>JBAMCD010000119.1:3600000-4200000 GCA_037075365.1 Drosophila emarginata
TTGACACAATTTCGCCTTCGATACATTATACGTCTTATACTTAAAAATAAAATACCACAAACTATTTATATTATTGTGAGTGATTTCTACATAATATATGGACAAGCCTAAGGAGCCTTTCTATTTTCATATTATCTATTTATATTTATATTCTCTATTTTTGTAGAATTATAGAAACAATTTCATTTGTCATAGACATATAATCATTTGATATGAATAATTGACTAGTACGTCAATTGGTTATCAAGTACGTATTTCCTTTCACGTTCAGTGCCTCTTAGTACATTTGTGAAAGTCACCTCCAATTATGCAAGTCTACGATGCGTTGGCATAATCTCAGTATTTCGACATAGTTTTCCCAACCCTATCATAATCTATCCCCCACCCCCCTTTACGAGGTAAACAAAACGAAAAAAAAAAAAAGTACCACAGCCCAAAGAAATAAAGAAACGCAACTGTAAACGATACCAAATTATATTTAATTACGTGCGATTAGTTAGGGTTACTGAAGTCGGAATAGTGCGATGAAATTTTAGCGATAAGGCAATGCCACCTAGACCCCGCCTGTCATTTGGGTCATAAACAGTACCAAACGAAAAAAAATATATACCAAGCTCACATTAATTCAATTACAAATGGCTGCGACAAAACGGGACAGTGCAGTGGGCGTGTGACATAATCACCAAATAACCAACCGATGTTTGCCTAGGGATGGCATCGTGATGGTAATCTATATCCTGAAATTCTACGCGGCAGGTGGAAGAGTAAAATTAAGTTTTAATTATCAAATAGAGATAAATAAAACTGAAAAAAATTGATGAATAGGTGCAAAATGGTTCTTAAAAAGAGAGAAAAGAAATCTGATAATAAATAATATTAGATCCTGCATCAAATTTATGTGAAAATTATGTAAAATTATTGAATTTGATGTTCGATTTCAAAATTTGTCTTTTTTAATTAGAGACTTTTTAGAGTGATTTGTGATTTAATCATAGTACAATATAAATTTTTGAAAAGATATAGCTCTAGTGAAAAGTTAGAACACTGTAGGAATTCTAGTATTCAAATTTCTTGATATATCTAAAAACAGTTCTTTATATTTATTTCATTTTAAATTTCAAAATTGAAACAAATGAAAGTAGTTACAGTACATTTTTAATCATTTGATTAAAATCAATTTTATTTTATTTAGAAAAATAAACTTTTTCATACGATTTTTCTCTAAAAGTGGAATCCATTGTTAAAATTTACATTAACCTAGAATAATCCTATATATCTATATATGTATATATAAATAGATAATCCTATATATCTATATATGTATATATAAATAGATAATCCTATATATCTATTTATATATACATATATAGATATATAGGATTAGATATATATCTATACACAATATTATTTACATTCATATATATTTACCGAGAAACTAAAAGTCCATCTCTAAGGGAAATAGTTGAGGGCTGATTTCTACAACTGGAATTCCAAACTATTTCCTTGAGTTCCTATTTTCGTTTTTTTTTCTGGTAATTTGATACGACGATTTGTCTTGCTTTCATTATGGCGACATTGCATTTTCACCCAATTTTCGTATATAAAAAAATAAATTGACTTAAGCGGAAGCGGGTTATTAACTGGTTTATGCAACCCAAAATCGGTAGGCAGATTACCAACTAACGATAAGCGACCTTTGTTTTGTTGGCCCTGGCCAATAGCCAGTCAACAATTAAAACGAAAGCGAGGTAATTTCATTTGTACGTAAATTTAATTCTACCAAAATACATGGAACTTTTCTCTCAAATATATGTATATATATACATATGTACATATATATATTTTAAATGTACAATAAAAGTGGGGAATGAAAAATGTTTTGGTAATTAGTGCGTGTACAGAGTCAAGTTTTAATTGCAGTTCCCCTTTCCACTTCTCTCTTCGATTTGATTTGAACATTTTGTTTTTACGTAATTTGAGTTTAATGCGCATCAATTAAAATTATTAAAATTTATCTAAAAATATTTCGTATAAATTAAATATAATTTTCATTGTTTTGTTTTCAGATAAAAGAACAATTGTCATACCATGTGCCAGATCGGATAAAATCTTTAATGACTAAGTAGAAAGTTCAAAATTCATAAATTTTACAATATTTTGTTTTTTAAAATGCTATCTAATTTTTTAATTATATTTTTAAGTTTGTTTTTCTCTCAAATAAATAAGCAGATGTTTGAGATAGAATTCCAGCTGCCAGGGATATCTTTCCATATCCCTTTCGTTGCGCTATCCGTGTGGGATTCCCTTGTCTCTGTTTTCTTCCTCTCCTCTGTCTTTGTATTAGGGGTTTTCTTGTTTTTTTTTTTTGTTCGTATTTTCTTTTTTATTTTATTATAATTGATTAATTAGAGGTCGGTGTTTTATGCTATCGTTAGAATTCTAATTTGTCGGCGGCAACTGTGTTTTAAGTAATATCCTTTTTTTTCATTATTGGCGGTAGATTTTATTTGTTCTTTTCGTTTTTGCCTTTCATAAATTATTTTTATTGACTTGTTAATGTTATTAAGTATCGGTTGCCTTTCTACTAGTTAGTATAAGCGAATAAAGACACACCCATATGTTAATAGGCATATTCTTGTAAAAATTTAATTTTGATTAGGGATTAGTTTGCATATTTCAATTGTTGATTATACGCCCATATCGTATAATATAATGTATAATATTTGCAGTATATATTTGAATATCCCCCTCCATATACCCCTCTCTTTCTCTCTCTCTCTCTATCGCTGAGTTTGGCATTAATTGTTTTTTGTAATTAGTTGCAGATTTTACAAGTGAAAAACTCAAGAAACTCAGATACATAAAGATTCATAACGAACTAATGAATGTAAATTTTATATGTAGGCAGTCCGTCAAGGAGCACTTATGAAACATTTTAGAGTTGGCTAATTAAATTTTGCGTTAAAGTAGCCTACCGGTTGTTTTTTTTTATTTTTGACGAGGTCTTTCTTCGTGGGGGACCACAAATATAAAACAGTGAGCACTCATTAAACTGAATATGGAATGGTAAGAACCGGCATCACAGGATAATAAAATTACAGTGATACCTTGCTGAGCAGAATGTGGAATGGAAATAAATTCTAATTTTAATGATACAAATTTTGAGACTAAGAAAATGTATATATAAAAAAGATGACAACCTTTGCGAAATAAAAAATAAATTCTATTTTTATTGTTCGTTAATAAACAATCTTCACTGTATGTATCTGCTTAACAATGGGACAAGTCTCAGGAGGAGTAACTCTATGCAATTATGTAAAGACTACTTGGCATAATAAGTATGTATAAACTTGTATATGTGGGTAATTAAATAGATGGGTTGCAGGGACCATCAAACAGACTTCTTTCTGGCCAAGATGACGTTGACAAATGAGTTCATCAACAGCAAGTAAAAGATCTTTCGTGTCCACCACCTTAAGACAAAAGAGGATGGAAATTAATTTCTTAGTTTTTTTTTTCTTTCATCTTTTTTTTTATTATTAATTTTTTGTTTTTATAAGTGAAAAGCGATTTATTTTTCGCCATTTGGGCCTTGTTGCGGTCGTTTAATAAACAATTTAATAGCGCGCATAAATTTGTTGTAACCATCATACTTATAATAAACCCATTTGTCTTCAAGGTAGGTGTGTGCAGCAAAAAAAGGGGATACCCGAGGTGAGGGTTATTAAATTATGCGGCTCAAGCGTAAAAATAAACCGTAACAAATGAAAATGTAGGACGCACCTACAGACAACTTAACGAGCCCTAATGAAAGATATATACATATATATAGTGGATATATACTTTCATCTCGCTCTCTCTACCAACTATTCTTTCTCATCTGACTGCTCTTACTTTCTCTCAAAGTCGGCATCGGTTTCAATTAATCACAAATATTCGAATAAATCAAGTGCCATAAAGCAGAGGGAGCAAAAAAAAAAAAAAAAAAAACAATAAGAAAAAAGGGGAATAAAAAGATGACACAGCGTGAGATACACTCAAAGATGAATATTTAATTAGGAAGAAATTAAAAATGCAAATAAAGTGGAACTAGCATGGCGACGATTCCTATTCCTTTTATTATTAATTGATAGACTCTATAATTAGTGGTCTATAACAAAGGGAAACCAATGCAATATCATTTTCCCCCCATGGGGCTTTTTCTATTAGCTAATTGGAGATCGAGGCCTTTAGACATTGATTGCGATCTATCTATCTCTCTCCCTCTCGCTCTCTCTCTCTCTGTTGGTATTGGAACTGGTATTGGTATATGCGAAGAGGGGAGCCCGAATCAAACCAAGACGCGTGCTCCAGTATTCTATCAGTTTGTTATCGATTTTTTTATCTGATTTGCCAACAAGAACAACTACAACACATACGACCAAGACTTCTTTTTACATGTTACCAATTCTTGATACGATTCATATCTTCCCTCTAGGGAGAGCAACAAGTTTTCGTTTACAAGACATCTTACATTTCCATCAAATGATGCCGCTATGCACAGTGATATAAAATATCAATATTTTTACATTCTAACTAAAATAATATAGCATAGTTACCAATTGTAATTGAGGGCAATTATACATATATATATACATATATATTTTTGTATGCTTATTAAACTGTCCAATGGAAAAATAAAAATCAAATAACATTACAAATCGAAAAACTAATAAATGAGGTCACCGTAAGTTAAACTGGTCATTTATTTATTTATTTGTAGCGTAAAACGACAAAAATCAAATTGAATTTAATTGAATATGATTGACGTGCGTTTTTTTACCGATATCTCTTTCAGTATTCAAAGATAATCTCAATTGTTATAGAATTTACTCTGACTACGTAGATAACTACGTCGCATTGAAGGGTTGTGGCGGGGAGGGGAGGGAAGGGTGTTTCATTGGTTGGTAAACCCTAATCAAAGTCATGTTCTTATCACATTGAACACAACAATTCTTATGCTTTTTAATTAACCTTAACTAGAACAAAGGAATAGAAAAAAAGTAAAAATTAACTAACAATCGTGAGATCGATAATTTCATTAGTTTGCAATTTTTATTGTTGTTGTTGTTGTTGTTGGTGTTTTTTAATGCAATGATTTGTCAGCCATTGGCATCTCAATGTTGACTTTATAGAGATACGTTTTAACAGGAAAACAATGTTGCGTTAAGAGAACTTCCTAAGAAGCTGCTACATCAACTCCCCGCCAACAACTTAATTAAGGCTATCTGGTTAGTGACCGAGAGGATCGATCGAAGGCATCAACCAATTTGTATTCAGGTATCACACAGCAACAAGTCATTTCACACTTTGATCACGCTGCTACTACCAACTACTGCAGCTGCAACTAACCAGGCCCAGACCCAAACCCAAACCCAGGACCAGGACCTGTGCCAATGGTGTGCCTTGTGTTTATTTGTATTTTCTGTTTTTCTTTTCTTTTCTTTTATTTTTTTTGGCTCTCGCCATAAAAGGATGCCCAGCCATGGCAACAAGTCAAACCTAAGGCCCAAACCCAACATTGGAATGTCGTTGTCTTGCATATATTAAGAAACACGGAGTTGCAATTGGAATTGAAATTGCTATGCCAGTTTGCCAAAGTCAGACATTGACTTGCACCCGCGCTACCCCAAAGTCACTCGGAAGGCACCTTTCCACCAGTAATTAACTTGTTTCAATAATTACGCATGCGTATTTGCACATGTTCGTTCCGTACCCATTTTGCCATTCTACCGCCTTGTTACATCCAACTTGAAACAAGATTTTTGCATTGCGTGTCCAGCCTCGCTTTTAGAAAGAAACTTATTTGCAAGTAAGGGTATATCGATTGAAGGTTCTAATTTGATACAGCTTGATTGGCAAAAGAATAAGAATTACTTAAATTTAAATTGAATATAAAGCAACAACATAAAAGGATTACTTTAATATCTTTATTAATGTTTTATACTAGCTCGAAAAACCAATTTTAGAAAACAAATTATAAATCAAAATGATAAATTAGTTAAGACAGAAATTGATAACTATACTATACTATATAGATTTCTAAAAAGTTAAAACCGATCATTTATATTTAGATTTCAATTTTATTAAATATGCGAATAGTTTCTTTAAACAAAAAATGCTTGAAGTGTGAATTTTATATACAACTTTCTTTTAATCTTTACGATTTCTGTTTAAATTTATTCTGTTTGTTTTCAATTTAATTTTTTATGAGAATGTGTAAGTTTTACACACATATCTACATATATTTGAAAAGACCTAGTCTGGGCAAAATATACAAATCATTTTATTTTAAAACAATAAAATATATAAATAAAATATAAAAAATACACATTGAGTCTGTCTGAATGATAGTAGTGAAATACTGATTCAAACACACACAATTTTCTTTTTCAGCATTAAACAATTTATAAAATCATCACAAAACTCTATATTTTTATACATTTTTTCTACGATTCTCAAGTTTTTGTATTTACAGTCGAACTGCTCTGTAATTAAGTTTTATAAAATAAAGTTTTCCTTATTTTGGATTAATTACAGATCTTTTCTCAGTGTGTTTCTTTTAGACCCTTAATTTTTCATTAAAGGGAACTTCGACTTTGTGAAATCTTTCATATTCTTGAAGATTGAAAAGTTTTCGAAATATATAAATAAATAACTACGATAGTATTTTTAATATCTACATTATAACTTTAATTTTTGAGAGTTATTGGAATTTATTCTTATAAATTTCCTCACATTCATATATCGGCTTTCACGATATGATTTGGACCAAGAACTTTTCTTTACCAATACTATATCCACCTGAAGATGTTGGGAAATGCTCGTTTTTAGTAGCAAACCGTGCTAATTATCACATTAATTGATAGAACTTAACAAAGCTAAACACCTTAGCCAATTTATATGTATATTGGATTGAAGAATTTTTACCTATTATTTAGGGGGTACACAATTTCGTAGTAATATGTCATTCGCAAGGAGTGCAAAATGTATATGTATATTCATATATTAGTCGTTTAGTTTAGTTTTTGATAAATATATCATTGCAACTTAAAATTTATGGTACTTAGTATGCAGTAAATATAAAAATAAAATAATCAAAATTAAACTAAATTCTATAGTTGGGATTAAAACTACATAAGACATAATTTTAAGACTTATATCTAAAATCAAATTGTTTATGGAAGAGCCAAAAAACGTTGTCGATAAACGTAATTAGGTAAATATATAAAAGAAATATATCTGCGACCTAGAGAAAATCCAATTAAGAATCTAAAACTGTTCCCCTAAGGGTATTTAAACTTCGTCAATACCTTAATCCTGCAATATTTAAAGGAATTTCTTATTTCATTTTGGGTGGAAATTTATGCAGCAGACGTTGCTTATTAAGAATTCGATTGGACCTTCTGTCCGTTCGAGGTGGCAGCGGCACTTAATTATTGATAGCATTACAAAAGTTAGGTTCACTGGGTCACCAGTTGTACGTGTCAGCAGTTTTAGAGTTTGAGATCTCCATTGCCATTCTTTCACATTTCAACAATTTTTATTTTATTATCTGGAGAATCAAAAATTTTGTCACACAAAAGCATAAAAATTGACATATTAAATAATGTTCACCGATCTTAAAGTGGACTGCTATCAATATCACTGACAGTGACATCTTCCATTCCGGGTATGTTTTGGACCACTTCATTTAAGTCTTTTGCACTGGCACCGCTATCACCGCTGGCACCGCTATCACCGCTGGCACCGCTATCACCGCCTGCACCACCTAAGCCTCCCATGTCACCACCGAAACCTCCCATTCCACTCAATTCACCCATTCCACCCAATCCACCCATTCCTCCCAAAGCTGCCAGTGCGTCCATGTCGCTCATGCCGCCTCCCATGCCAGCCATTTCATCTAATCCACCGCCAGCTCCTGCCAATTTGGCTAGCAGATCCTCGTTTCGTACATCGGTGATTACCACCTCGGTGGTGCTTAGAAGAGAAGCCACTCCAGCAGCATCTGTAATGGCTGTACGCATTACCTTAGTTGGATCAATGATACCCTTCTCGATCAGCCGTCCATACTCATCACGTAAGGCATCGTAGCCAAAGTCATCTTTCTGATTCATTACCTTGGCCACAACACTGGCGGCATCCACTCCAGCATTTTTGGCTATGGTCATGCAGGGCATACGCAAAGCATCCCGAATAATTTTGATACCCTGTGCCAGATCTTCACTTACCGGTTTCAGTTTCTCGAGTTGTGGAATACAGCGAAGAAAAGCAGTGCCACCACCAGGTACTATTCCCTCTTCAATCGCTGCTCTGGTGGCATTGAGAGCATCCAAAACACGATCCTTTTTCTCGCTAACCTCCACCTCACTATGGCCACCAATATGCAAGACAGCCACGCCCTTGGTAAGGGCGGAAAGTCGTTCACTTAGACGAGTTCGGTGCTCAGCTTTTGTTTTTGTATCCTGAATCTCATCCTGAATCTGTTGTATACGTTTCTCTAACATCTCAGGCTTGGCCTGACTATGCAGAAACATTGTGTTGTCTTTGCTGATGATGACTTCACCCACCTGACCCAAATCCTCAATCTTGGCTTCCTCAATTTTGGCGTAGTCAATGTCATCGCCAAAGATTGTGGCACCTGTTGCAGCGGCAATGTCGCCAATCAGTTCCTTACGGTAATGTCCATAGCTAGGAGCCTTCACAGCGCAAACCTGCAGTCCGAGCTTTAGTCTATTCAATACCAAGGCATTCAGAGCCTCTCCGCTAATGTCATCCGCAATGATCACCAGTGGACGTCGCTGGCGTAGTGAATATTCCAGACCCTTAACAATCTTAGAGATTGAAGTAATCTTCTTCAGGGATATCAAAATGTATGCATTGGCAAATTCCACTTTGTTACCCTTCGAACTATTTATAAAGAATGGCGATATATAGCCATTGTCGAAGCGTAAACCCTGAATGATATTAAGTTCGTCCTTGAGGCGCTTTCCTTCCTTTACAGTGATTGTGCCCTTTCGTCCCACTTGATCCGTAGCTTCGGCAATTAAACGTCCAATTTCAGTATCGCCATTTGCCGATATGGTGGCCACTTGTTCAATCTCTTCCCGCGTCTCTACGGGTCGTGACATTTCTTTAAGTGAATCCTTTACTGTGTCCACGGCTAACATTACACCACGCCGAATCTCCACAGGATTAGCGCCACGCGAAATGTAACTGAAACCCTCCTTGGCTATGGAACGAGCTAGCACCGTTGCCGTTGTTGTCCCATCTCCAGCCGATTGATTCGTATTCTCCGCCACATCCTGCACCAGTCTTGCTCCCAAATTCATATGTTGATCCTTCAATGAGATGGACTTGGCCACAGTATGACCATCTTTGGTTATCTTCGGCGATGTCCAAGGCCGTTCCACAATAACATTACGTCCCTTGGGACCCATAGTGACGGCAACGGCATCAGCCAGAACATCCACTCCACGGATCATCAGAGCCCGCACTTCGGGTCCAAAGCGGACTTCTTTTGAATATGCTCGGCAAAAGTTGCGACCCGACTGAACGGTATTCCGCGCAAAAAATCGAAACATTTTTCAAAAATAAGAATTTTTCAAAAATTTTAAGAATAATTTCAAGCAATAAAAACTCTTTCTGTTTTATAAACTACAGAGCAAGAGAAATTCGTTTTCTGTTTAAACACAATGAATAGCAATAACTATAATACCGAATACCATGTAAAGGAAAACATAATCCAAGCCTACTTTTTATACATATATTTATTCTAAAACCAACTACCTTTGTTTTTTATAAAACTATTATTCCAAACTTAAAACCAAGAAATATGAAAAGAGGAAAAAATTTTTAATGAGTTTCAGATAAGTAACTAAGTAGAAAGGACTATTAGATAAATAACTAAGAAGAAAGGATAGTTAAATAAAAGTTATTGTACCGATTATAAATAGATTTAAAAAATTCGGAAACAACAATAACCTATCTATTTCAAGTCATATTAACCAGCGTGTTAAATGTTAAATTTTTTTAGAAATACATATTATTATTTATAATAATATTAATCTGCTATATGTTCCAATCGAACAGACTACAATGGAATTTACATCTTTGTGAAAAAGAAATGAGATAATTATTTAATACAGCATATATTTAGATCTTCTATAACAAATCACTTAAAAATAAATATCCATCTATAAATTTCGGTGAACCATTTTTCCTTAACAAATTGTCATCTTTTTTAAGGTTATAAATTATTTTCAGAAACTTTATCATTTCTGTCTTTTTATTAATATATAGTAAAGTATATATTATATATGTACAATATATTACTTATTATATTCGGTAAATATCATAAAGTTCACAAAACAAACTTGGTGCAAAATTTAAACTTCGTGAGTAAATAAAATCTTTTGAATTCCAATATATTCATTTTCTACATAAGTATGTTTGTATATCTATGTACCAATATGGTACATATTTTCATCCCATTTCATATTGTTACATTGTAAATAATCTACAACCATCTATCATATCTATTTGCAATGAAAAATATTCTTTTGATTTACGCATTTTTCCAATTAATTTCATTTCCGTTTCGATGATTGCGGCCCAGAAACCGAAACACATGTTTCAATCTTCAAAAGGTAGCGAAAACATAGAATCAATAATTAAGAAATGTCAAACATAAAACGAAGATACCCGCTTTCATATGATGTGATAAGAATAAGAATAACTGGAAATTGTCATATCGATACCTAACCGAAAAAAAAAGAACCAAAAAAATAGAATTATTTCGACTTATTTTCGATGCTCGCGTGACAAATCATAATTGATTGTTTGGTTAATTGAATTGGCGGCTGATAAGAAAATGCAGAGACGGAAAAAAAAGAAGCAGCAGGGCAAGTAAAAGTATACTATATACCATTGATATAGCCAAATTAGATCAACCGGGAAAGTCATGAGTCATGGCCACCCATATATAAATCTCAGTGAAATGATATACTGATACTCGGCATAGACACTAATTCGAACACGCTAATAAATTGTAAATGGTTTTTATCACAGCTTTGTGTTCCTTTTTTTTTTTTTACGTTGAGCCATAAAAAACTAACAAAACCGAAACGAACCGAAACACATGTAGAGAGATAAGTGAAGAATGCCCTCAGTTTGACTACAGTTGATTCAAATAAATTGGCATTAGTCACCAGGGAATGGGAAAGGGGATATGGGAATGGGTATGTTTAACTTCAAATGGACTTGTCCCTGCGCATAAGGATCGCAACTGTCAGCTGGTAAAATCAACTCGTCAATTATTGACAGAAGTCTCTCTATATATTTCTGATATCAATATGGCCATTGGCCTCAGTAAATTGACGCATGATTGGCATTCCTATGCCTGGATCTGGTCTATTACCAACTATAGTCATATTCCAAACAAGTTCTTCATAAAGAACTAAAGATCACAGATTGTCGAGTATTTTAAGGTGTCAGTAGATCTAACTACTTGGTATGGAGAGTGTGGACATATCAAGTTGACAGTCATTTGAGTACTGCATATTTAATTAACATTTGATTAAGACTTCCAAAGAGGGCAAAAGTCTATCAAAAAAAATTTGCATTAACTTTTGTCTCACATTCCCATAACGATGAAATTTCATTGAATCAAATGCCGTCGGCTATTCATCTCCTTCTCTCATCCTTCACATTCAATCTAATGAGTGGCTCGTAATGGATCTTTCCCTTGCTCTTTTCCTAAATTGCATTGGCGACACCTGTTTCCTCTTCTTCTCGTCCTCACCTGTTTTTACCTCATGGTAACTAACTTCTTTTGCTCGCTCTAGCATTTATGACAAGCTCCGCCCTCAACCAATCGGAGCTAGCGATTAGGTATTGGATAAGTTGCGTGTTGCTGTGAGAAGTTTACTCAATGTTTTTTGCTTATTGTTGTTATTGTTGTTGTTGGTGTTGTTGTCGTCGACAGGCAATTTACATGAAATCAAAATGAAACGAATAACCGTAGACAGAGGGTCAAATAAGAGGAAGTAAATTAGCTTAGTGCCGACTAACAAATGTACTTAAATAAGTACATTAACTTGATTATTTCAATGCAAACACAAATAAAGTGGATTAGCATATTTTTACAAAGATCACTAAAATTACTTTATAGGACAACTAAATAAAATTTTAATATTAATTTTAAAACTCATATTATCATAGCTTTGCTATTAAAGATCCTAAGTCTTTCTTAAATGAACATTTTATAATGGATTTTATTTTTATTGGAAATTTAAAATGTGTTAAAGATAAAGATTTATTATTTTTTGATTGAAGAGAGAGAAATTAGCAAAATGTTTTTAATCGAAGAGCTTTTAATCAGAAGATTATTTTAATGCATTGTTTACCTTTTATTAAAGTTTCTACAGATTTTATTTAGTATAAATTCTATTTTATTACCTTGGTTATAAGAAAATTTAACAGATGTTTGTAGAGTGTGGAAATAAGCGTTTCCGACCCCATAAAGTATATATTTTTTTTAACAACAACAATAATTTTATTAAAATTGGATATATTTTTAATATACAGATACCTGCAACTAGAAAATAACTACTTTAGAATTACAGAATTACTACTTTTCTTTTAATTACATTTTCTTTTAATCGTTTATAGTTTGAATTGAAAATTAAAAAAAAATATTTTTTATAAAGTATTAAAAAAGTATTTAAAATATATGCATGGTAAACAAAACAACTATACAAAATGACTAACAAATATTTCTGTAAGCCGACATTTTTCCTTAATTTGAAGAATTTTAAAATATAAGAAAATACCCATACTTAAAAAAAATAAACATGATTACCACAATTTGGCTAGCACTGCAGAAAATTTCACTTCTTTAATTAGTTATAAAAAAATGTGATATTTAGATATCCCTATATTTGCCCTGAACTATGCTTATTATTATTATTATATCCAGATTTTATATTTAACTTTTATTGATAGTATTATTTCAATTTGTTAATTTTTTAATGCTTTATTTATGATATTCTTCAAGATTTTGTTTTAAGTGAGAATTATTTAGAATTACGCTTAACAGATTTAATAAGCTATCCTTTCAAAACAGAATAAAATGTATAAATTTCTATCTAAGTCACAAAATAAAAATATATAAATCTGAATTTTATTATTATTGGAAACTATGTATTTCTAATATCTGTAAGAACAGATTAAACAATTCAAACTTTTAAAACAAAAGAATTCATTTAAGTATTGGAAGCAATAAAAATTGATTTTGAAAACATGAATGGAACGTGCTTAACTTGTTTTGTACATTCATTCAAATCACTTTAATTTAATAAGCCCACGAACTCTATTTAGTAAGGGTAAAGGTACCATCAAAATGTAAAACATTGGCAAACCTTCCAGTTCCACTCAACATTTGTTTACTTAAACTTTTTGGGGTAAGTGTTAAAGTGGTCGCCTGTCTTGGCTGCCCAGATCTATGTGGGTGGAGTCCACAAATATGTATATACAAGTATGTATATATACGTATTTGTATATGTGTATACATAACTTGTATAACCATTCCGCCATGGTTGAGGTCTTGGTCTCTTCGGTTGGATATACATATATACATACATACATATGTATATATATATATATATTATATGGTACCATTGGCAGAGCCGATTCTGATTGTTTTTTAAATTGTTTTTGCACGCGATTCGTGTTTGGCGGCTTTATTGCTGTAATTGCCATGACCAAATTGTTCTGATTGTTGTTGCTATTGCTTTGGTATTGTAGCATAATTTAATTTGAATGCATATGAGACAGAAAAGTGGGTAATTGAATAAGTTTTTTTTTTGTTTGCTACTTGTATAGTAGTTTTTCACTTTTTTATTAGTTGTTTTCTTTTGTTTTGTAATAAATTTGATTAGAGCACGGGGCGCGAAAATATTTTTCACATATTCGCGTGCAAAATTTCCGTATGAATGAATGGGTTCAATAATGCAATTTATTTTGTGACAGGATGGCCAAATTGATATGTAAACCTATTGAATTTTTAATATTCTCGAACAGGCCATTGAAGTGCTCACTTGAAAAATTGAAATTGCATTTAAATCAGCCAGAAGGTTTTACTCCTTTTTCCTTCTTTTTTTTTTTGAAGAAGAAGTTTGAAACAAAATCGAATTTCCATTTATCCACACTTCTTGGTCTCCATTCGCCGAAATCAAAAACAATTTGCAATAAAAATCTGCAATCCTCACGTACGAAAACCAGAGAAAATTGCTCCTAATATGATTAAACTTCATTCATTTTACGCATTATCAGAATGAAACCGAAAAAAGGCAGACACAGACAACCAAAAAAAAAAATGAATAAAAAAGGGTTCGTTGCTAAAGGTCAGACATTTGATTAGAGTAATTTTTTCTTGCTTTTTTTTTCTTAATTTTTCAAGCAATTTAACTTTTTTTATTTTTGGATTAGCTGTCATTGAACTTTTGGAAACGGAAACGAAATCGAATCTTTGAATGTTTCTAATTGCTAACCAAAAAAACAAAAAAAAAAAATAGATAAATAAAAGGAAAAGC
Source organism: Drosophila emarginata (assembly GCA_037075365.1). NCBI lineage: Eukaryota > Metazoa > Arthropoda > Insecta > Diptera > Drosophilidae > Drosophila > Drosophila emarginata. The sequence continues at coordinate 3,614,634 of JBAMCD010000119.1, forward strand.
CAAATTTTTGCATCATTATTTATTTGGCTACTTATTAATTAATTTGATTAGTTTGGCGAATTATGAATTAATTTATGGCATCGCCTTGTCCAAACGAATTTCCGCAATAAAGTTGTTGACTCAAATAAAAAACAAGTTCGTTGCCCAAGTCTTTCGATTTCTCACAATCGACCTTTTAATTATAAGCTATAATCATTTCGATATGTTGGTCATATTAATAGATAGTTTGCATAATTTTGAATAGCGTGGTATTTTATTGTAATTTATTGTATTCTTTTCTTTATTTTGGACATGGGAACGCCCACTCGTTGATCATTGATCATCATCATCCCCCAATGAATATGCAATATTCGAGTCTTAATTGGAATGTTCACAATATTTTTGGGCTTCTTCTTTAGCAATATTAAAGGGAGATAACAATTTTTATAAACAAGTTAAGATATTAAAAGATCATTACAATATTAATTCCCAAGTACATTGTAAATACCATAAAATTTAATTAATAACCATGAGCTCAAGTCAAACAGTCAGTCCGATGACTGCAGCTCTGTCTGAAACTCTTTCAAAAGTCCGAGACGAACAAATGTTTGCACAACATACGATAATGATGACAAGGCAAATTAGCTACTAATTTTCACACACAGACAATATACATACATACTTGTATAGAGATGAGGGTACAGGACCTCACACAGCTGACGTTTCGGACCACCGGAAGTTGGAGAGGGTTCAAACAAACATAAAAATTGCCATAAATCAGCATTTGATTATCCTTTGCCGTTGCCTAATTTGGCCTCAGTTCATCGTCATGTGCGTGTTAGTTTGTTTTTAATTTATTAATTATTAGGCGGTTTCAACTCCTGCACCAGGACTGGAACATCCTCTTTCCGCCTCCGCATCAGAATCTTCCACCTCTCTGCCAGCAAAGTGCTTCCGCTATTAGCAAAATCTTCTCAACTTTTCATCTCCTTGTGTGAGTGATTATTTCACTCGGATACGCAGTTTCAGTGTTGGCAAGCTGTAATGAAAACAAAGAAGGAGAAGATTAGCCACACTATCTAAAAAAGTGTTAAAGATTTCAGTATTTAATATATTCCGTGAAGAAAACAGATAATTTTATTAGATTTGCGATCTAATTTTCTGACTATGTTTAACCCTTTTTTGTATGTAACAAATTTGAGATATTTTAGAATAATAAATAATAATAAAAATAATAAAAGTAATAAAAATTAATTAAAAATAAATTAAAAAAAAATTAAAAATAATATGAAAGGAATTTCTTATTATTAAACTATTGGATAATTTCTTAACACTACAAACAAATTTCTGTAAGATTTAACTATAATAAAACTTCACTTCGATGTGCCAACAGATTTGAATTCAGCCAGAAAAAAGCTACTACTCATCATCTAAATCATCTCCGTTTTGGGCGTTGGCAGACACAGTCTGGCTAACCAAAGAGAAAAGGCCAATCGAATGAGCACCTCGGGTGGTCACTGAACGTCACTCAAATTGAAGTCCAGCCAAATGAGAATTGCCCGCGAGTTGAAGAGAAGGAGTTTCTATACACTACTCTACTTCACATCAGCACCCAAATGTTGTTGGATTTTTAATTAAGCACTGGAAGGATGGGGTTAACTCTACATACAGATATACCCGGAGGCTTTTCATCAAGTAGCACACACACTTGGTGAATCTTGGCAGCTTGGGGAACAGGTCTTGTTAGTAATTTTTAATTTGAGCTCTTCTGACAGCTGGCTGTCATATAAATTTAATTGAATTTACATTTTTATTAATTGCCAAAGCAGTTTCAAGTTGAGGCCATGAATGAGTTGAGTTTTAGACCTGGAGTTGCGGATGGAGATGAGATGAACGAACGTTCTTTTCTCTTGCTTCACCATCTTGGTGAATGAATTTAATTTGAGATGATTTGTTGATGGTTTCGTTGCAGTGATTTCTTGCTGACTAATTTAATGTGATTTTTAAATTGCCCACAGAGGCTGAGTGTGTGGCCTTGGTCCATTGGGGAGAGCGAAAGACATGAGATTGATTTGGAAGCCCAGAGGAGATCAGTAAAACTTTATACGGAATTAATGAGATGACACGCCTTTTGTTTTGTGTGAGGCTGAGCTTTCGGATCGACTTGTGGTCCACCAAGACTTAGTCATTATGGACTAATCTAATTTGCTAGCACTGCGATGACAATCGAACTTGAAACCTTCTTTCTTTCTAAATATCATGCCAAAGTATGAGTCCTCTCCTTCTCATTTTCCACTATGCATTCGCTTCTTCTGTTAACTGTCTGTCCAGTGCTAACGAGGCTCCCCTTTTTATGCAGTTTAATTCGCAAATCAAACAACCGCAGGGTAAAGGCAGAGCTTGCCAATTCGCGCATAAGTAAATTAAAAATAAATTTATGTTCAGGCTGAAGGCGAGAGCAAAAAGAGTGGAAAAGTGAATAAGGTACAAGGTTAGTGATGAGGGAAGCTCTGTGAGGAGAAACCATGTGTAAACTGGTTAAGGAGTATGCGCATCCTCCAAAATGTTCCATCGAATGCAAATCCAATTAAAATTTCCTAACAGAGGCCTATTCAACGATGGCGCTAAGCCGTAAAGCGAAGCTGTGCGCTGATTTAAAACACTGCGGGGCGTGCTTATTGATTAAATACAAATTGCATTCATTCATCATCAGATTGGTTGTTGCTGTTCCTGTTATTGCTGTTGCTGGCAATTAAAGTTCAATTTATTGTTGCAGACTCTGCTGACCCAACACCAATATTTACTTGATGTGTGAAATTCAAAGTGCGCGCTTATAAACTGAAGTGCATAACTTATCGATATTATAAGATTATTATCGGTTATTCGATTTTTGGTGTTAGTTTTAGTACTCCGAACAAATTGAAATTGTTTTGCGAAAGATTAAAAATTATTTATATTTCAAAAATGCTGCAGTGTTCTTATTGAAACTGAAAAATAATAAATGCTTAATAAATTGTTATACAATGCACATAAACTTCTTTTCTCAAAAGAAAAATTTTAAATATACCCGCCAAGAAACATGTAATGCAAGTAGACAGTAATTTAACGATTGATTGTAGCGCCACTGGGAAATGCACTTAGAATATATAATATTCTGGCAACACCGTGTAAGCAGATGTTCTTGCAGCCCTGGTCACTGCTGTTTTTGTTTGTTTTGTAAGTGGTTGCGCAGTCTGTCGAACGACAATAATATTTTAATTAGTTTACCACTCTCACTTACACTGTGCACAACAATCTCACGGAGTTTAACAAAAGAACACGACAATTTTAACACCTGGAGGGAACAGAATTTGGGTGATTCAATGAAGCGCGTTAACAACAATTAGAGTGAAAGAGATAGAACGAGATCGAGAACGAGAATGGAAACCAATGACGATAATGAACGACTCATTGGACACAATCCAAATGAAGAGGATGACGACGATCAAATCCTTAGTTTTGTGCCAGCCTTTCGTCCCCAATCTTTAGATGATAATGAGGAAGACGAACGATTCTTAATTGAACGTCAACATGATCAGGATCAGGTGGTGCTCATATCAAATGAGCCCGCCACGGGAAAGGCCTTCACCTACATTGTGTTCTATTTGCTGGGAATTGGCACAATGACACCATGGAATTTCTTTGTCACCGCCGAAGATGTAAGTAAAAATGTATGTATTTATCTGTGATCTGATTGAGATCATCATGGAAATCAGCAGCTGCGGATGAAAAATCAAAACACCCGTATGATTGGTCAATTTGTTTGCACTGCGGAAAAATTCCAAAGTGGAGCCTAAGCTCTCCCGCATTATTATGAGTTAAAGATGAACTTCGAACACAGTTGGAGCAACTGGAGCAATCAGCGTTGTATGGCACAAGCTTATCTGCTTTAGCATTGTGTTTTTATGGTTATTTTGTTATTAGTGCTATCGTCTTTAGATTTTCCTTTGTTTGCTCTTTATATTTGACTCACCCCGCAAGCCAAGCCCAAGTCCCCTTTTTAACCCACTCTTCCCTTTCCATTCCTAAATTTAGTATTGGAAATATAAGTTCCGTAATACAACGTTCAATGGTACAGATCCGGATGAAGAGCTCACCCCATTGCAAAAGAGTTTCACTTGTGATCTGGCTCTGGCTGCCACCATTTCGGGTACCACCTTCCTACTCCTAAATGCTGTCTATGGTCATCATGTAACGTTGCGAATCAAAATGCTTGGAACTCTATGGACAATTTTAGTGCTATTTGGAGTGACGACGGGTTTTGTGGAAGTCGATACGGATACATGGCAGGAACAGTTCTTTTTGATAACGCTGGGCATTGTCGTAATATTAAACAGTGAGTAATTTTAATTTTCCTCATTTATATAAAGAATATTTCTTATCATGTATTTCCCAGTTTCGGCGGCCACCATGTCGGGAGCTTTGTACGGCGTTGCCGGTCTCTTTCCATCGGAATATATGACCGCTGTGGTCAGCGGGCAGGCTTTGGGTGGCATTCTAACAGCCTTGGCATTCATATTGGTTCTTGCCTTCGATACAGGCCCCAAAACAACAGCCTTTATCTTCTTTATTGTGGGCGCTGTTTTGATATTCCTTTGCATTTTGTGCTACCTGGCCATGGCCCGTCAACCGTACTTCAAGTATTATCTGGACGGCGGCGACAAATACGAAGTGATTAGTGCGATTCCATCGCATAGTCGTCATGGCGGGGAGGAACTAGAGAGGGCCATGACACTTGAACCGATAATGCGAGAAGTGCTGAGCAAGATTTATATCCACGCTGTTTGTCTGGCCCTACTATATGTGACAACGTTGTCGGTATATCCGGCGGTCACTATATTAATACAATCGGAGTACTCCGATCAACACACAGAATGGACTGGTGAGTCAGCCACAAAGTTAATTTCGAATTACCAAAGCAATGCAAGCTAAAAAAAAAGCAATGAAATTTTTAGCATAAATTAAAGTCACCGAATTTCTCCTATGCCATAATCTTTTGAGAAGATATTAACAAAGTTCTACATTTGTATGTACTAAACCGAATTTGATATAAATTAATCGGCTTTAACAGATAGCGTTCATAGAAAGAAAACAAAAAGTTATATTAGAAAATTGTAAACAATGCAAGAAATTATATTTGAAAATTTCCTCATGTTTAAGTTACGATACTCACAAATTATTGTATTGCTAAAAAATAACTATGTATAAAGCATATAACTAAAGTTAGACCTCTGATTTGTTAAATTTTCTAATTTTCTTTGTTGTCCTTTAGCTGAAGTTTAAAGCTCAATTTATGGTATTATTTTGTTTGAATGTGTTTAATAGTTTTTTAAGTTACTTAAGAGATTGTTTAGTTAATTAATCTTTGTAATTTCTTTATTATGATTATTATGTATCTTATTAATGTGAGAAATTGTTTCATTTTCTAGATGTCTACTTCTTGCCGGTGGTCAACTATTTATTCTTCAATTGTGGAGATTATTTTGGACGTCTTTTGGCTGGTTGGTGGGAGCGTCCTGTAAATGAGAACACATCCCTTTTAATAACCGTAGCGCGAATTTTCTTTGTACCCTGTTTCCTATTCTCGAACACGAACGAACATCGTTTTATGCCTACATTTATAAAACATGATTATACCTTTATTACCATGATGATTCTGTTTGCCCTATCAAATGGTTATATTACCAATATTTTGCTCATTATGGCTCCCAGGTTTGTTGAAATATTTTAAATATACATATAATATTTATATTTCACTTTTATTTATTTCAATTCTATCGATTGCAGAAGTGTGAAGCAGCATGAAAAGGAGCTCGCCTCGTCCATAATGGCTGCAGCATTGAGCGTTGGCATGGCTTTTGGTTCATTGCTTAGTCTGGCCTTTGTTCAAATGTTGTGACCCCTCAACAGGAGATTAACTGCAATTCTTAATGGTGCCTTTTAGTAAATTTTTTACTTTTAATATATAGTATAAGTTTTATACAGTTTTACATTGGCAAATACCCCATACTTGTATGTCTGTATATGTGTTCTTTATCATGTTTCATTGCATTTAGGCCAAGTCATATAAATCTCCCAATTGCCACTTACCCCAAATGGACCCTCAATTTGCATATCAAAAACAAAAATTAGTTGTGAAAAATTTTCGATGCGTTTCTCATGTGGAAAAATCTAAGCTTTAAACAAAAATCGTTTGTGTCTTATAGACAAATTGCTTTAGTAAAAGGAATGAACATATTTAAGTGTTTGTAGATATACAAAGTATTCATGATGAAACTAGTTAACTGATTTTAAAGTTGTAATTTATTGATTCTTTCTACTGAACGCTTTATTTTTATACACTGTAGATATCCACATAGTTATATCTCAATTAATGAGGTCACAAACGTCCGAATCAGATGATATCATCTTATATGGGATTCTATAAAGATATGGTAAAAATTTCTTTGGAATAATTTTATTAATGAGCCAGAGGGAAAGCTCCAGTAAGACCGTTCGGTATCATAATGGATACAGTTTTTGTTTTATGTTTTTGAGATTTGCTCGGGTAATTATAAATATTTCAGAAACTGTTGAATGCAAAAGAAATTAATTTTTTTGTTTATAAATTTCAAAGTTGCTTATGGACAGTGAAATTTTTATACAGATCACTTAACTATATTATTTTTATCATTAAACTTTATCATTTTTGTGTATAATAGATTCCTTAGGAATTAACGGATAAATTGCTTATGGCACAGTCGTATCCAAAAGTTCTCATACATTATTTGTATTTTTTACTTGCAAAAAAGAACGCGCCGGAACTTTGCCTCTTTTCTTTTTATAAGCGCCAATGTGGTTAATAGTTCAATTTAGGTCAACAGCTTTCGTACCCACGATTCTTCAAGTCCATTTAATAAAAAAAAAAAAAATGATCTATAAGATCCTTAATGTAGAGTTATTAAATTTTTACCAAAAGAAAACTGATTTGTCGTGGGTAAAAAAATGTAAAACTTTTGTGTAAATAACATTTAAAATATTTGTGTTTGTATTTTTTTTCTAGAATAAGTCTAAGCTAAAAATATAGCAATAAATAGAAAAACTAAGGTAATACTTGTGGTTGAACATTTATTTTATTTGATTTTTAATTCTTTGTTAGTTTTTCTGCAGATCACAACAACAATGTGGATTAAGTTAAATTTGTATGTTTTAGATTTTACTCTTTGTGTTGGGGTTTTGTTTCTTATTTTTTTTTTTTTTTTGTTTAACTAATGAACTCCATTGCACATTTATTATAATTGTTATTGGTTGAATTCGAATGACTCTACTATTGCACCTCTCCAATCTCCTATTCATTTGCTTAAATAGCAATCCTTTGAAGTTTATTAAAATTTGTAATTTGTTAAAATTTCCATTCAAACTGTTGGATATATGTATGTTCTATAGGAGATGCAACAGAAGGTTTCAATATTGCCTTCTTTTTGTTATTGGCTTTTGATAATTTTATATTATTTAGCTCACATCAAGAGTATTATTTCATTTAAATGGCAAAAAATTTGCAACAATGGAATCGGTACAATAAAATATTAATTTACCTTTTTCTTTATTAGGTTTCATATTTGTATGTATGTATATAACACTAGGGTTCGGCCTAAACATTTATTTAGCTACGTTTTTAATTTTTTATTTAGGCAACAACAAATTCGTTAGTCGCTCTCTCTTTCTGCACTTTCAACTTTCCTAAATTTCTTTCTCATAATCTCTTTCCTTTAAATATTGTTCGAAAAATTTGCAAATTTTGTTGCATTTCTCCATTCACATTTCTTCTACAATTTCTCTTCTAATTCATTATTGTGTTGGTGTTTAACACCGTTTTTGCTTTTCAATTACATATTCGTATATGGGTTTTATGTGTATTTTCTTTTGTTTAAATTTATATAGTTTTTTAACTTAGTTTTAACAAACACACAGAGTTTAATTTTTTAGATTTTTTATTTAAACAACAAACATTGATTAAAGCCTTGGTTCATTAAAGTTTTTTTTTTTAGATTTGGGGACAAGGAAATTAGATTGAGGATAGGAATTGGCATGCAGGAAAATATATGGCTAATAAAAGCAACTACAACAACAACAACAGCACACAGATTTAGTTAAGTATAATGCTTACACATACAACAACACCAAAAACTATTTTTTTTGTTTCTACTATTATTTTTTTGCTTGCTGTATCCCTTGATAATGGTGGTTGGGGGGGTGGCGAAAGTTAAAATTGGAGCCAATTTGTATGAGAGTATTGATCATATATACACGAGTATATAGTTAGAATATAACCCCGTGTATATATGATTAGACATCGAACGATAGACGATAGACAACCAACATCGATATCGGAGACAAAACACACGTACAGAAAAAATTGTATATATACTATATATATATATATATATGTAATTTACTATATTCTTGCATATTTAGCTATGTTTCTTATCGGCTTGGATTTACCAATTTTGTTTATTGCTTTGCTACTATTATTTTCCTTTTTTTTCAATTATTTAGTTAACTACCAAATTACACAGAAATACGACACATTCAATTTAATTACAACATCAATATTAAATTTGGATTTTAGTTATCGGGTGTTTGGGGTGTGGGGGTGTTGTTAAGGTAAAAGATTTTGAAAATAGTTTGTCTAGCTTGGGGGTTGGGGTTTTTCTTCATTTTTTTTTTTTTTTGTTTTCCTTGGGTGCAGGAAAGATATTCCGAGTATGTTTAGCGTGGCGGGGGGTAAAATTACAACATCTAAGGTGGTTCTGCCGTCCAGTGAAATGTTCTTTCGACTTTCATATGTACTTTTGATTTTCATTTTGGTTTTTTTTGTTTCTCGTTTTGTTTTTGTTTTCAGTTGTTTCGTTTTAGATTTAAAATATGTATTGTTTGAAATTTTGGATTTTGTTTACAAGGCAGCTTGGGTTCATATTCATTCTTGTTATTTCCTAAAAACAAATAAATTAACAAAGAAACAAAAAGTCTATAAATGATGGTGCCTGGTGGTGTGTTATAACAAAAGATTTATTTTATATATATGTATATATTTATACTATATATATATATATTTATGTTGTTAATAATTTTTAATTATTTTATTGTTTGATTGTCGCTTTGAGAGTCACTGCACCACAGTCAGTGAGGCCAATTTTTGGTATTTGGTGTTGTAGTAGGTTGTGCGTCTTCTGTGTGTGAGCGCGTGTATGCGTGTAGTAGATTGGTAGAAGGAGTAGAAAGGGGGGGAGGGTTTTTTTTGGGAATTTTTGGGGAAACAATTTGACAGTAAAGTATTTTATTAGAGCATTGGTTATCAACTAAAACTAAACTAAAACAAACAATAATCATAAATAAATAGTTAAACCAACTAAGAGATTGACTAAACGTTGGTTCTCATCCTAACGCCTTTAGCATCTGGTCGAGATTCCATACACAAAGATTTGTATTCAGTTTTGTGCGTTAGCATTAAACTAATCATATTTAAATTATATACATATATGTATGTATGTATACATATGTATGTATAATTAAAAATCGATATACATAGATATAAAAAAAGTAATACACACAACCACATTTAGCATTAGAAATTGGAGCAGACTCCCGTTATTAGCATCGCTTAGTTCGTATAAAGTTAAATAAATTAATCGCTTGACTTAAATAGACACTCAGAGTTTCAGATGAAGTATCATATAGGAAGAAACCGGTACGGTTTGGACATAGAATTTATATTTATACCCTTGCATTGCCATCAAAATCTATATATTATATATAGACAGTTTAATCTAGTCATATTTCACTTAAAAGTTGTAAATTAAACTTGTTTACAAGTTTCCTTTTTTTGTGCAAATTTGTGCGTTAGATAGATCAAACTACTATATCATAATTATCTAATAGGATCAATCAGTCAAACTTTCAGCAGATCAGACAATTATATCATTTAGCTATTATTGAAAGTATTTTATTTTTTATGATATTTCCAATGAGTATACCAAAAGTAGCTTTTAAAAGTTACATGATTCGGACAAGTAAGTACAATAATTCGACCAAGAAAATGTTTTTTGCAAGGGTATAAAAACTTCGGTTTACCGAATTGATCTCTTGGTATGTGTTTTTTTTTTTTTTTTTTTTCTTGGAGATGTTTTTGTTTTTTGGTTCATACACCGACAGTTAGAATTACACTAGATATACAATTATATAGAGTACAACTAGTTTGTTCAGTTAAAGTAGAAAAAATGTGATTCCTGTTACAGTTTATATATCTGTTGTTTTTTTTTTTTTTTGTTTGTTAAACTAGTCAGAGCCGGTCGAAACTGCTGCACCACTTAAGAACTACGAAGACTTTTTTTTCCATTATTTTTATGTTTCTCTAACACAACTATCGCAAATACTGAAAACCGAAGAACAACATCTAATTCTAAGTGGGTAATGTGGGGATTTGGATTGGGTTTGACAATTTACGTCTTCATTTCGGTGGCAATGCTGTTATGGGATTTGGCTGGGGAGATACCCAAATCCCCAATACCGCCAACAGCTCCACCGCTAGCATCCAAACTAATTGTGAGATTATTGCCAGTGGAAGTGCCAGTGCCTGAGCAACCATGATGATGTGGTCCATGGAAAAGAACCAGAAAGCCATTGTTTGAGACACAACTGCGAGATTCGGCATCTTTGTCGAGTATTTGACGGGCCTAATGGAAATAAATCAAGGAAAATTAATTCTAGTTTTTATTAAATAAATATTTTTTAACATACCTTTGATCGATGATCGGCCAGGGCATTGCGCACAGCGTCATGCTGCTTCTGCAATTCGTCAGTTCGTCTCTCAAAGGTCTGCTTCAGACGTACGCGTTCCGCCACTCCACGCTCCACCACTGAACTGGCTACCTCACGTTTCATTCTGAAAGTTACAGGAATTACAAATTTTAGAAAAAACGATATTTAAATTTGAATTGCCTTCCTTACCTGACTAACTCATCACGATCTCTGTGAACTGTGGCCAAATTCTTAACCTCGCTTCGTCGCGCCTCTTGCAGCTGATGCATCACCTCGCCCGTGACTTTGTCCAGTGAGGCTTTAAGCTGTTTCATTTGACCCGTTTGAGAGGTTTTTAAAACTTTTTCAGCTGCTGTGTAGATTGCCTCGTGATACTTTTCTTGAAGTTCACGATATTGGGCCGTATACTCTCGACATGCACCACGAAGACGTGACTCATGTGTCCCCTCCAAGTTACTGCTGGTGGCCAATTCATCGCCCAATTCGGTGCCGCCAGCACTTTCTTCGCTGCTATCGCCCAGGTCCAGGGGACAGGGTGGCACTTCTACGCCCGGTTCGCTATTTGGAGAGAGACAATTACTAATTTCAATGGCGTAATCTGGCAGTGCCACGCCCACTGGTTAACACCCGCCCGAACACTTACAGACTCTTGTTGCTCAGACGTTTAACCAATTTATTGGTTATTGTAAACTTTGGCTTCTTGCCCCCATCCATAGGACTGAGTTTCTGTCCAGCAATCTTTAGTTTCTCTTTGTCGTGTTTCTTGCGCAATGATTCAAGTTTTTTCTCCATCTCGAGACGTTTCTCTCGAACCGTTTTGTGTTCAAGGAGCTTGTCCAGTGGTTCAGCCACCACCAGATCCACATCGAACTGTGAGGACTCCACCTGTCGTATGGAAGTGCTCACAGATTGATCGAGAGAATGCTGATGCTGAATACTGGGTACCACATTCGAGATACTATCCTCAGCTGTACGGCCACTGCCATCGGGACGATCCATTGGTACCTCAACACTTAGAGCGGCCGCTGCCGAAATGCTGGCCCTGTGTTTTGGTGAAGTGGCTAGCGATTCGATGGGACGTAGCTCTTTCTTCTGGCCACCTACTTGAACGAAAACGACTGGAGGATCAGAGAGAGATTCGAGCAGAAACGTGGGGGCGGGGTAGGTTAAGAAGGGAAGAGTGCAGTTTTTGTGTGTCCGTCAACCGTTTTGTGTGGAGGTGGTAGTATGTGTGGTGGTGTTGTGGTTGAGTGTGGTGCGTTTTGTTTTTGTTTTTATAACCAAATCCAAAATCCAAAAGTTTTAACCGAAAGTTACAAAAAGAAAAGTAGAAAGAAAAGAAATTAAATTAAAAATCACAACTCCAAATGCTACAAACTGGTTTCTTGGGTCCTCAGGTGGTGCTAAAATATTTTGACCTACTGCTACTTACATGACTTGGATAGATCCTCCTCTTGATTGGATATAGCATCCGTTTCATCTGTCAGTACAGACAGCTGAATATCCCTTTTTTCTAATTCACTTTGATATTTAATTGGATTGGCCAGAGCCTCAGCAAAATTGGATAGATCATCGGGGACATAATCTTTTACTACCACACAAAGGAATAGGGAGGCTAAAGCGATGGGTTGACCCACCTCGGAGCGTAGATTGACATGACGATAGCCAGGACATAGACCAATCACTGGTAAAACACGATGTCCAATCAATTTGCCACCCTCCTCATATGCTGCAATCCGTAAGCTGGCCAATTCAGGCAGCACCACTTTCTTAAACACAAATGGCTCCTCATCATAGACTGGATTCATGCCATTATCTCGAACTGTCTTGGTGCGAAACTTTTTACGAACTGTATCCGCCGGCAAGCCATACATATCGACTTCAACAAATGTATTGACTCGCTTGTCAGTCAAAAACTGTCCCGATAAAACAGTGATGCAAACGGTTCCGGCAATAATGCCATCCACAGTGCTCTCGGCAAATGGATCCAATCGTCGATCCGAGCGACGCATAAACTCCGGCTTGAGTAGATAACCGGAACGTGCATTATACTCAAATATGCCCAGATTAAGTTGCATGGCCAAATCAAGGGTTTGAAAATTGAGAGCAACCAGTTGACAACCAGCATTCCAGAAAAGTTGCGGCATAAAATTGGAGCTATCGAAACGAGTGCCAGCCGGATAGACTCTGGACAACTGATGCTTATTATAGTTGACAAACTCAATGGGTCGCTCCTTCAATAGGGTGGTGGCCTGCTTCTCATCGAACGAAGACATCTCATAGCAGCGATTCTTCTCTACAATTAACAAAAAAAAAAAAAAATAGGGAATATTAATCTTTGCTACAGATTTACCCAGACTATAAACTTACTTTCGGCATTCTCAAAGGAGCTAAAATGTATCGGCTGAACATAGTTGACAAGCGCTGATATCTCTGCACCGGCTTCCGTCTCCTTTTGAGCCTTCTCTGGTGGTGGCTCATTGCCACTTGGGGGATTTGGTGTGGTATTGGGCAGGGATTCATCATCTGAGGAGCTGTCCGAATCAGAGGAGCCAGTACTATCCTTGGAGCTTTGACGAATTTGCTAGGGAAAATGGAAAAAAAAAGGGGTAAAAACGCAAATCGCGTTGCTATTAAATTGCAGGACATATATTGTAAAGTATTATGAAACCCCATTATATTTTTGTTGTAGTGTTATCGCTGTCGTTCATGTTGTTGCTGTCGAGTCCTCTGTTGGGTTGTCTGTCGTGTAGATAAAGCAAGCTTGAAAATGGCACAGATTGTATTTCCTTAGCCAGTGAGAGAGAGAGCAGACACAATGGAGTGCATATAGCCATTGTTGGGTTGCATTGCATAAACTTTACGACAGAAACGACCAAGACCAAGACCAGGACCAGACCCCGGGAGATCCAAACGGAGACTGGGTAGATGTTGTAGAAGGCGGAAAAGGGTGTGAACAATCACGTCACTTTTTTCAAATCGATTTATAAAAGCCTTACAAGACTGTAATTTCAACAGAGTACAAAGATGATGTCCTTGTTGTAAAAAGACTTCATATAATATCCGTTCGACCATGTTCGGTTCCCATGTGGCTAATGAGCCTCTAAAATGCATTGTAAACGGCTTTCTCTTTGTCTGTGTGTGTGTGTGTGTGTGTATGTATATAGAAGGGGTAAAAGGGCGCGTAGGGGTTATGACCCAAGAGTTGCGTCCGTTGCCATTAATGTTGATTTGCAAATTGCTGGCGCTTCTCCTTTGGCCAACTTGCCATTTATTATGCAACATGCATTAAACCATTCTCGGCTCTTCTCCCAAACTAAGGGTATATATACAATATAAATACATATATATAAGTACATACATAAGTACATATGTATGTGTGTGCATTTTGTGGATATTATAAATAATAATGCTCTTTAATGGCAAAAAAACTGCAAGCAAATTAAAATGCAAAATGCTTGTTAAGCTGTCCCATTTAACATTTTATGCAAACAATTAGGCTAATGTTTCATCCTAGTTTTAAATTAATTATTTAAGCAAAATTTGTAATTAAATCGAGTCAAATAGCATTCACAATTCTCAAAACAGATAACAATTGAAATAATTATTTTATGGCTTTAATTTATTAAACGGAAATTATTGGTTAAAAAAATCCTAAAACCACTCAACAAGAACAAGTACTTCATTTCCATATCAATTTTCACATTTTTATTAAACGAAGAAACTAAAGAGCATATTTATGCATTTAAAAAAGATAAAAACAACCTTTCGTTTAAGTGTTCTCTTTTACGTCATTTGGTGCACAGGAAAAACTGTGGTATCGCATCTTTAATGCCAATAAATATTTCACTACTTGCAGTATTAAAAATAAATTAATGACACTTTTATTGAAACTGATGAACCAAGTTTATGTTAACGGTTATGCACCGACAATGGCATGAGTCAAATGTGGTCTTCGATTTTAATGATCCCTAAAGTTATTGGTCGAAATAGAATTTGGCATATGGAAAATATTAAATAAGGTGATATAATTCGCAGATTAAGTTAATAAACTAAATTAATATATTTTTAACATTCGCTTCCACATAATTTAAGCACTATTTGTTTCTGTTGGAGTTGAACGGAGACTTTTGTAAAGAAACAGTTCAAAAATTTTGTGTTAAATATTCCTGAATTCAATATCAATGATTTCTAAAACCAAAGAATAAAAGTATAACTATTTAATATGGATCAGAAGTTTCTTAAGAAAAGTTTAGATACACAAATTTCAGAGATCATAAATGAGACTGAAGAGTTTTTAAACCAACAGCTTGGCTTTAAAACTAACTTGGAAAACTAATCTTAACTAAACTTGTACTAAGTTAACTAGCTTAAGCAAGATATTTCTTAAGTCTGTTATGTGACAATGTTTAAAAAAATCTGATAAGAATGAAATTATAATAAGTTTCAACATTTAATAAACTTAATTTTAGTATTTGCGCTAATTTTGTATTGAATCGGTGAAATACTACAAATTAATGGAAAAAACAAATGTTAAAAGCTTTAAAATGTGTAAAATTCTGTTAATTAATGATAAAACGAATTTGAAAAGCTTTTCTAAACAGTTTGAAATGAATTACAATCTTAACTGGATGACTTTAGCAAAGTTAATTAATTAAATTGATGCGGTACATGAAGAATGCTGGTTAAGACAACTTGTAGGATTAAATTTCCTTTGATGTCACATTTATTTGGTGTGTGCTTCAACTTTTGTCAACTGCCTCCCACAGGATAATTCTTTCAATTGTCATCGACTGCAGTTCGTTCACTATGACGGGTGACATTCCCTTTGACCAACTGGTGTCCTTTTCTGTTTCTGGCTTTTTGTTTCTGGCCATCATGATTATTGCGTATGCAAACAGACAACGTAAACAGAGCAACTGAAACGCGATGACAATCATCATCATCAACAACAACACAAACAACAAAACCAAGAACAGAGCTACAAATCAACCGAGTCAGACACCACAATGTTTTGTGGGTGTGTGTGTGTGTTTGTGTGGTTATTTGTGTCATTAAATGCAATTACAGGCACGATATGGCCACACCCCCACTTTATTCTTACCCTTCTACAATCCCCTATACTCACTTGCAACGGTGGGGCATGAACCGCTCCAGATCCACTCACAATGTCACCATTGGCAGTGCTTGTCCTTACACCACTTGCTCCAACTGTGCCATCTTCATGGGATGCTGCAGCCACTTGTTGAGCAGCCGCTTTGGCCGCTGCATCCACTGAAATGGGAATGAATTTATTTTAATGTTTTTTATTTATTTTTATTTTTCAAATTAAGTTATATGCGAAAAAAACAGAGAAAATCCGTTTATAAAAAATGTTTCGCCTTAATGGAATACATATAATAAAATATATATACGTGTATATATATTGGATTAATCACATTATGCTCCAAGAGTGCCTCTGGCTCTGTTGCTGCTGGTGTTGGGGAGACATTCGAATGCAATTGCTGAGTTGGGATCTTTACCACGGAGGAGTTGCAGCCAGTGGCAAAAGTCATTTGCATTTATAAATTGGCTTTTTGCAATTCATGAGCTAAATGTCAAACGGGTGGGTATGAGGGGAAGGAGCTATGTTTATACTGGGGAATAGGTGGGCGGGTGCCAGGGATTGCATTGCAAAATGGCGACAAATGTCAGGCCCGTGGGTAAATTGTGCAGTTGTGCATGCAAATGGCTCCTACAGGACACAGGGTGGCCAAACAGCCAGCAAAAGCAGGCAACTAAATAAATTTATATGCAAAAATTCTAATAAAACTTATTTTATATATATATATATGTATGTATATGACAGGGATATGTAGGGAATATGTTCTTAGTAGTATCACTAAAAACAAATGCTCTTGCCGCATATTATAAAATGGTTAATCCCATGGATTTGCTTTAATTCTTCGGTTCTCAAATGTCCTAAAAGTTTGTGATTATTTGTCTATATTTATGCATATTTAAAATGTAATTAATTAAATAACTTTCGGAATATTTATTTATTGCCAAGGAACTATTAAATCCTTATAGGCCTTTTAAACTTATTTTTGTGTATTAATTTCTTTTTTTAAATTGTTTAAATAAAACTATTATAAAAATTCTAAATCAATAGACTAAGACTGATTAATATTCTATAAACGAAACCGAAAGCAATTTCATTTTAATTTGTACATTAACTTTTATTTCAAAATAATCCAACTGAATCGAAATAAACAAAACAAAACAAATGAACAAAACAAACAACATTTTGTTTAACCGAATTGTCGCAATTTTGAAAAAAAAAATTTCCCATTAAAGTTGACAATTGCTTCAACATAAATAAAAACTCCAAATTTTTGAAACAAAACTTTTTCATCAGTCATTGGCCCTAGGGGTGTTGTCTATGTATGTATGTATATATATTTATGTATACGGCTTTGTTTTTTACTCTTAGGCAAAAAAATTTAGCTGGGATTAAATTCTGTGGGCAAGTTTTTTCATTTTTATTTTTTGGAATTGTTAAAAAATGTAAATTTTCTAATTGGTTTTGTTGGCAATTGCACTAAATTGAAATCAAAACTTGAAAATCTAGAAACATTGCTGAACATTTTGAATATAATGTCTTCATTATTTTTTTTTGTTTTCTTTATAAAATAAATCTATCTATTAAGAAACGTTGCGGAAATATTGAACTTTTGTTAATGGGAAGATCAAATATAAACATTTTAATTGATTCGAGGCATGTTTCTAAAAAACTCAATATATATTTTGTGTGTGCGTTTTTGTTTTTGGCCATATCTTTACAAAGAATATAAAAAAGTTGATAAACTTTCTAAAAAGGGCAAGGCAAAAAGAAAAAAAAGAAAGGAAGGAAAATAGAGAAAAAACAGTTCATTCTATCGGCAGCTGCGTGTACGGAGCTCATTTGCATTTTTCCATTGAGTTGGGCGAATGTGTGTGGGGCAAAAAAATTGGAGAAGGGCTCTAGCCATGTGCTTCGATGGCGTAACATATGGGCCAATTCAAAATAAGACCAACGGTAGCAGCAACAACAAGAACATAACTCACTAAACATTACGCATACGCCATGGTGAACATGAATAGATTGGAAGCTATAGGATGGGTGGCTGGCTGGAACAGAGTATTTGAAATACTCACCTGAATTGGCCGTCGTCAGTTTATTGCTGGCAGCTGGTGTTCCCTGACCGACCGTCGCCTGTGCCGGCTTCTTGTGATGATGATGATGGTGATGATGATGCTTCTTCTTGTTCTTTATAATAATCTTACGTCGCAGCATCGAGGGTGGGGGTAAATCCACATTAGCTTCCAATGGATGAGAATCTAATGGCTTGTCCAGCAACATATCGCCAAAGATTTCGCGACAATAGTTGGCAATTTTTGCCTGACAATGGAAAAATAAAATACAAAAACAATTTAATACATGAATAAAATGCATTGGCAGAGAGAGAGAGAGATGAGTGGATGAGTCAATAAGTGGTAGCTTGGTGGTTAACTGGCTGCTAACTGGATCTTAATGGATTCTATAAGAAAAAGTTTTCCCTTCTTAACTTCCGTTCATATGTTAAGATAAAATTTGCCAGGGCACGTGGCGGTTTGTCCGTTCACCTTTTGTTTGCTACCTTGTTGCTCCCAGTGGTAAATTTAGTTTTATATTACTACTTTTAATGGTTAAACTTTTCTTGTCTCAGGCACACGAGCCTCCTCCATGGCCGCAGCCGTAAAAAGTTTGCCTTTGTTATTATCTCTTGTGTAGCTAAAGCATCGTGCAATTACCTTTCGAGTGGCTTCTGAGATTTGCCAACTCAGACAATGTGTAGGGCTCCCTTTCTCAGAAATGGAACCCAAACCACCCATCCCTATGGTTCTTAACTAATGTTTGGGCATTGGCCAACTTTCACTCACATGTGCATAAGTTTTTTTTTCCATACTGTTTTTTTTTTTTTTGTGTTTTGTGCAGAGTGTTTACCCTTGTTGGAATGATGGATTGTTTGGCCAAGGGGTTGTAGTATCTCCTCCTAAAATTTTCCCTGACTTTTGCTATTGCTCCTCTTGTTGGTTTAGGACTGGTAACTTATTGACAAGAAGATAGTTACTTTTAGTGTTGGCCAGGAATTCCTGGTATCTGGTGGTCTCAAATTTATTTGGTTTGGCTATTTGCACTTTTTTAAATTTTTCTATTGTTACCTCGAAAATTTAACTACAACTGTAATATATATATATATATATATATACAGTAGAATCCCGATAATTCGCACCCCGCTAAATCGAAAACCTCAATATTTCGTAATAAACTGCTGGTCCCTTGAAAAAACTTCGTTAATTCGTATAAATTCCATGTATTTTGGACCCCTCGTTAATTCGCAATTTTTCTGCCTACTCAGCGAAGTTTTTGCCTCTTATAAATCGTAATTTCGTTTCGAAACCTCTTGTTACTTGTAATACTTGATTTTGTTTCGAGTGAAACAAATGTTAGGTCTCGCAAACTGTTATGCGTGTCGCCTGTATGTCGCTTCATATGCGAAATTTCGTTATTCGTTCATGGGTTTTACATTAGTTTGCTCATTACTTTTGAAGCATAAATATTATAAAAATGTCAAGCAATCGTTCTCATAAAACACTATCAATTTTACAAAAACAAGACATAATTTCAGCTATTGATAATGGAGCAAAAAAAAATTGACGTGGCAAAACAATTCGGAATTGCTCCATCAACATTAACTTCAATTCTTAACAGAAAAAATGTATTATGGAAACATCCGCACGCATTAAAATAAAGCGTCAAAAGCCACCTGGACATCTAAATATAAACCCTCTTGAATTCGTAATTTTGATTTTTTTGAACCCCGTTAAATAGAAAACTCGGTAAATCGTAAACCTCTGTAAATCGTAAAAAATTCTGTTCCCTTGCGATTTCGAATTATCGGGACTCCACTGTATATGTATCTTAAATAAATATGAATTGGTAGTGTGTGGTTAAAGCAATACTTTTACTTAATGAATTTAGGTTTGTAAATGTGTACAAAAGTCATATAAGTTTTTCCTTAACAAAGAAATGTTTAAAACCATTTCCACACTTCCACAATTTTCCTTTAACATTGTAAAGTTTCTTTTTGGAACAGATTTTCTCTCAAGGCACAGGTTTATCAGTTTACAGTGATTTAATATTCCATTGAATCACCATTTTATTGAAATTTTACTACATTTTCTTGCTTTTGGCACTCCTTTTCAATGCTTTCAAATTGATTTCATTCGCATTACAGTTATTTGATTTGCTTTTATCCCCTTTTTATCACATCTTTCATTTCCGCACTTCTGACACTTGCTGCAGTTAATCGGTATGTTGTTCTTACCTGTTGCCTTGGATTGCAGTGATTCTCAAAACTCAATATCACAGGGTATTCGGATGTTTTAAATGCACTCTCTGCGATGGCTTCCAGTACGTCCTTTGCAAAGATTTCGGGCACAAATGTATAACCATGAACAATGACCGGCTCTTCGGTGCGTCCATTCCAAAAGTCCAGTTCCACGCATCTGTTTTAACGCAGAAAAACAAAAAAAGAAAAATATATTGTCGTAAACTGAAGGAACTTCCGTTTTGTGGTGATAAAAATAAATTGCCACAGCATGGCAATATGGACGTGTTTATCTGTCGACAAACAAGCATGAGGAAGGTCCTTGACTAAAAACATCAACGTCAATAAATTTGCTGATGCACTCTCATCATCCTCATTGTCATCATCAACATCATCATCAACATCGACGGTTGCAGCAACACTCTGGGACTCGAACGGTAGTAAAACTGGCGTTCCTTAAAAATTCAACGCAGCGGCAACGATTTAAACACCTGATACACACACATACATACACACACACACACTCAAACATACTGACACAAACTTCTATATAAGTATTTTGCAACTTTGTGTGTCTGTTATTCTGTGAGGAAGGCCAAACCAACTACCAACCACACGAAGGTCATGGCCAGGCAACAAATGGGTGGCAACTGACCACCACATCAATTGCGTCATTTGAGTTTATTCGTTTCGCAACCGGAAAGGATTGTGTGAATCTCACCTGCAACCGGCCAATAGGCATTGTCTATATATCTCTACAGATGATTTCCCGGTCAGTTGATGCCCAGTTAGGTATGTGTTATGTGAAGAGTTGATGAAATAGTGCGACATCGGTTGATCCATATCATCGCAGAGATCAAGTTTATTGGGCGCCATAATGGGATTGTCATCGCCCATGAGATACCTAAAAAACCAAGATGGGTTAAAAAACGAGCAACGAGAGCATTAAAATACAAGTGTGTGCCTGAAAGCTGAAGGCTCTGTGTCATTCTTTGGGCCCTTAAAACTGAATGTTTGCCGTTGGCAATAAACTACTGTGCGTTTCGATGGCAAATGCATGCATATGCATAACATGGCAGGTTTTTTTTTTTTTTTTTCTTAAGAGTACCTTCTAAGTGACTCTAACAGTCGTTTGCACTGAGCATGATAAGCTGTCACCCTCAGAAGTGTTTTAGGAGGGGATGGCCCATATAAAACGTGCGCGAGAAACAATTCTCGAATGGTTTTGCTTGCCTTTGCACTTTCTTTAGTGCAGCAACAAGTCACATACGAGGGCAGCTGAAAACGTTTAAATAAAAAACCTAACACAAAATAAAGTATTTGTCTTTGATATAATTGTAATGCCTTTTCGTTTTTTTGTAAAATAAATAAACTATTCGAATTACCTCATTTAATCAATGAAATCAAATGGCAGACAGCCATAATATGCAATGACTAACATATGGTAGAATGATACCGACCCGATTTCCGTTTTAAATCATTTTGTTTTGAAATTGCTCATCAAAGGTTTTATGCTTTTCAGTATCTTCTATCTACCATAATTAAAATCGGTGTAAATTTTATTTTATAGAATAGTAATTTAAATAAATATATTTAATTTAAATATTAAATTGTTATTAATAATATTATTAGTAGGAATAAAGGTGTTGTCTAAACAGCTGATACAGCAAATAAATAAATTTATTTGAATGCAATAACGAAAGCGTTTCGATATCGAAAGGCGAAAAACGACCTTTTGTGTGTGTACTGTACCTTAACCACTCTACCAGGGGTATTTTTTTTTTTTAGCATTTCTTTCTACTATCTAGAACTTTTGATGGTAACTCTCGTATATACTGCCATTGTTACTTACCTTAAAAAGCCATCCAAACTAA
Organism: Drosophila emarginata; assembly: GCA_037075365.1. Classification (NCBI taxonomy): domain Eukaryota; kingdom Metazoa; phylum Arthropoda; class Insecta; order Diptera; family Drosophilidae; genus Drosophila; species Drosophila emarginata. Next base: position 3,636,715 of record JBAMCD010000119.1, read on the forward strand.
GCTGTCCCTTTTGTGCATTAAACTTATTGGGCTCATATTGTTGTATGAGTTCTTGGGCGCGGGCACGATTTGCATAGGGATAGAGTATTTCATTTAAGCGCGGATCACGTTGTGTTTTATTAAGAAACTCTACCAATTGGGCTATGGACATACACTTGCGTTTAGAGTTGCCAACACTAGTGATAGGATAAATGCATTATTTAGATGAAATTGGCATTAAATATTTCTTAGTTAACTTACATGCTGTCAAATAGTCGCTCAACCTCTGTACGTTGCGTTAGACATTTATATAAACTGTAAAAGTCTTCAAATTGAAATTTCGACACCGATATACTATCGACCTTGCCCGATGGCAAACCGGTCACGTCCAGGGCCTTCTCGACACGTTTGCGATCCTCTTTATTCTGCGCAAAAAGTTTAATGATGCTAAAGTGGTCACGGACCGAGACAATGCGGTGGTTCATATTGTTGTTGTTGTTGTTGTCGTCGTCATTTTTTGTTGTTTTTGTTGTAATCGTTGTTATAGTCAGTGATGCATGAGCCACGTTTCGGCCACGTTGTATTGTTGTTCAAAGGATGGCCAACCGAATGGGTAAAGGAAGAGATAGTAAGAGAGAGGAGAAAAAAAAAGAAAAAGAAAAATTGCGAAATAGAAATTGGCGTAAATTTCAATTTTCAAGTCAACGTCAATGGCAACACTTAACAAATATTTGTCAAATACTTCAACGCACAATGCACAGAAGCTGATAGTATTGGGGCAAACCTCACTCCGAACTTGCCCCAACCCAAAGGACAGTTAAGTCCATCGAATTGGGATGGCTTTTGCTAGCCCCAAGCGAGGAGTGATGGCATTGGATGGGACAATTGGCAATTACTTTTTCACTGGTATACGTCCACTCTTGTCCACCTGCAGACAGAGTTTTGTGTGTGCCTTCTGCAGGAACATTATTGCGGAACCGTTCAACTGGGCCAGACTATAAGCCAATTTGATGAGGCCATCCGACCAGAGCTGCAAAAACCGGAAATAAAATATATAAATAATACATCATGTCCATGAAATCAATCAAAGTTCTCAAGTTATATGTCTTGATGCGTTGGTAATTAAATGTCCAAATAGTTAAAGTGATTACTAAATGATTAAGATAACAAAATGGTTAAGTGTTAGTAACTAATTTAGAGAAAGTAATCTCTTAATAGCGTTACTAATGGGGAAAAACCTATATGGGGAAAAACACTTTAACGTTATAAAAATAACTAAATCAGTTTCAAAACTTTTAAGTTTCTTTTATTTAAATATAAAAGATATTATTTAATATGGATACTAGGACCTATGCTAAAATTTTAAAATTCGTGTAGTTGGTTCATTTAAATTGGTTGGTTCATAATGAAATTCTAAACGATTTTTCGATTTGCCAACAAAATGACTATAAAAAATTAAATCAATAAAAAAAATCTGCAAAAATAATATCCTTTTGTTGGCAGGAGTTAAATAAATCTTGAATTTTGACATAAATATATATAAATATATATTTTAAGGCATTATGCGTAAAATGAAAAGTTCTTCAGAGTAAACAAATACTGCTTAAATGTTTGTTATATTTCTGTACAAATAGATCTTCAGCCTTTTATCCACTCACCACAAAAGATTTGAAAGATTACTGAAAATGTCCATCATAATAAAAAAGGATTGTGATAAATTAAAAAAAAATTTAAAAAAATATACAAATTTTTGTTACGCTTCATTGCATTTCGTAATAAAAGTTTCAATGTTAACCATTACGAGGAAATTTTGTTATCCCACCAGCGAGCCAATGTTGGCCAAAACCAAAGATGATGTAATGAATTACGTATGCGTGATATTTGATTAATTTAATAGAAAGCATAAAAACCCCTTAATTAACAACAAATAAGTTTATTGTAATGCCGCCCCAAGAAAAGGAAAAAAAAACTATACACACACGCACACACACGAACATTGTGTGTGATTCATGTATGGCAAAATCATTTTTTTTTGTTTTGACTATATGCGTAAATTTGCCCTGTGATAGCCAAGTCTTGCCACAAACTATGCCTTTGTTCGATTTTATTTCTTTAATGTAATGCCAAATATTGAATGTTTATTTATTTTGCGTTGAAATTCCATTAAAAGTTTATGAAATTTTTGTTGGCATTCAAAAATTGTGGTGTCGGCGGCGGCATTGCCTTTTGTTTATAGGGCAAAATGAAATTTTTAGCGACGCGTGCCAAAAATAATAACAACAACAATACACGCACAGGTTTGGTCATTGATAAAATAGAACATTGATTTTGACCAGAACAGGTTAGGACAGGACTGGACAGGATAGGACAGGACAAGGTCAATTAGTATGATAGGATCTGAGTTCTTTCGGACCTCTGATGTAGAAAGTCCAACACCCTAATATCTATCATTTAATCAATAAAAGATGTTGTTAGAGTCCATAATAAGGTTTTTATGTTTAAAAATAGAAGACTACAGACAGGTGTGTCATGTTAATAAGAGAGAGATAGAGAGAGAGCGAGATAGAAGTAGGTAGAGCTCTATCATTAACCGTTTTTCGCGCAAACGCTCAAGTTAGCTGTGCCATTCGATTCACCAAATTAATTTCTGGGGTGTGTGACCCACATTTTAATTTTTTTTTCTTCCTCCATTCGATATTTTAATTGCCGTCCGGCCAGCATTCTGGTCATCATCAAGTTGTCAGATGACTCTGCCAAGTGGCCAATAATGAGACAGTTGACAATTTCTCTACACGGAATGTGTTTGGATTGTTGCCAAATAACCAACACGACGACGAGGCCAACAAACCCGAACCCTTCTCTTGCATTGACTTTCTTACCTGAGCAATGTCCCTTCTGGTGCAGCAAAAGTTCACAAATGTCATATTGACAAAATCCGAGCCATGACAAATGGTGACAGTCTTCTCTTCGAGCGTATCCTGTGGTCCCAGTGTCACAATCTGACGCAGCTTAGAGTCCTGCAAAGAGTAAATAGCAAATACTTAGTAAGGATTAATAATTATCGAAAACAAAACTCAACTGAACCGAACTAAATGAAAAAGTGAATGAAAGGTGTTGAAAGAAAAGCACGTGCCAAATAAAGTTTTATTGGCTTTAGGTTCATCGTAAATCGAAATCATATTTCACACAACTCATTTGGTTTGGTCGTAAAACAAACAGACAACAGTGGTAAGAGGCGAGTGCCATATTTCAATTAAACGGGCCAAATGGATTTACGAGGCGAGCCACAAACATTCCGAGTCCACAACAAAGTGGGTTAAATGCAAATCAACTCGCGAAATGAACTACAAAAGAGACAAGAGAGAGACAGAGAGAGAAAAAAACGGACATAAAGGCAAACTCTAGCCAAGGATTATCAATGCCCGTTTCCAAATGCATGACACATCGTTGTAAACTGCAAGGATTAGGAGAAGCACCAGCAGAAGGAGCCAGATGCAGGGGGAGAAAATTGTGGGGCAAGCCATTGCAACGGGATGACTTCAAGCGGAAGTCAGAGCATGAATTTGGCATTAACTTTGTGACCAGAGCTATGCCGTGACATTTACAGTTTGCATGTGGGTGTGGCTGTGTGTCTGAGTGTATGTGTGGCTGTGTGTGTGCCTTCCTGCTGCGTTGCCGACAAAACAGACAGTTGACAAACTGCTACGGACAAGGGAGAAAACACATGGCCTTATCTTTGAGGGATTAAAGTAGAAAATGTTAAATGCAATTGCCAACTGCAGAAGCTGGTAAATCTTCTTCTTTAAAATTCTTACAAATACATAATTATTGCATTCTACTATTCAAACAACTCCCCTCCCTCCTTACTACTTTTAGCCTTCTGCTGGTTAGCTGAACGAACTAAATATTTAATTGAATGGGTTTACCCCATTAAAGCATCGTTACTTTTATGAACATTTAACGTGGGCCATAAAAACATTTCAGCTCACCTGTAGGAAACAGTTTAACCACGCTTATCTTGGCCCCGTCATGATTTGCTTTTAACTAAAAAACTAATTCCGGCAAATTTGTCGTTCTGAATAATGAAAATGTCAGCGTAAGGCAATCCTACCGCCATGTCCTATGACTTCCTTCGTGCGAAGCGTTAAGCGGAAATGGCTGGGGTGATTATCTTAATTGCTTCTCACGCTTCGTCCTGCTAATCCTTTTGGCTCTCCTTTCAGAATTCAAAAATTTTTAAGAGCCCTCATCAGTACACAGACAAAACGCGACATGGCGTTGTGATAATTTTTAAAGGAGCTTCCCCCCTACCTTTTTTTGCCTTTTTGTTTTATTGATTTTACAAATAAATGTAAAACTGAGTTTTCAACGATTTTCTGCTCAGTTTAATTGCCTTGATTTCATTTTCGTTCAGATGTTCTAAAATAAATGATTTACAAAATTTGTAGTCTTAGTCCAATAAGTATAATTAAAATACACAGAATTCTTTAGGTTATCCAGATGGGTGTCTATGTAAAACACAAAATTGAATCCTTCGATAGAAGTGATATAAATCGACTTTTGCGTAAAAATCATTGTAAACCGAGCAATAACTATGAGAACGAAATTTATACGTCAATAAGACCACCGTTGTCTATTTGTGATCCATCTTTAATAGTCGATTGGTTGTCAAATTCAAAGAATCAAGTCGGTTGTCCCCGTCTATTCAATATGGAACGGGATAATGTGCTAGAAGTCTGGCATCAAAGTCCGGACAAGCACACATTGGCATTTTACGGTGTTAGCTCTCATGGGAATAAACCACCGGAAGCTTTGCTTTATAACGAGGTTCTTATGAAGAGTCTCGATGAGGCCAATGGTATAACAAAAGAAAAATTTCGACGAAGCAAAATGATGTCAAATGATGCACTAAAGCCAAACAAAATTAGATATATCTGCAAACCTTTGACACTCAATAGGGAGGCCCTAAATGCTGAAATTCTTAGGATGCCTAATGTTGTCTATAATTTATATCCAAAAGAAGCCCTCAGTCCAATCAAGTGTCACAAGCTGGCTGGGGGTACAGAAGTTAAATATTCTATTGGAAAGCGATTGTCGATTAGAAAACAAAGAAGTGGATTGAGGCGTAATCATCGATACTGCAATCTAAAGTGTAAGATTTCGGAAAATAAATGCACCGAATATGAATGGAGTAAATATAAAAAGGATTCTCGACCATATGAAGAGGCCTTTAAGAAACTACAAAAGAAACTGGAAGATAATGAGGAGAATGCAGAACCAAAGGACCTCGAAGAACTGTATTCCCGTTTAATTGGTTGCTTTGATCACAGTACCGACCTTAAGAACATCTACTTGATTTATGAAAAATGTTGCAAGAAACGATTATCGCAAGTTGGGATTGGTCCTGGGGCAAATGAACAGGTCAGACCTAAAGGACCAAGCTATCCAATATCTTCACACATACTACCACCTGACACACGTTCTGAAAGCCCAAATGCTCGTCATTTAGAAAGTAAGATTCATACACAGGAAAAGGACTCTGTTATCAAGCCAGGCTCTAAGCCTCAGTACCCCTCAAACAAAAAACATGACGAAAAAACTGGTGGGAAGAATGTTGAAACACCAGGCGACAAGGGTGAAGAATTAGTAAAGAAAGCAGATGAAAAACCCCAAACGAGAAAGAAAAAGACAGATAAAGAGAAAGTCGAAGAAACCAGCGAAAAGGCGGTAAAAGTATCTGATAAACGTGTAAAAAAGTATGAAAAGAGACATTTAACAAGGGGAGAAAGTCAAGAAGAATCAATAAGGAAACTTCAACCGTACAATTGGAACTCATCAGAGGGCGGAAGTTCCGTTCAAGATGGAAAAAGTATAAATACGAATAAAGATAAATCCGAAATAATGGATAACACCGAAAAGTCAAGAGAGGAGAAAAATATAAAAGAACAATTAAAAAAAGAACACTTACAAATAGATGGCAAGGCTAAAGAAACAATGAAACAGGACAAACATCTAGAGGACAAGGGAAGACGTTTGGATAAGGGAGAACATAAGGAACCCCCTAAAGCTGATCTCAAGGACGATAGTATAAATCAATTTACTGCTGATCGTCGTGATCTTCCAAAAGAGTCTGAACCAGCGGTTGCACCTGATTGGGATAATTTACCGCCCGCTTCGTTTGAGGAAGATGTTGAGAGAAAAAGTGTCATTAGAAGCAAATCGATACAATCAAAATCACAAGTTGCTCTGAAAAGACATACGGATCCTGTTGTGAAAAAAGATATTAAGGACTTGTCAATCACCAATCAGCCTATACTTCCGAAAACTGTATTTGGAAAGGTTTTCAGGAAGGCTGATAAGATAGCAGCTATTAAACCTGAGAAAATAAAAAAAGAAAAAACAGAAAAAAGAGAAAAAAAAGAAATTTCAAAGACTCCTGTAGCTCCTGTTGAAAACCCAAAAACTGTGGCGCCACCCGATTCTATATATTACAGTGATAGTTCAGATGTAAACGAGTCTTTAACTCCAAAACCGCAGCAGGACATTGTACAAATTTCATTGTATCGAAATATTGATCGATTCCGTCACCGCCGAAAAAAGCACAAGAAAAGGAAAGCAGTAGACACAAAAGCTAATATTGTGCCGGCTGTAACCAAAGATTGCCCCTGTGATATTTGTAAGTTCATGAAACGACGTTTCCGAGAACCCGAAACACCACTTATACGTGAGATGAAGAAACGGGAAAAGGAACGTCAACTACGTGACTATATGCGCAGTGTGTGCCATCGCGAATATATGAAACGTCAATCCTTTGATTCTATCCCACAGCACAAATGCGATCCTATATTATGTGACAATTTCTTTTGTCGCAATCCAAAATTATCGGAGTACTGTGATTGTCTGAAAGCAATGCAAAATTTGCAAGCTGTCGTTAAACGTTTCCCCAAATTCATGGAAAATCGACTGTATTTTAATATGGAAAATTTAAGGGATCGGATATGTCAGCGACTTTGCAAGTGCATGGAAAGCTCTTGCGTAGGGCAAGTTGAATCAGTATAACTTTTTAACTGTTTCTAATATGAGTTTTTGCGTTTTTTTTTTTTTTATTAATTTATTTGTACTTCTTTGTGATGCAAAAAAGCAAAATAATAATTTACAACAAAAACTTATTATAAATTAATCCCAGTTGTCTAGTTTCTTTATTTTGAACACTAAATCAAAGTGGGTTTGCCTGGACAGTCAAACAAAACATGAATTTGTCAGTTCTAATTTTTATATTCAATTGGTAAAATGCCGTAAATAAACTTAAAAAAAAAAAGAAAAATCAAAAATTATTGTACAAAATTTTAGTTCCACCTACTTCTAGAACACATTAAAAAAAAAGAACTCGTTTGGACTCAAACCGGGTTTCAATCATATGTCCGAAATCTGCTGAAAGATGCGCAGCCAAAATTTGGGGCATCGCCGTTCATCCGGTGTTCCCCAGGATAGCCCATATCATTCTGAGAATGCTACCACAGAGGCGAAACCTTTAGAAGATTTTACTCAATACGAACTGATGCGCATGCAGAATTGCAAAACTAGCAATTACTATTCGGGCGAAACGTATCCTTCAATTAGACCTGCAGTATCTAGATGTGATCCAAACCAGACAGCCGTATGGTATTCCGATGCATTAGAATCGAATGGTTGTGGGCGACTCTTTGATATGAAACAAGATGATCTGATGTCGGTTTGGAACGCAAGTCCCCATAAGGAGTCTCTTAGTTGCTATGGTGCGGGTTCTCAGATTAATGCACCTGACGCGGTACTGTTTAATCAGGCACTCGCAAAGAGTCTGGAGCAGGCCAGTGATATTCAACCTGCGAGAAAACAGGGCAAATTTGTAAAGCCCCAAAATGTTTTGATCGAACCCGACGCAACTAATGGTCCCTATATACTGAATCGTCAGTGCCTTCAGAACCAGCTTGATATGATGCCAACAGTTAAGCGTAAACTAAACCCAGCTGAAACACTAAGCTGGTTGACATGTCGTGGTCCTGTGGACCCAGAAAGTCCGTTCATTGATACTGCGCCAGAAGCAATGATTAGTCTTGATCACGCGATTGGTATGGAACGTCACAAAAAAAGAAAGCAACACCGCGGCATTCGGCGTAAGTACCATTATTGTAAAGTTATCTGTGACCTTCCGACAAACAAGTGCACTGAGTATGAGTGGCAAATGTATGAACTAAATCCGCGACCACACGATGAGGCATTTAAATTGTGGCAAGAACAAAAAGAAGCTGCTGCTGTAAAACCGGAACCTAAAAACTATGACGAGCTTTATTCACGATTAGTGGGTTGTTTCGAACGCGATCCTAATAAGGGCAATGACTTGTGCGCCATCTATGAAAAGTGTTGCAAACAAGAGGATGAGCGAAACCCACAGGGATGCGGAGAACATGTGCCAAAAGGTGCTGGTGATGTTGGTAAGTCTGATGGTGGCGGTGGAGGTGGTTTTGGTGGTGGGAGTGGTGGTGGCGAAAAAGGTGGCCGTGTTGACGGTCCTCGTGGATCTAAGAATAAAAAGAAGGAAGATAGGAAAGAAAGCACAGGCGATGGAGATAACAAGGATAGTCCTGGTACTAAAGAAAAAAAGAAAGAGGACGAGAAAAAGAAAGACGAGGAGGAAAAAAAAGACGAGGAGAAACAAAAAGACGAGGAGAAACAAAAAGACAAGGAGAAACAAAAAGACAAGGAGAAACAAAAAGACAAGGAGAAAAAAAAAGACGAAGAGAAAAAAAAAGACGAAGAGAAAAAAAAAGAAGAGGAGAAAAAAAAAGAAGAGGAGGAGAATAAAGAGGACAAAAAAAAAGAGGATGAAGAAAAAGTTGACAAGAAAGATGAGACAGGCAAAAAAGAGGATGGCCCTGCCAAAGATGACAAACATAAAGAAAAAAATGATGATTCTGAGAAACCCTTGAAAAAGGATAAATTCAAAGATACAAATGAAAATGATAAAGATAAAAAAAAGAAGGTAGATACAGATAAGAATAAAGAGCCAGAAAAACCTGAAAAATTGAAACCACTCGATTCCCCAACTTCATTGCACGATGGCGATAGTATTCGCCCACCACAGAGCGAGACTAATCTGGATAAGAGTGACAGTGTTCTTGTACCAGAGAATATTCCTCCAGCAGATACCATAGATAATGGCGAAGGGGACAAACCAAAGCTTGAAAATAAAGATAAAGATAAGACTCCCGGTATTCCAGAAGATAAACAGCCAGGAAAAAAAACACACAAAAAGACCAAAAGAAAAAAAAAAGATCCTTCCAAAGGTAAGAAACATGGTCCCGTCATACCCGATAAATATCCTGATTGTCCCTGCGAGATTTGTGAGTTTATGAAGCGTCGTTGCCGAGAGCCAGACACCCCGCTTATACGTGAAATGAAGAGACGTGAAAAAACCCGCCAGTTGCGGGACTACTACAATCAAATGTGTCATCGTGAATATGTGAAGAACCGTCGTGATGAGTACCCAGCGCCGCAGCATAAGTGTGATCCGATTGTATGTGATAATAGTTTTTGTTGTAATCCAAAAATAGCTGAACATTTTGACCGCGTGGAAGCTATGCAGAATCTGCAAAAGTTACTGCGACGAAGAAAGGGACGTTGCGATTCTAAGGTAAATATCGTTTTGGAGAGCCTTAAAAAGCGCCTATGCGAGCACCTTGTTGAGTCCATTTCTTTGGGCAAGAAGAAATAATAAAGAAATCAGTTTTGCAAATTTAGAACTCTTTTGTCCTTAATTGTCCACGAAAAGATACAAAATTTTTGACTTACATAAGTTTGTAACCTTCTTTCCCGTTTGCCCTAGTCCGCTTACCCATTTCCATTCTAGGATCCTTAAAACAGATTAAACTTTTTTTTTTGCCAGTTAATCAAACATCTTTTCACTAGGCTTTTGGCATGAGGGTGGAATGGCTATACATACAGACAACATGCTATCAACATATAATTAATGCAACATTTTCCGTTTGTTTTCATTTTTTCTTTGGCGGAACACAAACGAAAACAAAACTCATTTGGCTATGGCCTTGAGGGAAAACTATTATCAGGGCACCAAACGTCGGGTAGTTGTGTTTATATGTGGGGGACTTTGCGCTCAAGGATAAATAAACCGCATACGAGGAGGCTTACAAAAGTTCTTGGATAATTAAACAAAAAAGGAATTATATTTCAACTATTAAATTTTTATAGAAGTGAGAAAATCATTGGGTCCTTACCCACCAAAGAATAATTGTGACTTTCCGGACTGCATATTTACTGTTTTATTATCAGTAAAAATAATTTTTGCAAATTGATTAAACTTTTGTTGCACGCCTCGCGCATATTTTATTTGTATAACACCCCCAGATGATCGGGCCAGGTAGGATAACCTTGAGTTACAGCACTTATAATTGCCATAATAATAGCTTGAAACCTACCAACTATAAACACAAGCATTTAGGAACTTTAATTTCATAATGCGTTCGACTTGGGATTCAAATTGAGGGCAAAGTGACTCCTCTCAGCCTTGTGGGCGCCATCAAGTCAAGTCAATTTTTTATTTTTCTCCCTCTGTTGCTGAAGTTCGTTTCTTTGTTGGCATTTCCTATTTACTGGCAGGATGTGGTTGGGCTTCTCCATGCTTTCTTCTTTACACGCACACACACGCCCATTCACATACACAATCCTTGTGGCGTGTCATTGCAATGATAAATGAAATGTATTGGGTCGACCATGAAAAGAAAATTGTGTAAAACGAAAAAGGAAGCGTCACCAGACTACAGAAAAACTGTTGCAACAACAACGGAAAAGAAACCTATGAGAAAACAACCTAGCTAATGCCTAGAGCCGAAAAGAAGGACCTTCGCATACAATTGACAATCTACGTGACTTGGCTTAACAAAAAAAAAAGAAAAGGAGAAAAAAACTGAAAGCAACAAGATTTACCTCCAAGCTAATGCGAAAGTAAACTGAATTGAGGATTATGCTTGAATCGAATAACCAACCTGAACTTGTCCATACACACACTACATAAGTATAAAAGACCTGTATTTGTCTTGCCAACTTGTAATTGGCTTTCAATTACTGCCAGTCGGCGCCAGTCAAAGCAATTTTTATTAGCTTCAACGGGAAAAAAAAATTGGAAGGAAAAAAATGAATACAACGCCTCGCCCAAGAACCTAGAAAAATGCCAACATCCGCCATCGTTCGCACAGTCAAAATAATTGATGTTTGAAAAAACCAGAAGCGAACAGCAACAACTGAAACCAAAAAAAAAACGCAAAGGGAAATTTGTTTATAAACAAACAAAAAATAAAACATCACAGGAAACACGCATCGAGAAAACATTTGCAATATTTTTGTGTGGGCAAACCGAAATCTGTATATACTTGATGGAAAGTAACTAAATGTCTTCTCTGATCGTAGTATCGATTTACAACAAAAGAATTATTGTTAGTTAGGTTTGAACTTTAATTGAAAATTGAATTGCTTTGCTGTAATCTTTATCAAAAGGAAAACCACCGAAACGTCAAAACAATTGTGTTAACGGTTATAAAGGTACGTCGTATTACTGTTTATGATGGAGTCTTGGGTTCGTGAAACGTTAGGTAAAAAGAACGTTAAGCGGAAGCACACAATTAATGGTTTTCAGTTAATCTTGAAATTTAGGTTAAGAGTTTAGATTCGGTGCACGATTGTAAGTTAATGATTACGGTTGAGAATTTATATTCAAATATGACAAAGCGTTTCGGTTATATGACAATAAAAAATTTTAATTCTAGAGTATATAAAAAGTCAATCATATTTTTAATTAAATTCTATTTTTTGTCCACTCAAAACAAAGAAAACCAAATCTACATCCACCAACCCACAACCTATAATCCAATATATTGTATATGTACATATATATACATATTATGTGTATATATGCTTGTGATTTATGCGTGTGAAAATCAGACAAATATTTCTTTATTTTAGTAATAGCAACATAGGAAAATTCAAGATGACGGCTAGAATTCATATAGCAAATAATAACGTATACGCACCTTTGGCTTTTTGGCATATTGTCCAGTACGAACATCGCGTATAGTGGCTATATCCAAGATATCCAGCTCATTATTCTGATCGACCCAGCATAAAAAGAATCCCTTGGCATCCACTCGCATTGTAACCGGTGTTCCACTGCCAGAATCCTGAAATCCATAAAAAGAAAACATAAACATGAAGAAACTTGATGACAGATTGAAATGGAATATATAATTAAATAAAGATGCGTTACATTTTGGTTGTTCCCGGTTCGGGTCCAATTTATACGAGTTACCAGAAATTAGTTCATTGAACTTGTTTATATTAATGAATTTATGATGGCAAATTCTCTCAACTGAATTGCCCGCAAAATTGGGTAAAATGGATAGCATTCAAGTGCAGTGGGTCGTTTTTGCCCAGTTGCTCATTATTTAAGTCAAATTAAATGGGATGGTAGAGATGTGAGAGGGGTGGCTAAGTGTGCTTTCTCTGCCGTTGGCCATAAATAATTTAGCATTCATTCATAAAAAAAAAAACCAAGAAATCAACAAAAAAAAAAAAGCAAACAAGAATATGAAATTGTTTCTCCATTTGAGCCACAGCTGGCTGAATGGCAAACAGATGCGTTTGCCAGAGTTCTTTGAGTTATGACAGAATATCGCTAACGGAAAAAATGAAAAATTTTTTATTTTTGTGAAAAAAAAAAAAAGTAGAATATGCAACAAGAGCGAGTGAAAAGATTCCGGCCAAGAGAGACGTCTTGCAATTTTCTTGGAAGCGAGTCAAATAAGGCGTTAAATGGTGTGGAGGGAAATGAATTTTTATCGCGGGTATTTGCGCAGCACAAGAATGAGGCGAGACAGGAGAGGCGTATGAGATGGAGGAGAGGAGATGGAACGTAGTCAGTCAAGTGAGTTGTCTGCTGTTAAAAGTGTGTGTATGTATGTGTGTGTGTCTGTGCGTGTGTGAGTGATAGCAAAGAAATGTTAGACTTGGTCACGCTAGCAACAAGACGATACCTTTTTTTTTTTTTTTTTTATTTTCCCCCTTTGCATTGACCCTTTCAAGTGAACCGTAGTGGTAACCATTAGAATTAGGGAATATTGTTATTTATTTTAGGGCCAAAAAATTGATGAGCACTGAAATGAACGTAACGAGCACATTTCATTTGCCCACAGACATAACCAGAACCAGTTCATTATCCTTTTCATTTTTCTTTTATTTTATTTTGGCAAAGTTTAATGAACTCACAAGGTGCCACACAAGTGGCTACAATTTCAATTTGGCAAACTGTTCCAAGTGGCTTGGGGTGAGAGATGGTGGAGAGTATCGTAACACTTTAATAATTGAAATTGAAATATGCTTAAACATTTCTTGTTTTTTTTTTATATATATTTGGGACTTCATTATCATCGACATCATCGTCGTCATCCCTTCTTGCCACGTTTTTGGAGATTCAATTAGGCACATATTTTCTGGGGATTTTTGTTTTGTAAACCATTTTTGGCGGATTTAATGGGAATCAAAAAAGGGTTGTTGCTCGAACGCTAATTGGAGACCCAATTCCCACTCGATGTTGTCTTGTTGATTCCCTCAGTTTGTCTAATTAAACTGTAAACTAATTGAGCTGGCAACCCAACCACCATGGAGAGTAAAATCGGCGTTAATTTGATTTCAATATGAACGAAGGAAATAAATGCAAAAAAAAAAAACCCATTCAAAAGAGAATTTCAACTTGAGGGAACTCTGAATGTGACTGGCACTTGACATGCTTTTCAAATATTAACCAACTCTGTATATCTGTGTGTGCGTGTGTATGTGCTCTGTTTGTATGTATCTGTCAATGTGTATATGAGTTTAGGATAAGAGCGATTACATGCATAATTCAATTGATGTTACAGATGGAACGCCAGGAGATAAAAGTGATAGAGAAAAAGTGTGTGTGAGTAAAATGATGAAGAGATAGTCATGAAAAAAATACGCAATATAAGAATAAAATTCCAAGCAGCTGTGTCATGTATACACAATATTAACACACATACACAGAACTGTGATGATTGTCACAAACAATTTTCTATTGTCAATCATGCTTTTCTATATAACGATTTTGAGTTACTACACACATCTCTTGTTTCTTTACTTTCCCCTCACAAAAAAGTGTTCGCATATATGCAAATGCCATTGGGGGATTACCGAAATGAGCTTAAACAGCTGCTGAGTGATGCTGACAAACTACATGCAAATTATCTTATAAAATATGTAACAAGTTACCAAATTTACCTGCAAAAGTGTTACAAACTTTTACTCGTAGTTTAGTTCTCTTTAAATATGACCAAAATGAAGTAAGTTAATGTCTGTCACAGATGGAAGGCAAAAAATGCCTAGACTATATTATTTGCCTGTCACATGGCCATGACTATATAAAGGTTGCTGTTCTTACTTAGCATTTATTTACTTTACTACTATAATACACACTATATCAGTCACGATCACACGATCAGTCATCATAAATAATAGAACAATTTGGGCTATTATATGTCCGCTTATCGACTTATCGTCTGACCCACGAATGAAATACGATTTTAGATTCATTGGTAGATAAGATAGCTGATACTTGTTTTTATTTTAATGCATTACGCAAAGTCAACTATTTTTTTTTTGGTTTTAGCAATTCTTAATTTATTTGATAGTAGGCTGCAATTACTTGCAGAATCCAATTAACATAGGCTGGAACTGAAGTAAATACAGCTGGTCGATTAGCATAGCCGCAGGGCATATAGCTCCATGAGCCGAGAGCCACCAATTCAGCGGGTCCATCGATGGGCCAATAGACAAGAGGAGTGCCTCCGTCACCATAGCAGACCTTAATCTCTGCACACACTTGATTTGTGTTCAATGGAGCATCTGAGGGCAGTTTCTCGGCACATTTGCTACTGTTAAGTAGAGGAGCGAAAGCATATTGCAGCTCCTTGGAATATTCATCGCCATCAACATCGGTGAGACCCCAGCCATAGGCAATAGTTGTCTTATCGCTATAGTCCTCCTTGTAATCAGGGAGGGATATTTGCTGTACGCGTGCCGAGTAAACAAATGGTTGGGATACATGGAGTACGGCAATGTTATCACTTCCAGCTACGCCGGAAAATGAACGATGAACGGAGGCAAAGTCCACTTCACGTATCTGGGCTCCGGTAGTATTGGAACGATTGGTAATGCCAGCATAGACCGGAGTGCCAATAATGCCACCATTTAATTTAATCAACTCTTCGACACAGTGTCCGGCGGTTAGGAACCAACTTTTGAAAATGATTGTTCCACCACAAAAATGAGCATAGACAACTGAGCTGAGACTCAGGGATACCAAATGTGGGGCATTGTCCACACCCTGAACTTGAAATCCATCAATGATGTAAGGTTGAATGTTCACTTTAGTATCGACAGCATCAGCCTGACCCTGATCGGCCTTGACCTTTTCCAAGAGCTTTTCGATCACATGGGGAACTGTTTTAGTATCCAGCTGATTGTCCTTGAACTTTTGCAGCAATTTCTCGAATGGTATATCATCAGACAGCTGCTGTTGCGGTACATTAATGGCGCCAGCAAATGCCAAAAGCGGTAATAAACCCAAACAAAGACGCAATGACAACATGACGTATACGTAATACCAGCGATTTGACCGGCAACTATAAAATATCTAAAGTGTTGCTGTTCGGGCGCTTTGCTTTTTATAGTAAACTAAAAGCTTTTGGCGATAAGCATAAATAGAGAAAGAGAGAAATAGAGAAAATTACCCTGTGAACTATTGTTTAACTCGTTACCAATTGGCAAGTTCGATAATTCGTTAAAACCATTGCGAAAACAATGTTTGATATTTTTAAAATCAGAATTAACTGGTTGATTAGTTTTATTTAGAAAAATTTTATTTCTGATTTGCTTATTCTTTATTTGTCTTTATAGTTCCCCCAATTTAATATAAAGCTTAACAAAAATTGCTTCATTTGATATTATTTTTAAATGACTTTTGTTGATGAAAGTATAAATTCATTAGGAAAAAAATTCGTATTTTGTATACAAATAATATCAAGTGAAAGTACAACAAATTTCCAACAACAATACATTATATTATTCCTCCTCCATGCCGCAATAGCAAAATCATGCCCTCTCGCTCACTTTTAATGGAATATATATTGCGTTGTCATTCAAAACTTTAAATTGCTTCTGGTTCCGTCAAATGTCATGGAATTGTCCCTAAATTTTTTGTGATTTTCAAGGCAAAAAATTCCAGCCTGTTAAAATATTTAAAATATTTTTATTTTATCTCCTACCAATATAAAGTGATAGTGAGTGGAGTGGCAATATTTATTATTGCATTTAATCTAAATTTTAAGTTCTTATTGGGATTTAAATGGTATGAAAATTATAATCTTGAAAAAATGTTTTTTTTTTCTTCTCAGATTTTGATATGAATTTTGATTTTGATTGATTTTGATATGAATTCCCGATCATATAGAGTAAATATATAAACCAATCGGTTAAAAAAAGATTTTGGTAACATTTTTAAAAAGCTTAAGCTATGAACACTAAATTATAAAATTTAATCATTCTTGATTTCATAAAAATCGATTTGCTGTATCATAAAGCTGCCATATAAATATCTGAAATAAAATAGTCTGGTCTCAAATTTCGTTTTATTCACAAAATGAACGATTTGTTTTCTACTTTCTATATGCAAAGAAATTTTTACCTATTTACATTATCCTGTATCATACAAATCTAATAAATTCGATTAGTATACAATTTTGTTTAATGTAATATTGTAAGTAAACTTTAAGGAAATAATCATTCATCGATTACCGCTATTGGATTGATACGTTATCAGCAGACGTATTATTCAATTAAATTCATTTGAGCTTTTAATTGCACAAAATTATTGAATAATCTTCGAGTCATAATTCATACAATAAACTTAATATTTTCTCGTTATGCATTTTAAACGCATTTAAAAATTCATCGAAGCATTTAAACTGAAAATTGATGGTCCGTCGGATTTTATTTTCATTGAGAAAAATTATTAGTCAAAATTTCCAACTCTTAGATTAGCTGATGTTAAACTGATTTTAAAAATGAAATTTAGACCACATGTTTTTAGACTTTTACCGTTGCGAAATTTTTCCCTTTCAATCTCTTTTGTTTACCGAAACATGTGATTAACGTGGTCAGGTGCCTACGGTCGGAATGGCGAACTCAATGAAATTAACTTTTAATTGGCTAAGCATCTGTCCAGTGGCCCATGTACGCACACGTATTTTTAGCATCCTTTGGGGTACCGAATAGGACGTCCTTGCACGCCCGACTGACCCCGACAATGGCGACACCTCAGTACACACATTACGTTTAGGTATAATTATGGCACCTGAGGTGCCTAGCACACATGTTTGCTGTGTGTGAGTGTGTGTGTGAAATTTAAAAGGGTTTTTTCGCACCTTTTCAAGGGCACAGTAAACTGAACTCAAAAACCCCGACCATTATCGCAAAACACAAAAACAAAAAAGAACAATGATGATAGATTTCTAATCGGTTTGGCGGACCCACAATCTCATTCATAAATCTATCTGCTAATCTAAGGCTTTGGCTGACGTGCTAACGAACTGGCGGAGGAGTATAAATACCATAGGTAAGATAGCTTAAGGTATCATAACACTATTCAATCGATCAGAATGAAGGTTCTTATTGTGGCAATTCTAGCCGTTTTGGCTGTCAGCGCCCATGGTGGTAAACTGACTGAAAATTTGGCCAAGGTCATTCCCAGCTTTGCCACTGGTTTTGTGATCAATGGCACCGAAGCTGATCCCCACAGTGCTCCCTACATTGTCTCTTTGGCCACCAACTTTGCCAAGCACTCCCACATCTGTGGTGGAACCATCATCAACAAGGATTGGATCGTCACAGCCGCTCACTGCATCTCCAACCCTGTTAACATGAGCGCCATTGCTGGTCTCCACACCCGTGCCGAAGTTGATGAGCTTACCCAGCAGCGTTTGATTGATTTTGGCCGTGTTCACGAGCAATACACTGGCGGTGTTGGTCCCTATGATATTGCCCTGCTCCATGTGAGTGAGCCATTCGAATTCAACGAATGGGTTCAAGCCGCTACTCTTCCCACCCGCGAGGAAGTCCACAATGGCGAGACTCATCTGTATGGCTGGGGTCAACCTAAATCCTACATCTTGACAGCTTCCAAGACTCTGCAGACTGTGACTACCGATATTGTCAACTATGATGAGTGCAAAGAAGCTCTGCCCGATGATGCTCCTCTTGCTGATACCAATGTCTGCTCCGCTTCCTTGCAGCAGAGCATCTCTGCCTGCAACGGTGACTCTGGTGGCCCACTTGTCGTTGAACATGAGAATGCTGCATCTGAATTGATCGGTGTCGTTTCCTGGGGTTACATTCCCTGCGGTCTGGCCAACTACCCATCGGTTTACACCCGTGTGTCTGCCTATGTTGACTGGATTACCAAGATCCAGAGTGCTTATTACATCTTGTACTAAACTAAATGTATTAGCATTGCAATAAATTAACTAGTTCCAAAAAACAATAAACTGCAATTTTTGCTTGTCATTTCAATTAAAATTAAAGTCATGTGATTAGCAATTTCATAATCCATTTTTACAATATACGACTATTGATTAAACACACGAGTCGAAGGCGATTCCCCATTGGATTATCGCAAGCTAAAGTTCGTCTCTAAATTTATAATACTTGTTAGACATCTAGTAATTTCTATTTTAAAAGAAGCTCAGTAAAACTTTATTATTTAGAGGGCGTGTGCCATTGATGGCTGCTTGAGTTTCGAGAGTTTCAATATTTACCCAATCACAGTCAAAGTATACTAAGTGGCCTTATCTCGATCGATAGTAAAGTTCTCGCCGACTGGTCAAGTGTTATTGGGGTTGGGGTTTTGGGTGAGCTTTCAAAAGTTCCACGGATCGATGGATGTTGCTTAAAAAACTGCGTTGACAAAAAATGTTGCAAAGGCAACACTCAAAAAACAAAATATATTTGATTAAATTTATAATTAAGTTAGTTTGTTAATTAAGTTAATAAAAGTTGATAAAATTTCTCCAATGCTTGGGATAAAAACTAGAAAACAATAGTTTAAAATTAAATTGTCAACAGATGACAAAATTTGAACAATAATGTGTCAATCTTCATAGAAAGATTTAAAAGTTCAAGATTGGTTCCTTTGTACTACAAGACGCAAAAGTTTTAATATTGACCGACGGGTGCGCTAATGTGTTCGTTTGTCGATAAAACTAAGAAAAATCATTTTAAGCATTGTACTTACTAAAGTGCTGCAGAGTACACACAAGTCGGATGGGACATTTGATTTAATTTTTTTTACAATTTTTTGTTTTTTTTTCAATGGTATTATTTTTAACTATGCAGTTTGAATAAAGTTTGATTAATCTTTGTTTCCAATAACCATTAACCATAATCAAAAATAGTTTAGCTATTTGTATTGAAAGTTTTTACAAAAAATACGAAATCCAACAGGAAAAAATAAAGAATGGAATTCAAATTAAATTAAAAGCTTTTATTTGCGATGTTTGGCAACTCTAGAACTTTCAATCACTATGATATGAGTAACAATTGTCGCAGGTATTCTACATTTCAGTATCACTTTTATTTGGCAGTGATACAATATTTTTTAATAAATTTAATCGATTGATAGCTTATCAAATAACGTGAAAAGAAGAAAGAAAACTTGTTTTAAAAAAAAGATGACTTGAAACAGTTGATAACTATAGTTGTTTAATCTAATCAATTTTTAAAAAAATTTCCCAAGGAAGTAAACATTTTACCACCTTGTACATTACAAGAACAAGACCAGAATGGCAAAATAAATATAAATCAATAGTTGGATCACTTATAATGGTAGAGATCCGTCTTTTAAGAGTCTTAGGCGCCCTTGCATATATTTTGTGGTGTGATTGTTAACTGGCTCATAAAGATAATGCCGATTATGATTGTCCATTAATAAATTAGCTACTGTAATGTGCGATTTTCAAGTGATTGAACTCGAAATATAAAATCAACAATTTTATTTAGACCATATGCGAAATATCCAGGTCATAGACTGATATGGAGTGGCTACTTAATTTTGTGATTGATCGATTATCAGCTAATGCCTCCGAATGCATCTTTATGGCCTGTCCGCTAAAAGGACAAATATTATGAATTCGCCAATAATAGCGCTGGGTCAGGATTGTAAATCTTGAGTACTGATAACGATAACGATTCGGTTTATGATTAAAGTGTTGCCCTATAAAAGCCATTGATTTCGCTACTAGCCATATTAAACTGAATTGTGAACTCAAGATGAAACAATTTGTGGTGCTTCTTGCCCTGGCTGTAGCCACAGCTAGTGCCAATACAATTGCCTGGCCAGGATTTCCCGAGGGTCGCATCATCAATGGCCAAGAAGCTGAGGCTGGATCAGCACCCTTCATTGTATCCCTGCAATCCACTTCTAATTCACATTTCTGCGCTGGCTCAATCTTGAGCGAGAAAGTTGTTATAACTGCTGCCCACTGTGCGATCTATAACGAATTCCGTGTGGTAGCCGCTGCCCACAGCCGTACTGACCAGACAACCACTCAGGTCCGAAAGGCCCTTCTATCGCGCACCACAGTGCATGAGAGCTATGGCGGTGGTGTTGGACCCAATGACATTGCTCTAGTCTTCCTGGAAGAGCCCCTCGATCTGTCCGCTCTTGCTCGTGACGGTAGCTTGCCTGTCGCTAGCATTGATTTGCCCTCAATTAAGCTACAAGCTGTTGATAATGGTGTTCTATTCGGCTGGGGACGCGACAACTCTGGCGCTCTGCCCGACAAATTGCAGACTTTGGATGTAGATGTTTTGGATTACAGCACCTGCAAGGCAGCTATGCCCGGCTCCAATAGCTTGGATGACACCAACATTTGCAGTTACACTGCTGGCACCGCTGATGGTGCATGCAACGGCGACAGCGGCGGTCCTTTGGTTAACAAGAGAGCTGATGGCACTTATCAATTGGTTGGTATTGTCTCTTGGGGTTATACCCCTTGCCTAACAACACAATACCCTTCGGTTTACACCTCAACTTTGGCTCACAAATCTTGGATTGATGAGCATTGGAATGATTTTGAATAAAACAAGGAACCTTAATCCGTATATGAACAACAATAAAAACTACTTTTTTTTTTAATGTAGAGAAAAGTTTAGTTAAAAACATTATATTGAATACTCACATCATCCCATTTGACGAACTTTTCGCCATCCTGCAATGCCTGTGGAACTTCCACACTGGCTGTGGATATATATGTACCACCCGCACTCATCATCCTGAAGGCAATTTATTTTTTTTTTTTTTACTTTTCCGTTTGGATTTGAGTTTTTCCTTTCTTGTTTTTGTGGGTAGGGGTTTGCTTTATCTTGTTGTTGTTATTGGTTTTCCAACTGCGGCTTGTGGACTTCACGTTTAGCCGCTGTTCTGCATTTTTGTTTCCCTTGTTGCTTCTTCTATTGCTATTGGTTTGCATACAAATGACGACGGGTCCATGGTCCTCTTGTCCCTGGGATCCCGACTTCAATTAGTGCAATGCTATAACCATGCCACGACTGACTTGCTTCAGTTGCATTCTGTGTGCTTTGCTGCTTCGTTTTTTGCGTTTTTTGGTGGTTTGATTAAAATTTCGCTGCTATTGCGTTCCAGTGTGGCTGAAAAGAGGAAGAAGAAAGAAGACATTATTGTTATCAGAATTTTTTTTTTACTTTGTTTTGTAGAGGGTAAAAAATGAAAATAGGTTTCTGTGCCCGAAAGTATGCTATGGAAATTGCAGTTCAATCAAAATTGAATGGATTCTTTTAATTAGAAATATTTATGAAAAAGAAACCCATTTAAAAGGAATCACTTATTTAAATGGATTTAATTGGGCCTTTTTTAAAGCCGCTTTCAATGAGGAAACACTCGATTGGATACGTCATTATAACCATTATATATTTCTACATTAGTTCGATATTCTTTATATATGTACATTATAACAACCAATAAAATTTAAGTGGGTTGATGTATTTCATTGTTCTATGTTAAGAATATTATCATTAAAATGTATAAGAAACCAGTAATAATTTACTTTAACTAAAAACCAAAGCATTCGCCTTATAATAGCAATGATTATTTCTACTACTTTTGAAACAGTCTGTCTGACAAATTTGCTAATGAACCAAAGGGAAAACACTCCACTCAGCTTGATTAGCGATTCGTTGAGAATATCTAAGCATTTTGCCCAGCTTTTGTCTCGAATTGGTCTCTGGTCAAACCCAACGAAAAAGGTCAGGCAACCTTTTTATTTTTATTTTTCTTCTTTTTTGCCTTCCATTCATTCAACCGTTTTGCCATTCATTTCGGGGTAGCTCAGTCAAAGTTTTTGCTCTAACGTATACGACACCATTGTTTGCCTATTTTTAGTATTTCGTTCATTCCATTGTGTTGCATTTCATTTATGCAACAACAACGACAACAACAACAAAATTCAAAAAAGAAGGAAGGAAGCAAAACACGAACAAAAATTGTTTTGCTAATTTGGCAAGCAACAAGATTTTCAATTTTAACCTTTGACAAGCTAAAAATGGAATCCATTTAGTCGAAAAACGTTCAATGATGATTTCAATTATATGAGTACTTGCTTAGGGCAGAATGCAAAATAATTAAACTTGATTTAAGAGTATTGCAGAAATTGCTACTTACTTTTGCTAGTATTCCTAAATTCAATTAATTTCTCTGCATGTATAGATTATCCATTTAAACTAACCGCAAGGCAGATGGTAAATGACAGTATATACACATTATATTCTATGTACATAGAATATGAACAAATAATATACAGAAATATCCTTTTATACAATGCACATTCATGACTGCGAAACTAATTCTTTTATAATTTCTATTTTGCCCAAGCCATAACCAATTTCTAGCTAAAATTCGGTAAAGCAAATACAAATAAGTATAAAGAAAACTGAAAATGCAATGAAAAACTTTTAGTATAGACCAGGAGCGTATTTATATTAAATGGGTAAAGGTTAAGTAAAATCTGATTGAAAACTAGCATCTATGATTTTTCACTAAATCATAGATCAATCATTTTTAAAAAATGAATTTTGTCTATAGAGATGAAATAAAGTGTATGGCTTTAATACTATTCATATTTTATAATGCTAATACTAGTGTTAGTTCATTATAAAATTTTAACAAAATTATTTCCTGAATATTTATTTTGGGCTTTAACTAACCTAATCTCAGAGGGTCATTCTTTAAAAATTACTTGGAGATTGTAGAACCCTTGCCTTTTACCTGCACTTCCTGAATTTTAGTTTTAGTGGTTAGTGAGAGGTAAAAGGTTTGTAAAAGCCGAAAAATGTTTTCCCCTAATCCGAGAGGCATCCCACTGTTCTATAATCTTTGGTTCTCTGCACTTCCTGCAATTCATTTTAGTGGTTAGCCTCAGCTAATGCGTTTGCTATCATTTAGAGTTAAGTGAATATGGCCAAAGGGCTGGCAAATTGCCAAGATATAGAGGAATGTTGCCTTTGAATCTGTAACATTGAATGTTATTAATTAAAGAGCCCCCATGACGTTCAGCCATGTGTGTCCACCAGTTGTAATTCGCCTCTGATGTGTGCCGAGTAACCACAAAAGTTTCACCTACACAGACATACTTACACACATGTATATAGTGTATGTATTTGGTTGTGCGTGTATGTATTTCGCAAACTTTGCGCGCAAAAGGAAGTCGTTTGTTTTTGTGTTGGTTTCTTTTTATTTTTTTTCGTTTTTGGTCTTTGTTTATTGAATTTGTGAATTTATTTAGCCATTTTCCATTTGAAATTAAGTTTGTACATCATAAATATTAACCAGACGGACGAGTAAAGGAAGTAATTAAGAATTTTCATTTTGTTTGTAAAATTGTTATCACTTATATAATGAAATGAACAAGAGTAGGAGAAATGAAAAATGCGTAAGATACCGTTCAGCTTCGATTTTTATATTTCTTTTTGTCTTTCATTTTTTTTTTTTTTTTTTGCAAATCGTTTTAAGTGTTTTATGGGAAACGGGCAAAAAATTTATTGCAGGCAATTTGCAGATGTACCCCAGGGTGGGTGGCAACTGGGAAACAGAATGGTAAAAGCGGAGAATGGAACGGAAATCACAGCGGCAGCACACTGATTTGAAGTGACTTTCTTTCTCCTATACACTTCTTCTCGTTTTTTTTTTGTTCAAACAACAACATAAAGAGAAAAAATAACAAGAAACAAAATGAAAAAATGAAAAAAATGCCAACGCAGGAGAGTACCATGAATCATGCATGCGACAGAACCAGAACAAAATGGTTTGCCTGCCAGCCTTTACCAACCCTCTACATGCCTCCTCCTTGCCACGCCACTCTTGAGGCTAAAAGAGAGGCATAAATCAAAGCACCAGTCAAAATATGTTTTGCTTTGCCACCGACCCTAAAAAGACTAACTGTAGATATATAAACCTACCTACCTATCAACCTATCACTAAGAAGGGCAATTTTAAACTTTTTGAAACTTAAATCTAGATACTCTTACCAAAGTTTAAGATATTTTAATACTATCAATAATTTGAGTCTCAGAACTTGTAGATGATGCTTCAATTTAATATACAAAAGTTCTCAATCCTTCGATTAAGCAATTTCTTTGTTTAAAGATGAATATTTACATAGAGATGCCATTTCATTTAAATAAAATGCCAAATTGACCAAATCTGTACCCGGTATATCCCAAACAGGTAACTACATGCTTGAAAAAACCAAATGGGCATTTATTTTCTATAGGTCAATTGGGCAAAATCACTTTCCCTCTGTAGCGATATGTCTCAAGCTCTTCAAATCGAGAATAAAGCTATTCTAATAGGTTTTATCACTTAAAAAGATTATTTAAAACATTTCGATTATAATAATAATAGTAAACAGCAAACACCTTTTCGATTTTGGCATTGCAAAATGTTTTAAATTTGTTTCGTTGAGAGGTTTTAGAACTAAAACAAATCTAGATAAAAATCGAATGAAATATATTTTTATGTGCCTAATATACAAAAATACTTTATAATTTATAACATAAATATTAAGGGGTAAAAATCAAATATATGTATGTAACGTATGTGAATTCAAATGGAGTAAAATTACTAAATTCCCCTAACCGCACAATTAATAAATCTTTGTAGACACACATTAAAATATGCACAAAAAATATTGAAAGTATTAGAGTTCCAAGAAATTGATTCTTTTATGAAGAGAAGGTAAAATATATTTGAATTATAATAAACAATATTTTGATATAGTCTTTTATACTAAATGAAGAGAAGGTATAATATACATACATATATGGTTATTATAAACATATATTATATAGTATAATAAATAAAAATGTTAAGTCTTTTATTCTGAATGGTTTTAAAAATGCTATGGTAGTTAAATGTACAATGCAAATCGGTTGTTGTTAAAACTTAGTTAAAAAACCCTAATGCGATATCAACTATGCTTTTTAATAGTGCATGAGAAAACCCTTTTTGGTTCTATTGAAAGATCATGCTACTCGTGCCCATCTCTTTGTGGCAATAGCGGAAATAGCTTGTCAAACGGCAATCTTCTTCTTTCGCTTAGGTAACACACCCATACACACACACAGTATAAACACGAAAAGAACAAAAAAAACATGATAATCAAATCAAGGCGCCAGCTATTTGGTTAATGTGCATGACAGCATCGCTGTCGCAGCCTCCTTAAAATGTTTAAAAGCGAAAGCAGGTGAGAGCCAAAAGATAAGGAATATGGGTTTTCTTTAGATGGAGGAGGGAAAAAGGAAAAGTCAGGCGGGCAAGCAGGCAGCAAAAATGTGTAGCACGCTTTTAGGAGCTACAGTGCTGTTTCAATTTTTCGTTGTCGTCGACGCGTAAATTGCAGCGACAGCCTGTGGCTATATATATATATATATTTATATATATATACGATATATACTATAAGTGTGTGTCTTTGTGTGTGTAGGTGTGTTTGCTGACTATAATTTCATTTGTGGTACATAAAACTTTGTCAAGCTTCATCTGTGGATGGGAATTACATTAAACTAATTGCTTTAGCTTGTCATTGTTGCTCTTGCTATTGTTGTTGTTGTTACTGCTGCTGCTGCTGCTATTATTATTGTTAGTGCTTTTAGCTAAAGCAAAAATTATATTTACTTGTATGTCAAATTGTTTTCGGTATGGGTGTGCGTGTGTATATGTTTGTTGTTTCTTCTTTCAACTTTTTTTTTCCTTTTGCTTTTCTGGCCGTCACTTGATGGGTATTAAAAATTTAACGCACTGTAAACAACACAGTTTGACAAGTACTGTTGACTTTTGGTGATGCTGAACTTTTACCTTTGACTTGAGCAAATTCCCAACAACAAGAGAAGAAAAACAAATCATAAAATATTGAAAAAGGTCACTGGAAGTTGGTTTCCGTTTCCTTCTTTGACTTTTTTCACTTCTTTTTATGAAAATTGCAAAAAGCAAAATAAAAAAAATGCTGAGAAATTCTGCTTAATAATTCTGCCAATAGAAGAAGGGGAACAACAGTCGGCCCTACAGTATAAGTCAAAAGAGGGTACATCGGACTCCTTAATATATATGCAGCAGGGTGAAAAATGGTTATTAAATGCCAAAAAGTCTAAACATACATATATGTGGCAGTTATGTTATATTTACACCTAAAAGTAAAGAAAGATGACTTCTTTTCTTAAAAAGATCAGTCAAATATCGACACAAGCAACATAGAATTAAGATTCAACTACAGAAGATAATGTGTGTTAAATCTAAAACTTCAAGTAGCAGTAAAATAAAACAAATTGTGGAATAAGTTGTAAAAAAATGTAAATTTTTAACAAATTTTTAAATGAGACTTAATCCTGATCCCAATCGGTCCCAGGATATTATAAAGTCGGTCCATGAACATTGCATATGGATTAGCTATCTCTTCTCTGTTACCAATTTCAGGTTTATGCTAGGATATCGCAGTATATCTTTTAGTCGTTACAATATTTTATATATTTTTTAATTTTATTTTTTATACTTTTAAAAATTAGAATCTGAATTATTAATGTTCCTTTTTTTTTTTTTTTTGTGATTTAACCCTGACCCTTTTTTTTTCTTTGTTAAAAACTTCGATTTGAATTATTTTCTTACGCTTTCTTCGGTTCCTTTTCATACACAACAGCTTTTGGTCATAAAAATTGTTCATAATATATCGAGGAATATGCGACGTGGGGTAGGTGTAAGTAAGTCAACAACTTGCTGCTGGGCCTTCGGCAGTATATATACATATATATATATACACTCGTTCATATCGGTAGCATAAAGTACACAAATAAATAAAAATATAAAGCAATGGGCGGTAGGCGATTGAGGGATACTCGAGGATGGCAAAAGAAAAACAAAATTAAGTTCAATGACACCCCAAAACAACAGCCCCTGGGCCGAGTTTGAGTTGTTTGCCGCTGATATTTTTGTTTGTTTGCTGGGAAAAACCTTCATCAACGTCAAGTCGAGTTCCTCTCGGTTTTTCCATCTGTAAGTGTGCGTGTATGTATGTCTATGTATATGTATGTGGGTGCGCCTTCAATTGGAAAACTTTTGGTTACACTTTGGGCATTTTTAATTCCAAATATTTCATCATTCCCTGACGTTGTTATTTTTTTTTTTTTTTTTGAATTGAATTGAATTGAATAAAGAGTTTAGCGACCCAATCTACATTTGCCCTTCGCCACACCATTTGCCATTTGCCATACCCCACCCACTAACACTGATAATGCCTGTCGATAGGCAAATTGGTGCAAAATATTGACAAAACAATTGATGGATTTTTACTGGTGCTGCTGCTGTTGCCACTGACACTGCTACTGCTGCTGATGCCACAGCACGCAAAGTTCTCTTTCTGCAGCTGGTGGCAATTGTTTGTCTATTTGATAGCTGCAAAATGCTATTTATACCTATCATTTTGTCGATGGGTTCATTGTTTGATTATTGCCCAACCATTTTGAAGAAATGTAAATACAGATACATATAGATATACATACATATATAATGAATTGGGGACGAATTTATAGGTTTTGTTTGGCAATAAAAATATCGAGAAACTTTAGCACAGTTTTGGGCGCACAGCGAGTGAGCAATATATAATATAATATTATTAAATGAATTTAGCATTTATTTAGTTTAGTATTCATACAGGCTATCTAACAAATAAATAAAAATATATAAAATAAAATTTGTTTGATTTATAAGTTATCTCACATTCATATTTTTAAGATAGCCAATTAAATTTTGTTATATGAATTTTTTTGCCTTTTTTGTATTGCCAGAATTTATCAAACATAGTTATATTTTTTCTGATTTTGAAAGACATTCATAGCGGAAATGTTTATATATATTTCCGAAGTTTCATGTTCTGAAATCTGCTAAATTTGTTTCTAATTCCATCTACATTTTTCTGATAACAGCTGTTTTAACTATGACTAAGTGCAACAATGTTGAGAACATCAAGAAAATATGTCTGATATGATAAGACATTTTTTTTTTGCAAATCATCTATGAAGAGGAAAAGTTTAAAAAATTACATCATTAATTTATTTTAAAGATTATTAAAATGTGCGAGTAATAAATAAGCCAAAAATTATTGTAATTTTTCATAGTTCGCTATTTAAAGTTGAAGTACAATTGAACGGAGAACTTTATTATGTAGACGTTTACTATACAGATGTTTGACAGTGTATTGAAACAATTTAATTTCCTAAATGAGTACAAAGATCTTTAATATTTGAATTCAGCTTCCATTATAATATTTAGTTAAATTTTTTGTGTTTCCTAAACATTAAAATGTTTTAATAACTATAATTGCATTTTCGTTATTATTTCAAAAATTTTAATGGGATATCACTTATAATCATAAACTGATTTCTATAGATGTTTATTGATATCATTATAACCGATTTGGTCATCACTAAAATCAATAAGGCATCATTGAAACAGTATAAATTTACAATAAATCATGTGATTTTTATTGTTTCTGAGATTTAACTTCATTTAAATAAATAATGTTTGCTTTTGCGTTCAACTGAAATTCTAGAAACATTGATGAATATTTTTGACAGGAGTCGAATAGATAAAATGGGGCCAATCATCAGATACTGAAAACCACAGAATATCACAACAGACCGCACCACATCGTGGTATACTGTGGAGGAAGCACTTCATGTGGGTGTTTTGCCATAAATCCCTGCCAAGCTTTTCATTACACCTAATTAGGCTTGGTGAGGGGCATTGACTAAATTGCACGCACATTATCGCGGCAAATAAATAAATAAATGCTAGGCATTAATTAACGTATATTTTGTTTCTGTTGTTAATTTGTTTAATTTTGCATGTGAAATGCATGCAGCTACCTAATTGTTGTTGCTGTGTGGTTAAATAGATATGTATGTACATATATATATATATGTGTATTTGTATTACTGTTTGTGTTTGTGCCCGGATTGATTGTGGCTAGGATGGTTTTCTCTTTGTCACCGTTTTGACAGCTTGACTGTGGTCAGGGCATAAAATGTGGTTTTCAGTTAACATCGATTGAATACATGTATGTATATGTATATTTGATAGATATGTATACAAAATATATTGCGATAAAAATGATAAGTATTATTTAAAACCGCATTAAAATATACACAACAAACCATTGTAGCAGTTTTTATATTTTTGTTTTTGGACTTGACTTATCGCTTTGACTGTTATTACACTCATTTTTCATTCATATTCATTGCTCATTCGCTATTCTCGTTCCCCGAACAACCCCTCCATCCCTTTTTGTCTGTCTGTCAAGTTTACTTCTTTTTTTTTCATCTCCATAGAATATTCATACATAATTTTTGCTATCTACGGCAGCTAGAAGCGTCTTTGTTTTATTTATAACATTTTTCTGTTTTTGTCTCTGTCCGCATTTTGTTCTTCTTGGCTGTGTTTTATCGCACTTTTATCTAGTTTGTCAACGTTATCAGTCAGCAGCAACAACACCAACAACATCGACTAAACAACAACACTAGGAGTTAAGGCGAGCCGCTGAATGAGATACTTCAACCTGCCCCCAATCCCTGCACTCTGCCTGCCCTGCATTATGCCGCTATTCCAAGCCAAAAGCCACATGGCAAATGAAGGCAACGAATTAGATTTGACGCTTTATTATAATGATAGATCGTTCGGTGTGTTAGTGTATGACGAATAGCCTAGACATCAGCAACAACTATAAATAAGGTGTTCTCAATTCCAATTCCTACTACAGGCAACTTTGTTGAATAAAGAAATTACTAGAAATAACTAATACAAAAAAATTTCACGAAATTAAGTTGATACAAGAATGTGGGAACAACTTCTGTCAGAACAATTTAGTACAAAACTAACATATTCGGCGAAAAGTAAGCAATTTGGAAAAACTTTTAACAACGACAATAAATGCCATTAAATTTCCGAGAACTATTACAAAAAAATAATTAAATTGGCAATTCAGAACAAGCACTAAAAACTAAAATAGAAATAAGGACAAAAATAAATATTTAATTTGGTATATTTTATTGGAAATGTAATTAAGATTTAATTAATTTCTATATTTCAATTTTATTTGCAGAGTTTTATTGAATTACACCTCACACTGTCACACATTTTCCCCTGATGATAGTTGTTTAATTTTAAGTTGGCCCCACGCTGCGTATGCGCAACTTTTTCTTTTTTTTTACTTTATAACCGTTGGCGTCTGGTAAATAATTAATGAGTAGAGCTCAACTGTCGGATGGAGGATGAATGAGATGGCTGCTTGAAGGATGGCAAAGGCAGCATAATGAGCCAAGTATATACACACAAGCTCACACACACACGCATACACATATACAAACATCCCAACACACGCATACTAATTGTCCTTTCTCTTTCACTCGTGTCCTTTAATGCCTAAATTGTGTTTGAATGATTGAAACTAGCGTCCTTTGAATATCACTCTCAAGTAGATTACAAGGTAAACGAGGGTAGAAGCGAGTTTGCGAATGAGTTTTAGGAGCGGTTTTGAAATTTACTGAAAAAAGGGTAACTAACAGAACCGAGGCAAGACTTTTGCTTTTGAAAATTTAAAGGGAGGTAATTTTGTATCAGTTGTGCATGCATCTGATGCCTTAAGTTGATAAATGTCTCTCAAGTGGCATGTGAAACTAGAGTAGATTGGTTTCTACATACTAAATGAGAAGTGTTAATAAATATAAAAAAAATTATGTTCATGTGAATTCATTTCTATCTTACTTTTCTTAAAACTATTTTTAATTTGAATTTAGCTTTCGAAACTTGGATTTGCAGTGCACATTTTAAGAAAATCATTGTATTTCGCAATTCTATTCATTAAAATCCACATCAAAATCTCTTGAAAGTTATGGACTTGGATTTTAAATTATATTAAGAATTAAATTATTGCTGAAAACCAGAGACTAGTTAATTTGTTTTGTTAGATTAAAAAGCTTAGAAAAATTTGTTTTTGCCTTGTGAATCTAAGCAGAAGTAATACACAATTTCATTTACTTAACAGATCAACAGATAGATAACTGACTTTTATTACATTTCTTATCATTTTTTCATATGACTAATATGTATCTTAAACAGGTTTAAAGTAATTTTTAATTCATAAAGAAGGAAGTAATCTCTGAATGAATATCAAAGTAAACGATTCATGTCATTTATTTAAAAGGTATTAAATAATTATAGTTTTAAATTCTCTTTGAGAGCGCCAAATAGTCACATACCGAAGTTATAAATATAAATAGCCAGGCTGTTTATATTGGCCAATATTAACTTTAAGGCACAGATCCATTAACTAGCTTTAAATTAATTTATTGTGTCAATTATGTTTGAATTTTTTATTTCAAAGTTTAATTTAATAGACCTAGGTCTATTTGATTTTCTGATTTTCTTAAAAAATTCACCTTTTGAATTTGTTTTAAAAGTACAAAAAGGTAAAGTTTTTAATTGACTTTTATATAAGTTAGAAAAGTTCATATACTAAAACCTTCAAGTAAATATTTTAACCAAAAATAAATTTAATATTTTTTCGTAATTGAAGATTGATATAACTCGTGCCATGATCTACAAAAAATTTCATTAAAGTTAACTATGACATGAATAATTTACAATCAAAAATATGGCGATATTATTACAAAATTTTAATTGAATTTTAGCTTATTATACAGCACAGAGACTTTCTAGTTCAGTACCTATGATTTTTTCTTAAATTTATAACTAATAAAAATTTTCAAAATTTGTGTACATTAAAATTATAAACATACATATACATATGTATATGTACATATGTATGTATATGTATCACAAGATTTTCAGAATAGATATTCGGTCTGACATTATTAGTTCAAGTACAACCGGCGACGGGTAAAGCAACAAGCATTGACAAACCTCCCTCTGCCCCCTGCTCCTTTTCTATGACAACGCACAGCCTCTCGATTGTGCACTAGAATAAAAAAAAAATCTTTCAACTTTTCAACACATTGCCCAGCGTAACTAACAATACACCAACAAAAAGAGCAACTAAAAATTTTATAAACACAATTTGAACTTGGGCAAAGAAATTGAACAACACCAACAACAAAAAAACACAAAAAAAAAACGTTCTCACAATATTTTACTTATAAACATGCGAAAATCTTCCCAGAGGCAAAAACAATTTTCAGCACAATTTTCGATTAGCAGCAAACAACAAAAAACAAGAAAAGCACAAAAAAAAAAAGAAAACGGAAAAATAAAAAACTCTTCAACAAATAAATTGAATGGAATTGTATTTTGATTTAATTTTATGTGAGAGTTGATGAAATCGAGAACGAAATCAAATTGAATATATATAAATATATACCGATTCCGACTACAATCACTTCTCCTTTGCTTATCCCCCCGCCCCAAACCATGCTTAAGTTTTTTTTCTTTATCAATCGTTCTTTTCGTTTACCTGTGTTAAAACTTTTCTCAGTTTTCGACTTTCAAATTAGATAGCAGCGTTTCCTTCTTTGCCGTTTGGGTACGATTTGGTTTGGTTTGGTTTGATTTTGATTTGAATTTGAATTTCGTAAGCGGCAAATTTCAATTACAGATTTTGCACTCACAAAAGATGTCACATAAAAACGGATGCTGTGAAATTTTCACAAAGAACTCAATGAGTTACGTTTGTTGACTGACTTAAGAGTACCGTTGTGTGTAGTAGGTCTCTCTCTGTTTGTGTGTGTGTGTGTGTGTATGTGGTTGTCTTCTATTTGACTATGAAATCTGAATAGTTTAACTGTTGGCTTAGTCACACCAATACCATTACACACATACCATTCACATACAACAAAACACACACACACAGGCATACACACAAGCACACACACGGAAACTCGCTTCGAAAGCTGGTAGGCTGTGTTCAAAATTGATGCGCTGAATTTACCGAGATTTTTTTTTTATTCTTTTGATTTTTTTCTATCTTTCTTTAGAGAACTCGACACGACCGAACGCTCCGGCGTACGATGAATGTCTGTTGGGAAAATCTAAATGAAAATTTCAATGCTGGCCAAAATGCAAAAAAAAAAAAAAAAATAAACGCCAGAGAATCATAAAGAGAGAGAGAGAGAGAGAGACAAAGAGAATGAGAGAACGAAGCGTAGAACAGTTTCTAGAGGGAGCGAGAGGACAACCTTTGTTGGAGTACCGCGAACTGTATTGGAACTGTGTGTGAAGGTGAGCTAGAATTATGTATGTTTGTGTGTGTGAGTGCGTTTATGCTTGTTTTTGTATGTGTGTGTGTGTGTATGTGTGTGAATGCTTGCAAAATGTCAAATTGTAAATAAACGAAAAATGCCCCGAAATATTCTGTTATACAAAATGCCACCAGTGGCGTTCAGACGGGGTAAGCAAAAAGAAAAGAAAAGAAAATTAAAAGATTTTGATTTATCATGAATAACATTTTTGTCAATATTTAATTTTATTTCCAGTTGTATTAGCAATTTTAATTGTAACTCATTAAAAAGATTATTGTTTGAAATTTAATTGGCGTTATTCAA
Organism: Drosophila emarginata; assembly: GCA_037075365.1. Lineage (NCBI taxonomy): Eukaryota > Metazoa > Arthropoda > Insecta > Diptera > Drosophilidae > Drosophila > Drosophila emarginata. Next base: position 3,670,978 of record JBAMCD010000119.1, read on the forward strand.
AAACCGATAAAAAAGGATTATGTCTTGAAATCTTTAGAGTTTTCAGAATATACCAATTTCTTGGTATGTATATCTTATATTGTAACAAACGAATCAATACAGACAAAGATAGCGGTGGATAGTAAAAATTTAAATAATAATCTTTTGACTAACATGTCGTATGAGTAATTTTTTTAAATCTTGTTACTACACTCGTTTTAACATATTCATTTTAACTTTTCCTACTTTTGTGTGTTTTAATACAGTCTTTCAGCCCGAAATAAATAATCGCCGCCACTGTAGCCTTTAAATTTATGCACCCCACCACCTAACACCCCTAGCAAATGTTATATTAGAGCTTTTGTCATGTTACACATTTTGTTAGGGTCTCTCTCTCTCTCTTAGCTTAACTACCACTCTCTGTTTCTCTCTATCTCTCGTTTTGTCTCTGAATGAAGCTTTCTCTCTCAACACATGTTTTGTTTTTGTTTGAGAAAAAGCTGCTCCGTTGTCGCCCTTGCGGTGTGTTTTTTTTTTATGTTTTGATAACAAGAAAGCGGTTCTCCCTGCTGTGCGCTCTCTCTCTCACAATGTTGTTTGACTTTTCCTACTTTTCCTGCATTTTCTTTTCGCTTGGTGGATGCCACGCGGAGAATAATTTTCAAATAAACAAGTGAAAAGCAACAACACCAACAAAGGAATGAAAGAAACAAAAGCAGTGAGAGGAAATGGGGCAAACACAATTTGATAATAGTTTTCTGAATAGTTCGGCTGCGACGCCGAATCAAACTTTTCGTACAGTTTTGCAACGTGCGTGTGTGTATGTGAAGAGAGGGGGAATGGTGGGGAATTGTTTGTGAAAAAGGAAGGCGTGTCAACTATGTTTGTTACGTCGACGTCAACGTCGTCGTCGTTGTCCATCGTCTGTCTAATCATTATCTAAAAACGGGCAAAAAATCAAATTAATATTGCCAATTTTGTTTTTAGTATAGCCATACCCTGCCATAAGGTGTATATTAGTTTTACTCAGCATCATTTGATAGTATAATAAGAATGTTATGTCCGTGATCAAATATGTATATTTAATAATTCAATTTTGAACATAGTTTTTCATATGTACATATCTCTGTACTAGGTCCGTTCTATCAGTCAAACATAATTATAGTTTTCAAGATACTTGATATTTTAGAAAGTATCCGGTTATATCATAGTTCCCGAAGGCATTGTTAAATTTATGTAATATTAAGCAAACATTGCATAAACTAACTATAAACAAATACACATTCAATATATTTAAAATCAATATTTCAAACGTTAATTTTTATTTAACTTTTCATAAACGGAATAGACGATTTTTCCTTATTGTTTTAACTTAATCTTAAATACATATGTTTTATTAAATAAATTTCCCAACTGAATAAAGATGTTTTTATAACCTCTATTATTCATTATTTAATTTCATTAAAAATAAACCTCCGCTACTAATTTCATTTTTTTTTTTGGTTGCTAACATTTTTATAATTTTAATTAAGAAATCATTTTATAAAAATGATCAATCCCCATGACAATTGGTAAGGGTATAGAAGCTATAATGCTGAGGAATTGCTGAGATTTTATTTTCGCTTTGTCTGAATTTGAATTTTAATTCGCAATTTGTGGCCAAAGAATTTTATACATATTGATATTTATTATTATTTTATTTTTATTTAATGTATTTTCGTAAATGGTACGTGAGTACAGCGTTAAATTGTTGAAACTTTAAACACACAAAACGCGCGCATGTGCCGGAAAAATAGAATAATCATAATTTGAAATCGGAGTAGAAGAAATGCAAACATATAAATATATCTACATATATATATGTAAGTATATATAGAATGTACATATATTCAAACAAGTGAGGGAATGGTGGCAATTGCGGGAAATGGAAAATTGAAAACTTCACCCACATTTAAAAATATTCTCAGCTGATTGACAAGGTGAAACTAGGAACGGAAGACAAAAAAAGGCTAAAGATAGATATACAATGGCTTTTAAGATGCCAGCCTCGCTTCTTGATTGATTGTTTCTATGTGGCTTGTGAAGATGTCCTCAAGGTCAATATAGGTAGATATACATATACATAGTTAAAGAAGGGGGGAAAACCACCTTTTGCAAGGCTTCGTAATACTTTAAATTCTTTCATCTCTAAAGTCATAAAGTTTCCATTTCATTTGCATTCCACGCACTAAAATCACAACTAAATCAATTTTCTCAATTGTTTATTTGCCTCTAAACAAATCAGCATGCGTTAAAATACACCAAGAAACCAGAATGAGTGAGAAATAAGAAAACTTTAACATCCGGCGGGGGAAATTCTTCTCTTTTGTTCAATTTTTATTATTTTTGTTGTTGTTCTTGTTAGTGTTGCCTTTAGTCTGGTTTGCAGGTGTTTACAGTGGTTTAACCAAATGTAACTAAACAAAAACTTTATCGTTTAGTTTAGTCCAGGAAAAAAAAGGGTTAACCACAATGACCCTTTACCACGAAAAAAAAAATGAGTAACTTTGAACATAGCATTAGTGGGTGGGGTAAATTTTAAATATGCTAAAAAATAAAAATAATTACATATATTTTCAATGTTAAGTGAAATCAGTGTTGATGAAATAAGTTCACAATCTTAAACACATCAATCGAGGCTAATTAATAAAATTCTTTTGAACTGATTTGTATTTATAGATTTTAACAAAATTGAGAAGTGAAACAACCTAGACTTTGTGAGATTTTAAATAATTAGATCTTTTCATTTTCAATTTTTGAGTTTTCCGTTTTGTTTTATCAAATTCTTGTTTTACCTTATTTGGTTATACATATATTATATTCTATTATATATTTTGAAAACCTCTAGCGTTTTCTTAGTTTACGATATTCTTAGTTTTGAATGACAATAACTTTTCATGCGCTTACGGATTTTACTACTTGTTCAAAAGTATTTTTTGATATAGCAAGATTCTTTTTTTTTTAGAATTTCAAGACAAGAATCAAAATGTTTAACTTGGCAACTTATCAGATAAGTTAACGGATTGTTACGAAGATCTAAAAATTATAATAACTCAGGTGATGTTGATTAAAATTCGGATAGATTAATGAAGAATGTTGCGAACTTTAATCTTTAATATACTCAATCATGATTCACCGAACATTTTCAATCCTACAACATCAAGGAAGTTGTAAAAACACACTCTAAGTTCAAAATTTTTAAATGTTTGGTATTTAATTTGGTTAAAAGTTGAACTTTCTAAGTTTTTTAATTTTCCTTGCAAAAAATATCTTTGTAAAGTTTTGGCAGTTCATGTGCCACTTATAGTACATTTACATATACATATGTACGAACATATTCATGTACATATATATAAACTCGAAACAATTCTCATGATAATTCGTTTATAATGAAGTCTATTTTTCAGACTTGACTGTGGTTGGCCCAGAGTACAAGCACTTAAATACAAAACCAAAAAGAACAGCGAATAAAGAAATAAAAACAATTGCCAAATGAAAATTAAGACAAATGAAAATTGTACGTGATGCTAAAATGAAAATTCCTGTGAAAATGTCTGGGAAAGTCTATCTCACAAGAAGCTGTCATAAAATGAAAAACAAAAAAAATAAAAAATAAAAGTCCAACAATCATAAAAATTATAGAATTTCTTCTTTTTTTTTTTTTTGCTGATTCGCCAAACTTAATTTTGATTTATTTTTAAAACATTGATGACGTCCTCATTCGCTTCGAAGAAAATATAAGGAAAATGGTACAAGTAGATAATGATGATGTTGATGATGAGATATCTCTGGCAAAGGAATTTTCTAAGTTAAAACGTTTAATTTATTAATGAGATTTATTTATAGAAGACGTTGCCAGGTGAAAGGTTGAAAGGGCATGTTGTTTTTGGGATTGGGAGAAAGGGAAGATACGCGTGGCTTATGCGATGAGTTTTAAAAGGAATGGGCGACGGGGGGAGTGGAATGCTTCTTGGGAGCTATCCCTTCAATGTGTTTTTGTTTGTTTCTTAACGTTGATGTGTGGTTATTGTAATTAAAATTATTTGCCCGTTTTTATAGACTTGAAAAATGTCTATGAATTTCTTCCATCTCCATCTCTCTTTTTCCTACTCCTACTTTTCCCCATCGTTTTCTCCACCATTACCACCACACTTATGGTTTGTTTTTGAATTCCATTTGGGGTTTTTGTTTCTTTAATTTTTTTTTTTTTTTGCGTGGGGAGGGCAGAGTCTACTTTGGGTGTGCCCAACAAAATAATTTACAATGTGTTTTTGGGTTTTTTTTTGTAGGTGTTGAATGTACTATAGAAAGACGCCAAGACGAGGAGAATGAGGAGGCGACTTTGGCAGTGGGCGGGCAATTAAAGAGGCATAGAAACAAATGTAAGGCAAGATAATGACAAGAATTATGTCGGAGTACAGCAGGCATATGGCAACATTAGCATATATGTATGTATATTTTTGTTAACAAAACAGGATCTAATTTGAGGAGATGAAAATGTTGTACAATTTTAAATTAAAGCAATTATATTATATACGTGCTTATGAAACTTTTATACCGTATAATCGAAAAGAAAACAAGGTATAGAAACTCACTTAAGTGTACGTAAGGGTCTATATATTCTTGTTCATCATTATGATTGTAGAATAAGAAGAATTTGTAGCTAGAACTAAAAAAATCAATTACATCATTTGTTTTATCTTTATCTAAAACAAGTTTACAAAATAAGGTTTTATGTGTTCAAATATGTGTTTGAATTTGTTCGTACAGTTTAAGCCCATATTAGAAGGCATATTAAAAGAACTAGTAAAAGTTGCAAACTGTCTCAAATCGGTTTTGTGAAATATTTTTATTAAAAAAACCGTAGTTAAAGCTTAGTTTTATTGCCAACATTTCATCGATTAAAATATTGGCAAACATAAACTATTAAACTTCTCTCATTTTTTAGTGGTTATCGTTCTCAATCGATTTAGTTGTAAAATTAATTTTCATAATTACTAACGAGTATTAAAAAAAATTTAAAATATATGCAACTTAGGGATAAAATATTTATATTCATATATTCATTAAAAATATTTTAACCATAAAAATATACATAAATAAAAAAAAGTTGTGTTAAAAGCATTTTCAACGCGTCTACACTTCAAAATAAGTTTTAACAACCCATAGATAATTACATTTGGAACTATAACTATATATGTATGTATGTATGTATGTATGTATGTACATATATATAAATGTGTGCTATGATTGTACACGATAAATGGAAGTAAAAATATACATACTTTTGTTTTTATCTGTCTTTCAAGGCAATTTTGTGTCTCAGTTTTAACTAAAATTTTGGCACAATGCCTTCATTCCATAAAATGCATCATTTTAATTTCTAAATCTGAATATTTCATATAAATTTAAAAATACTTGTTTACTAATGAAACAACATTGTGGCAAGAACTTGTGTTTTATGTATCTCTAAGGAGATTCCGTAACCTGACACAATTATCTTCATAAGGTTATAATTTTCATTATCTGCCTCTATAACCTTCGCCTTCATTGCATCAATAATAAACGGCACTGCCTTGCCCCTCCCACCGCAATTTTGCCTGATAAGAACTGACTTAAATATACGTAATGAGATCACTGGAGTGTGAAGTCCAGCCACCACCCACCTCTCAACTAAATGCAATCCAAAATAATATGATAATTGTTAATTGCTATAATTAAACGGGTATAATACATATGTCAAAATATATGCAACAGGCATAATTTAAGACAGGCGTAAGACAAAATTTATATACTTGGGTGTAGTCGAAAATATATCCCCCCTTTGAGTCAATAAAATAATACAAGTTTATTAAAATTTGATTGAAAATGCTTACAATTTGCTTTAAGCCAATGTTAAAATTCATTTTAGCTAGGGTATGTTTAAGTCGGTACCCGTGACTTAATACACAGAATTATTAATTGTTCCCCCTCTCCGACGTGACCGCCAAAAGTAGCAAAAGCAGCAGCAACAGTAGCTAGTAGCAAGAACAACAACACGCAAACTGATTACGGCATCTTAAGCGGGAGCGCAGGGGACAAATTCAAAGTTAAAGCCAAAGCCGCAAGCCACAGGCAAACGCAAAGGCAAAAGCAAAGTCAAAGCTAAAGCTCTTATTCTATTCAAAGTAAAACTCGGTTCGGCATGTTATTCAATAAATTGTTGTTGCTTTATATTACTTTTCGTTTTTGGTTTTGGTTTTTGGCTGAATATGTTTGCGTTCTAAATTTTGATTCATTTGCTTACGCACACACATTCAGACATAAGTATGTACGGGGCATTTGTCAATTTAATAAAATAAAATTTATTTAATTACCTTAACGTGCAGGAGTGAGCGAGAACAGCAAAGGCAGAAGCTTTGCGGCAACTTTTGTTTTTTTGTTTTGTATTGTTGTTGTTGGCTCTTCCTCGGCACGGGACGTTGGAGAGAGGGGTAAATGAATTTGTTGTTATTTTTACAGATATGTTGTTGAATCAACTTTGTTGTTATTTTATTTGTGCAGCATCTGCAAAGCCAAAAGACACCAAAACTAAATATACTTTGCAGCGTTTTGTCTTTGCTGTTTTCTTTTTACCGGACCACGTGAAAAATATTCTGGAGTACGAATTTTTGTGCAATATTCATTAATGTGAAAAGTAGTTTAATTCTAATTGAATAGTTAGTTCACTAAACTTTATCATTTAACTTAAGTAACAACAAAAACAAGCACTCGGCGACGAGCGAGTCGCTCCGACCGCACTCGAAACAACACTGAAAAAAAAATAGAACATAACCCAGCCAACATCATTTTAGGTACTCATATCCCCGCAAACATTTTATGTGATATTATATGAATATGTATGTATGTATGTACGAAATGATAAATTAAATGCATTTAATTAAAAAAAGCCCTTCACTATGTATGACACTACGAAGGAACTTATTTTTAAATATTTTTTGGTAAATGTACATTTTTACTACGGAATAACTTGGAACAACAAATACTACGGAACTTGCACAATTTTCGTGGCATCCTTTAGCCGTCAAAAATTTGCTTCGCTTTTGATTTCCCGCTCTTAAATTTGTACTTCGCCGCATTTCTATTGAAGGATTTCGCCGCTCTTTTTAGTTTAACGCGCCCTCTCTTATTCATGTAGATAATTTAAATTTTGTGTAAGTAAATAAAACTAAATGTTGAACGTAAAATATTTCGAAGAAGAGAACTGAAAGATACATAATATCAATTTCTTTGACAAATTTATTTGACGTTCGAAAATGTTTTATTTTAAAAATAGTAGTTACTAATTGGGTTTTCCTTACTTTGGATTAATAAAATATGTTTTAATAAAATATGTTTTATGTTGATGTATGAATATACATATGTACATATGTACATATACTATACATACATATACATATATCCAATCCAATCCCCTCCTAATTGGTAAATTTGTATTTACATAGATAGGAGGAATACGTAATATACAAAATGTTCTTGAATTAGACAATGTTTCAATATCTAGACTAAACAACCAGGAATTCGTTCAAATGCCAAATGCGTTTAAACAAAATTATATTGTAACAAAATTAGTTCAATATTTTGGACTAGAACAGAATTTAACCTTACCTGCGGCATTGTTCTTCTTATTTTGGGTCTGTTTATCGTATTAATTTACTCTTAGTATCTTATATTTAAATTTAAATTCGCTTAAGGGAAAAATAAAATTTTGTTGTTTTTTTTTTTTTTGTATAGAATAAAAACAGAAAACATGATTAGTTTTGTATATATATAGAGATATATATAAATTTCATATATTTTGCATATATTTGTTGGTTTTTTTTATACTATACACAATAAAAATAATTATAATGCATCTCAACAAAAACAATCGTATGTGTACTTATTGGATAAATTTTAGCATAACTTGCTTTGTAACTTTTGCGATAATATGTAATTTAATTTTGTTTTAATTCTGTTTTTGTGTGTTTAATTTCTGTTGCAGCTACTTTTCTAATATATATTATTTTGTTTTCAAAGTACGTATAAGTATTTTGTATAAGTATGCATCATGATTTTATATCGTTTTATCGAGTTGAAAAATTAAATAGTCATTAGGTTAATTACGATAGATCCGATATTGGATCGAGAATTATACGCGTCAATATATGTACATATAAAAACAGCAATTGAGTTCAGTTATCGGTGACTGATTTGCTGTTTCTATCTATCGACTGGAACTTAAATAATCGAACGTATTTAGTTTATTTAAAGCAACTTAAACTTAGTGTTAAGAGTCTGTGTTCGTGTGGTTAAAAAACTATCAAGGAGGATGATGGGAATCAGAATTGTTAAAAAGAATAACGATTACTATTATATATTGTTATAAATGTTTATCCATATCGAGGTTTTTGCTTGCGAATGTGATAACGAGAGTCACGGTAACGAGTAAACGAACGTGTGCGACTAACGAGTAACGAGAATTGCTACTTCTGATTATCGTGAATTTTGGTTATTTTTATCAATTATTAATTGATATACATATTTATGTGTATAGATTGTATGTTGGTATGTATTTATGTTGATTGATCCTCTAATTGGTAACTATATATTTATATATATATATGTATATGTGTGTGTGTGTGTATGTGTTGGTGTGATGCTTTCTACTTAGGGTTAGGTTTAAGGGTTTTTCGATTCAGGGATTTTGTTTTCTTTGCGTTAAATATGCTTAAAGACTTATTTATTATATATATATTTGGTGTACTTTTTGAGTTTTGTGTTCTGCTTTTTATTTTATTTTTTTAGTTTTTGTTTTTGCTCTCTTCTGTTTGTTTATTTTTTTTTTCCTTCATTTTGTAACTGTTATTGATAATTTCTTATTTTTGCGCATGCCTGCTGCTAGTCCAATTCGATCTGATCCGATCCAATCCGATCCGATATTTATCTCTTTGAGTTACAGCTAATGCAAACTAAATATAATACAGTTTTTTCTTGTCTCGCCAACAACGGTTTTCCCCAAGTGTTAAACACGGCACAGTGGTTACTCCTCTCTCACTCTCTCTCTATCTCTCTCTCCCTTCCCCAATTTCTCTTTCTCGCTCCTGCGTTAGACGCTTATATGGGTGAAATGGAGAGAGGAGCTTGTGCCGTATCCGGCATGCACTCTTTGAGTAAATCGCGCAAACGTAGAATCTCTCGTCCGGCAGCTGCCAGATCTCCCTGTAGCGAAAGTTCTCGTTCCCGAAGACGTTTAATGTCACGTTGGCAGGTCTGAAACGATTTAAAAATATATATATTAAGAGATCTGTCAGTTTAATTTTAGATTTTGATATTAACTTACCACATTCTGACGCAGTAGATCGAGTTTATCGCATTTTAGCCGCGTCACTTCCTGCCGCAAATTTTCAATTTTAACAATTGTCTCACTGTTGGGTGAGCTACCCAACATGGTGGCCTGTCCTCCACCATCGAGACAAAGCGAGCAGGCTTTGGTTGTGGCCTCTGCAGAACTCATACTCTCCAGACCAGTATCACTGTCAATGTAGGTGGCACCACCATCCAAGTGTCCCATCATTGGATCGAGATCCACACTGTTTAAGCTCGAATCATCGCTGGTTTCCGACATTGTGGCCACTGCAACAACTCCCACAACACCCACAATACCGCCATTTTGAGCAGCACTGACTGCAGCTGCTGCCACACCTTGTTGTCCATTGTTATTGTTGTTGTTATTGGCCTGACGGGATGTTATGTCCGGCGATGATGAGGTGGACTCATTAGATGACTTTGACTTTGACGATGATTTGGAGGCCGTGCGACTGCAAGTCTGTGTAGGAGATCAAATTCGATAAATACAAATTTTTGGCGAAAAAATTATCATAAATTGAACTTACATTCAAGTTGGGGGTCTGTGTCTCGATTGGTGCCTCTTTTTTGGCATTCAAAGTTCCAAGTTTGGTATTCACACTGAACTTGTCCGCATGGCTATGCCCATTTCCGGTGTCCACGCTCTGTGAACGAACTCTCATGATGAGCGCCTTTTTTACCGTGTCTATAAAACGAGAACCAGCATTGCCGCCGCCACTTTCCGATTTGGGTGTCTCCGGGGTTGGACTGCCGGCCATATTCTGTGACAAATCAGCACCCAAAAAATCTCGTGTCTTCTCCTTTAACTCCTCGACGAGATTTTGCAAGAGCGAGGTTCGGGTACGTAGCTCCAATTTGGCAAACTTTTCAGCCTTATAGCAGGCATTTTCCGCATTGATCAGTTTGGTCAATATAAACTCCTTGAACTCTTGACCCTTGCGGAAAACCGCTGGATTGGGTAGCGTCGGCCCAAAGAAGGGCACATCATCGCGAGCTGTTACACTCACCTTGTACCGTGTGTGTGGAGTGTTCGGCTCTAGCGGCTGTACCACAATGAATGCATGCAAAAAGTGACTGGCAATCATATCCGGCGAGAACGGAGTGTTTGTCTCCTGGAACACTATGGCCACAATATCATTGCCAATGTGACGCTTGCGTTGCAACTGCTGCGGATCACCTTCGGTGTAGGGCAGCAGTGTCGAGACATGGAACATAATCTCACGTTCTTTGAATACTTCATACACTGCCGTATCACCTGTATGTCCGTTCTGTATATCCAGTCCACCGCGATAGCCCTTGTGCTCCTTCAGACGTATGCGTTGACCCAGCACATCGAGGAACTCTTCAAAGGCCGGCGATGTCTGCTGATTGCCGAACAACTCCTCCTCGGTGGTTTGTCCATATCTTTGGTATAGCACCCCGAATTTGAAATGCGAAACAAGGACATGCTCGTCGTATACACTGATCACCTGTGATGCCTTTGGGCACAGCACCGGCATAAAGTTATCCACATGAATTTGCTCGTTCAATAGCTTCACCATTTTGGCGGGACTGGGCTGAGTGCCCAGACACGACACTGGTATTAGTTCATGCATAGTGCCTGTACGAAGTCGTAGAAGTATTCGCATGTGCTCCTGATTGGCCACATTTTCGGTTTTAATCGAAATTAGCACCGGACCCAACTGTTCGTCATGACCCACCAAATTGGAGTGCTCGCGCGCTGCATAGAATCGCCGATAGCATTTAGCCGTATCGTCTGTCTCGAATTTTGCCATCCAGGTTGTCTGGGGCAAGAGGGGATTGCCACGGGCATCGTAGCTACACTCGTGCTCGGTGCCATCCTGCCAATAGCCACCGTGTAGAGGCAACATGATCATGGGATATGGAGCCGATTTGGCTAGGGCATCCTCGAGCAGACGCTGCGAGGCAGGAATGGCCGATACAATCGATGAGTTGGAGCTAACCGATGACTGCGATTGATAATGGTGTCCATTGGACAATAGCTGGCCACCCGAGGCGGTGATCACGCCGCTCAATTGTGGTGAGGCGGGTGTGGAGCTCGATGCAGAGCCGGAAACGGAGGTGCTTGAATGATTCATCGAGTGGCGGAGTGTGGCCCGTGAGCCAGAGTGCTGAAGTGAGCCGTTATGTGGATGAGTTGACGAGACGGCGGAATCGTGTGGGGAATGGGGTTGTGGCACACGCTCTTCGCTTGTGGTGCTGCCGCGATGATGATTCTGCAATGAAAATATAAATTAAGATAAACAGAAAATTAGTTAAAGTTGGCAAAAGAAAAAGAGGTAATTCTAATACCCACAGTTACGGATGGGGGGGGGGGAGGACAAAAGAAAAGACATACGTATATAGTGTACCACAACTGACGCCAACCACTGATTATGTGTGGGTTTGGGCCACCTATGTACACCCACTCATTCAGTTACTCTTATTGCTGGTTCATTGAGTCACTCTGTCAGTCGTCAGTCTTTCAGTTCAGGCTGCCTGGCTGCATTATAATTTCATGCAATTATCGTCAGTGAAACCTCCAAACAGCCACGCCTCCCCCGGAACCCAACTCCCACCATCATCACCACTAGCAAAACCTATGCAAATACTGGCCTCGAGCTCACTCTATGCATGCATGTGGATAGATGGATGGATGGATGGATGGATGAATGGATGGTTAATGTTAGGGCCCAAAGCTGATGTCGATGTTGCCTTGCAATTTAGTTGGCACAAACTATTTGAAAGCGCAAAACAAATATGGCATAGTGGGAGTTGTTTTGGGGCGTGGCTGGATTACGTGATGGCTTAACAGAGAGAGAGAGAGAGAAAAGCATACAAATAGATAGAGAAAGAGAGTGGGTAAGGGAAAGAAGACATAGGAAGAGGATTGAGTGAACATTTTTGATAACATTAAACCAACAGTTTCTCATTTGAAATGAAAGGAGGCGCCAGTCAAGCTTTTTGTCTGGTCAAAGGAAGCGGCAAAACCGCGCCCCCTTTACCCATCCAATATTTGGCTTATAGCAAGCATATTAAAAATTGCTTTTATTTGCAAACAGTTTTCACAATTCTTTTGTTACTCCTTTGGCTTGCAGCCAAAATGTGGCCTTCCCCCCCCCCCCCTGTTTGGGGGGGTTAAACACTATCGATAGTTCGTGCTTTGATTTAATAGTCTGCCTAAAATGCCAATTGCAACTGTTGAAAAATAATGAGGAACATCTCAAGAAATGGCAGTTTGAACTGCATTGTATTAGTTTGACATTCACTTGCCTCTCACATAATCGAAGGTTGCCTTTGAATTTGCATTCGATTTGGTTTTTACCATTCGAATTGAGTGCACAATTTGGTTGCACCGCTAATGAATTGCATTGTGTCATATTAAATGCATTTTGACATCAGTCAGTCAGTCAGTCAATCATTCAGTTATTTATTCACTCATTTATTCATTTATTGAGCGTGTGAAATGAAGTTTTGTCTAAAATAAAATGTGTATGTAAATTAAACTAGATTGTGTTTCACTGCTCTTTCGATACAAACAAAAATTGATGAGGCAATTGAGGGAAATTAATAAATTTGCTGTAACTCTAGACGGTTTAGGAATAAGGCAAAAGGGAAAGAGGAGGTGGAGGAGAAGAGCTGGTGGTCTGGTCACGTCACACGCTTAGTTGGCTTCATTTGCTGAGGGCGCGTTCGCCCTTTAATGTTTATTTAGCCAAAAACTCTCCCTCCTCCCCCACACCCATAGATAAGCTCATAGATAAGCTGTCTGTCTGTCTGTCTGTCTCACTCACTAACTAACTATTAACTGGGGGATGAACTTAGCTAAACTTAACTGAACTTAAATGACTCATCCAATAAAACGAAAAACTCTTATCGAAGTGTCACTAGTTGGGGTTTGTTTAATTTGTCAAGTGGACATTCTAGATTCTCTACTCTTGATGATTTTTTGTCTAATTAAAGATAAATTTGGATCTGTGTGTGGAAGCTGCAGGCAAACATTACTTAAATCTGAGAACAATAACCGGAAAATGAGTATACAACTGTTGTGAGTTGTCTCTGTGTGTGTCTATTTTTTATTTTTTAAACTCAAATAGTAATAAAGTGGAAAGCATGACGAATGCCAAATGAAGAGCCAAACAGAAGACAGAAGACCAAGAGCAAGACCGACCTACAACATTATGATGATAATGATGTTTATGTGCCGATTCTCGAGAACTTAAGCGGATTACATACAAGGCACCGAGAAAAGTGTTACGAGCTCACAAAAATGAAGACTACGCCATATGCCCATATATATATATACATATATATATACATACATATGGCAATCGGTACAAACAGACATTGCAATAAAGAGGGGAGTGAACATTTTTAGGGAGCTGCCACCATTCGAGGTGGGTGGAGGTAGACAAAGAGACAACCCCATTGACTTTGCCTGCATTGAACAGGCATAAAAATGAAGGCGATTTGCATGAGTCGAAGGGCAGTCAAAATGATCTCCAACCATTCCATCTACCAGATACATACATACATATATCCACTCTCAATGTCGGAGATGCTGATGCTGATGCTGATGCCTGATGTTGATTCTGTTGCTGATGCCAAAGTCAACAAGCAATACTGTTGCCTCTGCTGTTGTTGTTGTTCCTGGTGGAACTCTTCAAGTGCAGTCATCTTGCCAGCGTCATTAAAAATGTGCATTTTGCATTTGTTAGCGGGGGCGTTAAAGTCTCTGTTCTCGTCATCATCATTGTCCCTGGACCTGTCCCTATCCTTACCCCTTACCCTTCCTACCTATCTCCTATTTTCCATTGGGGTGCCAAAATGCAAACAATGTATAACAATGAACAGGAAGCAGGCCTTCTTTCTGAACAAAAACAACAACAACAGCAAAAAATGCATATTAAAATTCTCATTAAATTTAAAGCTATCTACCAAACATACATACAGTGATTGTCAAACTTTTAACATTTTATGCAGTTCACATTTAAAAGTTTTTCATATTTATAGACCGAGTTTCGGTTACTTGGCACTCAAATGATTGATATACGGTTATTCGTTTCGCAACGCACGTGCAAAGAGACAAAAGAGTCCCAAAACCCCTTACATAAAACCCAATCCCAATCCCAAATCCAAGCCCAAATCCACTCTTGTCATGATTTATGCCTTGCAATGTGACAAACACGTTGCATGTTGTCATTTTTTCCTTCTCTCTCTCTCTATCTCTCTCTGCCTTTGTCACCCTTCTCTGTCACTGAAATGCAATGCATTTTTCTGAAAAAAAATATGGAAAATGCCAAGGCATTGAATGTCAAAGTGTGGAGCAGTACAAATGCTGTTTTTCTTTGTTATATGAAAAATAAATATACTTTAGCTATCGCAAATCGTACAAATAAAAATTTCGTATTTAGAGTAAAAGTAAACTTTTATACATTTAAATGTACTAGGTACGATTTAAATATAATCTGAGAGTTGAGGTAACTTTTAGTGATAGCGTCAACTATACTATATAGACATTAAATTTCATTAGAAGTAATTAAATGATAATGTAACAAAGTAATCAATAATATTAAAAGCTTTTTTTTTAGAACAAAATCCGCCACTTTTTTCCAGCTGTGAAGAATTTCTATTAAATTTAATTATCCATTTTTAACTCAATTTAAAACAAAGAATTGTTTTTTTTTTTTAAAGGAAAATGAGTTATTAGAGTTAATATTTTCTTGTTAAGCAATTGTTTTTAAAGAATTTTCGATCTTGAAGTAATGGAAATCAATAGTAAGCTATAAAAGTAGAATTTTTAAACACTTTTTTACAAAAATTGTTTGATTGATATATTTAATAAACAGAGGGAGAAAGATTTTAAATAAAGACACACCTTAATAAAAAGTAAAGAGATAGATATGTAAATATATGTAGATAAAGAACAAAAGTAATCGATATATAAAATATATATAGTATAGACAGACATAAAGTCCTCACTTAGCTTATTATGCTGATTATGTATATAGAGATATATATTTCTATTCCATGTCGAACATTTTTCTTTTCTCTTGATAAGAAATTTAAAATGATTGTGACTTCATTATACATATTTTGATTACCAGTTTTATAGTTTATTTAAGTGACTAATGTTATACAAGAATATTCTTTTTCTTTTTTATAATAAATAATTTAGAAAAATATTTCATATAGAAAAGTATTAAATTTAAAAATTTTATTAAATCCCGAATTTTGATTTATGTTGTTCATATAAACTTTGTCCTTTCTTTGACAATTATTAAATAATTTTAGAATTGACTATAAAATAATTCTATAACTGAGATATGCTTAATGAAAGCTTCCATAATTGTCAATTTCTGCTTTTGTTTCAATATCTCTTAATCCCAGTCTTTATCTTAACAATTACTTTCTCCTTAACTAAATTGTTGTATATATTGTTGAACCAACAATTTATTTTCAAAATAACAAACAAAAAAAGGTATCTCTCACAATTAACTGTTTTTGTGACCGTTAGTTATGAATTCCCGACACGTACAATTCTTAAACTAAGTTGAAACGCTTTCACGCACTTTAATTAACATATATGACCATATAAAAAAAAAAAACGATGTGAAACGAATAACCCAAAGAGTCAAATAGTTCATTGGATCATCCACAGAGAGATCGACATAAAACTCAGTGGTTAGAACGGAGTAAAAAATAATCTAAAATCAAGAGAAGTTCTATATAGAAATTAAGTTAAAATGCAATCAAAATGAGATCATGCTTGGCTTTATGCTATATAGAAGGCATACCCAAAGTGTGAGCTCACATGTTCATTAACACTCAGTTAACGTATCTACAGTTTTAAATGCATAATTGGGGGCGTTGTGTTTGTGCTTAAATGACTGTTTGCAACTGGTTTTATATACAATATATGTATGTACATATATATCTACCTACCTATTGATATTCGTGTTTTGTATATCGTTTATTAAACACCAAAACATTGACCTAATAAGGTAACTTGTCGTTGCTGTTGATACAATTTTGCGACAATTTCATTAGCCAAATATAAAAATGAAAAAAACGAAAATCGAAAAATAAAAGCGAAAGGCGCAGACAGACAAAAAAAAAAAAAATTATTTGTTTTGGAAGTTGGAATTTTAACGCATAAATTATGCAAGTTAGTTGATTGATTTTCAAATGCTATAATTAATTAATGATTTCGAGGGCTTAAAGCGCTAAAAATACACTATATTTTTAATTATAATTATAGTTATTCCCATCACCGATTTAATGCTATTGCATGTTGACGAGTGGTGACCCAATTTGTGCCCAATGAACCCAATATCGTCATCGTCTAAGGTATATATATATCGTGAGGATTTTATATTACAATTGCCTACGACAATTTCTGTTTCTTCTTTGATTTTTTTTTCTTTTTTTTTTTGTAGTGTTCCCACACGCCCACGGGAAGCAATTTAACATTGCACGCCATCATTAACTTCCACAGTGTTTATTCATATTTCGTGTCACGGCTAAATGAGCAGCTGGTATGATATACTAGTGACTTTAAAACTGTAACCCTTCTTGTGCAATCTCTCATGACTTAAACTTCAATGGCTTTCTTTGACATGACTTTGGTTCGTTCAGTTTGCAGTACCAAAAACCCTTTTGCTCATGCGCATTGAAGCTGCTCGCCTTTTCCACTTGGCTGCATTTTGCCTTTTGTCTTTGTGTAACTTTGTGCATTTAAATTACAAACAGCTGACAATAGTTTGCCGCCGCCATTGAGCGGCCAGCAACGACTGGTGGTTGCCCAATCTTTAACTTCGTCCCACTTACCACTTGTGTGATCTCTCTCCCTCATTCCGGAATGGCCCCTTCTTCGTTATTTTCACGCGCTTGGCTTGCTTTTCTCATAATATAATTGCGCGTGTGATGGATGTTGATCAACGGCTAGACGGAGCGAAGACTTTTAGCTTTCAACTTGAATTACCCACACAACATGAGATGGAGAGAGAGAGAGAGAGAGAGAGGGACAAAAAGCTAAGTCTGAGTACTCCCCTTATTCTTTGACGTTACTTGTCCCACGTTTCTTTGCTTGAGAATTTCGGCAACGAAGCGTAAAACATGGAATAACATAATGACGAAGTATGATGATGTTCGTTCTGGAAGTTCTCTTCCTAGAACTTGACATGTAGTTAAATTACTGTCTCAACCCTAACCCGGCCATCATTTTTAGCACTCCAATGCCAGGTGAGACAGGCTGGTGGGGGGGATATATTTTTTTCTTCGTCGGAATTATATATTTTGCATGTTGACAACTATTTTACAATAATGGTTTCCTGTTTCTTTGTTCTTTTTTGCCTTTTAAATTTTCGCTTTTATTTTCTAATTACTTGGGAAACAGAAATGTAGTTTTTTTCATTCCATTGAATCGAGTTATTGATTAAACAAGGAATTGGGAACACAGGAAAACTGTTTACCTGACCAAAACAAGGTGGCAAAGGTGACGGGAGAAAAGGGTGGGATAACAACCAATGAAACGAAATTTTTGCATATGTGAAAAGAGTTTACCAAAAGGCTTTATTTTTTGTTCGATTGTATATCCATTGGATTTGTGAAAGAGAATGAAAGAATTCATTGGAGGACAGGTAACAGACGGGCTATTATATTGTCAGTGAGTCGAGAATCTGGCAAAAACTACAGTGAAAGCAAAAAGTTTGCCCACACAAAAAAAATATTTCATTTTAGCGAGATTGAAAGTCAAAAAAGAAATGAATTTCTTTATTTGATTTGTATTTTTGGTGCGTTGGCGTTTCATCAACATTCGCATTCACTTTTTTTTTTTAGTTGCCTTTTATATCTGTATCTGCATATGCATGTACATATATATATATATATATACATATGTATATATATCTTGCAGATTCGGCAATAAACTGGGTCAACGCACGTCCGGCTTGCTCTCCTTGCCTCTTCTTTATACTCCTCCTTCTTTGTCTCTCTCTTCCCTCTCCTTTTGCTTTTTGCTAAATTTTTTCTCCACTTAACACTCGACGACCATCATTTGTCTTATTCATTTGCATCTGCTGTCTAGTGCCTGCTGCATTCATTATTCATTTATCCCTTTGCCCCAAAGCTCGTTTAACTGTTGTGGAATGAGGGGATACCCATTAGTTGGTGACTTTAAAACTGTTTGCAGCGACAATTGCCGCAAATTGCTTCCACAGTTGCTGCTGCTGCTTCAGTACTTATTTATAGCAAATCTTTTGGGCGTCAAGTGAATGCCCACAAGTGCTTTCCTCTGCATCCGTACCTACCCCTACTCCTCCTCTTCTTGCCATCACCCCTTGCCATTGCCCGGCATGGCGACTTATTGGCTTGAATTTTATGAAGAGGAGAAAGAAATAAATGGAAACAGACGATGGAAATCATTCTGTTGACTTATTTATGATAGCAAAGAATTGTAGAGATTTAGGAGTCGAGTAAAACTATACCTCCCGAACCCGAAGGGGGGGCCCTGCATATATCCCTGCAGTTCTTTGATTATTCCCTTGCTTATTCTTATGCTGAAATTAAACTTTATTTGGCACTGAATTTTGTTGAACAATTTAATGATAGTAGTGAAAGGATGTGAAAAATTGATTAAATTTCATTTTTCATATTTAAATAACTATAAATATATATATAAATAAACTTCAGCAAAGTTTTCTTTTACGAAACATTAAGAATTCAATATTAAGAATTTCTTGAGAATTTATATAGTTTTTTTTTTTTGATTTACTTTTTAAATTTAATGTCCAAAATCTGATTAAATTTAAACATATAAATTTGTAATTCATTCACCTTACATATAAATGAATAAATTAACAGCAAATAAAATTAATTGCAATTGTTAAAGACACGCAATGCCCCTTCCCCTCCCCATCCCATCACCATTCCCGTTGCCACATTATCGAAATGTGTTTAAATGCAACTGACCATAGAAGAGACTGGCAATAGTATTTGGTTCAGAGACATTCCACATGGTTTTCAGCAATCAATCATTGACATCCAGTTTGTGTGTGAGGATTGTTTTTTTTTTTTTTTTTGGTTTAGTTTGGATTGGATTGGATTGGATTGGATTGGATTGGTTAGTGGCTGGGGGATTGGCCAAGTTGCATGTTGCATTGCAATTAAATAGAAAAAAGGCAACAGACAACGAAAACAAGATTTGCAACAACAATTGCCATAGTCATGCAATGCGGCGATAAATTGGCCCCAAAAAGTGAAATGCAAAATAAACTAAAATGAACAAAATGAAACTCTTTTTTTTCAACATAAACACACAAATATAAACATTTTGAAGCCAACACACAAAGTTAAGCAATGATAACCATAAAGAAGAAGAAGAAAAATACAACAATATATGGCCATTGGTCAGCAGATTTAAGTGAATCAAATAATATGCAATGCATTTAACACTTTCAACACCGCAACAATAACAACAACAACAATGCTTACAATGAAGATGATTCACCTCAAAGTCTGGTTTTTGGGTGCGTTACAGTTTGGCAGTCAATGCCAAAAAAAAAAGGAAAAAAAAAATTAAGATAAACAAAAAAAGGCAAAGACCCGGCTCAACTTTCTTTTTCGTTTTACAATGACGAAAAAAAATTCATGAAGAAATTTAACCAACAAGCAAAGATGACAGGGTTAACAGCGGATAAGGTGCTGGAAGGGAAGGGCAGGTGAATTACTCTATGTTGTGGGCGTGTTAACCATTTTTTTTTTAACATTTTAGGGTTTTTCATGTTTTTTTCCAACTCATTTGGCCTCAAGCCAATGGGTTTTTGTCTTTGCTAATGAAATTTTTGTACACAAAAGTTTGCAAGTAATTTTATTTAGAAACTTTCTTCCCCTCTCCCCTCTAATAAAACAATGATTGCCTGAAGCAGAGTTAAGAGAGAAAAAAAAACCCAAGAAACAAAATGAAATGTTATTAAATAAAAACCGGAACAAAATCTTGAGATACTTATTATATTTTTGTTGAAATTGACACGCACGCGACGCCGAACCTTGGGCCATGTTAGCGTATTTTTGTTTTTGTTTTAGACCGCATTTGAATTTCGAACAACAGCAAAAAAAAAACACAAAACAAAGATATATATATATAACAATAAAAATAAAAAGAGAATCAAATTCGATCCCCCAAGAGACTCGAGTAAAATTCAATTAACACAAAGCACAAAAAAAAGTGACGGAAAACAAATGAGATTTAATTATTAATTGAACTACAGTCAAGGTTTTTCTCTACCATAAATTTACATATGTACAATACAAAAAAATGTATATACATATAGGCTTAAATATATATATCTTGTTATATCTGAAGATCATTATTTTTTGTGGCGAATGAGGTCAAGAGAGTTGAGATTTGGCAAAGTGTGAGCAGAAGATGAGGGTGGAGATGCTAGAAAACAAATATCTACAAAAAAAACTATGTTAAAGAAGTGAAAAACACAAGGTTGAAGATTAGAGAATCTTTGTACAAAGTCTAATGAATACAAGACAAGTCTTGTATATATAATAATAAAAATAATACTGTTGTTTACTCAAGTAATTAAAGTGAACAAGTTTCAGAAATGATATTTAATACTTTTGGAATTAATAAATAAACATTGGACGGGTACAAAATGGTTTGATATGAAGTTATTTTTGGGGTTATATAGACTCTATAAATAGAGTATAGAGTAATAAGCAAAAAAAAGAAAAAGATTTCAAATACTCTTCTTTATTTTTTAATGCCTGACACCTTATTAATCGAATCGAATTTATGCCTTAGATCTAAAGTACTTTTGTCTTTAGTTTTTTTTGTAAATACCTTATATAAAAAAATCTCAATTTAAATTAATTCATTAAAAAAATTACCTTAGATTATTCAATATAAAGAAATTATTTTATTTGAAGCAAAAGCAGAGAAAAATAAGTAATAAAAAGGATTTAATAATGTTCTTTTAAAAGAGGAATAGTAAAATTTTACTTTGTTTTTTAGATTGAAATTAAAAATCATTTTTTTCCCACTGCAAGTTGGATAAAAAAGTATTATTTTTCTTTCAAATTATTTTATACCCAAATCTAAGAAATATTGGTTGTGTTTATGTATATGTATAAATATTTAAGATGTGAAAAATAAAGAAATTGATTAAAATCAGAAAAATCAAAAATGGTTCCTCGCTAAAAGAAACCGTAAAGTTCTTAAAATTCACAAAAAAGATAAATTTCACCTGAGTTGTGCATAAATTTGCAATATTTAATAGTAGTTTAATTACCCGCGATACGGTTCCTCAGAATTAACATAAAGCTAATAAAACAATCTTATAACATTTTAATTTCCAATCTCTCAAAAACAGTTTCAAAAATTTAGTTTAAGATTTCTTCTTATTACAAAATGTCCCACAAGGGAAACGAAAAATGTTTTGTTTTTTAATTTTAAAAATCATATTAATTTAAATTTTCTGGTAGCTTCTAAAAAATTGAAGAATAAAAAAAATGATTTGATATTTTTGAATACAAAAATAATTATGTGTAAATTACATGGAATCTTTTGGCACTACCTTGGCTTAGTTTTGTCACAAATATTTTTGTTCATTTGATACTCAGTACATGTTGCCCGCTCCTTTTAGGGGCCTTCCACATGGGTTTTCGCTTACACAATGCACTTTAATTCGAACGTAAGCTTCAAGAATTGTAGTCATTGTGAGTTAAGATCACTTTACCTACCTATTCACAATACCTATTCAAATTAACACAAGAGTTGTGAAACAAATGGCGACTTTTGTTAACATTAACTGGTTTTATAGACGGTTCAACTTTCAGTTTTCTTAGAGGAGGCAAAGAAAAAAAAAATGACAAGCGGAAAACATTGTTTAGATTGATTAGAGGGGAATAAAGAATGCGAAAATTATAAAAAATTAGCAGCAAATTATTTATGAATAGGCGTAGTCAGAATTCAGTTTGAAGGCGATTACCATGCAGATTGTCTGATCTTAGCCATCTCAATATTTTATGGTTTTCTTTTGACTAGTTCTATCAATGAGTTAACTTGGCTTAGCCATGTTCTTAGCGAACTAAAGGTGATTTGTTCTTTGTGGCTTTGATGATGTTGTTTTCCCATTGTCATGTATTTCTAACTGCTTTTGTGCCGTTTTTATGTTTGTTTGTCTCTGTCTCTGTATGTGTATCTGTATCTTAGTTTAACTGTTGTTTCCATCTTGAAGCAACGACCTTACATTTAATTTATGCCCAAAAACACCCCGCCAAATCGGCCTTGTAATAGTTCCTAGTCTTTTGCCTTTAACAGCATTTTATTATTTTTTTCGAGTTTTTTTTCTACTTCTCTTTTTGTAATAGGTTGCCATCTCTCTCTAGTGTGGCATGCCGGAAAAGCATTGTTATTGCATTTCGACTGGCATTTCAACTTTCGCTTTGGTGAGAAAAGTTTAGTGAAAATCATTTGTTTGTCTGTTCGTTTGTTTTGTTGTCTTTCTTAGAAATTAGCTGACATAGAAAGAAACAAATTAATCAGAGACAGACAGCTGATAAAACCAACTCTAGCTGATCACTGATGCGTTGCCATAGATCATATTGTATATATATATACTATAAGTATCTCTGCCAAGCCAAGGCTGACAGCTAAAGCCGATCAGTGTCTCTTGGTCACTTGACATTTTCATTGAGTTGATGGAAACAAGTTTATGCATCAAACAAAAAGAATACAAAAAGCAAACATTGATCATTAAATAACACTGATATTACAAATATTTAATTATTATTATACACATAAATTGTTTTCTATCGGTGCGTAAAAAAAAAAAATCTATGCAAAATTGAGATATAAATTCTTTTTTAAAAGTTGTTAGAAAATTAAAACGACTTCCAAGTATTAAAGTGAATGAAAACTTATTGTATGAAGATCACATTAATTGCCATTTTCAATTTCAGTTGACTAAATTAAATAGTTAAAATTCTTAAAGTTAATAAAAAAGGTATAAGAATATAAAAAGTGTAGCGAATTTTTATTAAAGCTAAGAAAAATACTTTCTCGTTACATATTTGTCTCGCTACTCGCTACATTTGAACACTTTTTTTTGTAACAATTCACTTGATTGTTGTCCCAATTTTTGGAATATTTATACTTTTAGTTGCCTTAGATCATGTTTAAGTTTGTATATTACATATATGTATAATATAATTTTTCAACTTTATGGTTTGCATCTACACTATATAACTTGCTATAACTGTTGTCGTCCATTCCTTTTATTACAGTTGGCTTAAAAGGTCACGCAAAGGCCGAAATGTCTGTCAAAGTCCACGCGGCATGCCACACACAAGAAATTAATGGCCATCAAGTGCGAAAAAGTTCATTTCTTCTTTTTTTTTAGTATCTTTTGTAAACTGTCACAGAAGGCGACAGAAAAACAACATTAACAAACAACAACAAAAAAAGGTAAAACATTGGCGACCTGGTCATCGGGTACAGTATGGTATATATATACATATATACATATATATAGATGGGCCCGGTGCAAATGACAAATGACCCACCCAGATGCAGATACAAACAAAAAAGTTTAGTTCAACGAACTGTGGTCATGGTGCATGTCAAACTGAAGATTAAATACAAGTTTGAGAGCCACAATTAGCCTGAAGTGTTGTTCTAAATATATATACATATATATATTTTTTTCTTGCCTCATTATCGGAACTTAATCACTTTGATGACCCTAATTCGTTCAACACTTTTTCCATAATTGTAAGCAATTTGTATGTCTCTTTTAATAATTGCCAAAAATTGGCTATACAAAAAGTTGTTGTTGACCAGTCAACCTTTTTCCCCCCCCTCTTGGCCACCCATTGTAATTAGACAACCAACATTTAATTAGCCTAAGAATTTTTTTGTGGATTCTTTCATTGTTGGTTTGGCACATTATTAACCCATTAATGGCCTTAATTTGTACTTTGCGGCTTGGGGAATTGTTAGCCAAATGGTTGAGGTCATTCATCCATTTGGGAGGAGTTTGGATGGAATTTAAATGGAATTAATTCCATTACAGAGGCAACTAAGTGCACTGATGATCTAAGCGAAAAAGTTATGGACATAAAAAAAAAAAAGAAAGAGAGAAAAAAAATAATTTAATGGTTCATTTTGCACCTGCGTTTCTTTGGCTTTGTGGTCTAATTTTTTTTTCTGTTTTATATTTTTGTTTTTTTTTTTTTTGTTTTTGTGCAAACGCGTGCCAAACCTAAAGTATAAAATTTCTCAAATTGACAGCTGCTGCTGTTGGTAGTGTTTGCTTCTGGCCATAACAGCTGACACACAAACCGTAAGAACCAAGAAAATGTAAGTCAGAACGAAAACAAAAAAGAAACAGGTAATTAATAAAAAGACACGAAAGAAATACTAAAAACCGAATATGGCCGGAAATATTGTGGCCGTGGGTGAATAAAGAGAAACTGAAAACCACAGCCGGTCATAAGGCATCCTGTTGAGCAAGACCCTCCATCTCTTTCACTCTTCTTTCTCTTTCTTTCCTTCCTGTTGGCTCAACTGGACAGCTGTCAGTGTTTCCTGCACAGTTGTGGAGCCATTGGTGCTAATAATATGACGTCATTGTGACACACTTTTATTGACAGTTTGGTTAAGCAAATAAAACTGAAACTGAAATTGAAATTGAGGTTAACCCTAGGCCAATGATTAGGGACAGTCTAGCAATCAAATTAATGATTGGTCAGATAATAAATATTCTCATGTATATACATACATATTCTATATACTATATATTTGCCTAACCTCCCTTACCATTCAATTCCAATTCCATCACACACTGTGATGACAAAGTAAGTTTATTGTTTTATTGCTATATACTAAGGGAATGAAATATATTGAATAAAACATGAGTTTAGGGTGGGTCCATTCTCAAAGGTGGACACGTGTATACTGATGGAAAGTGGAGCGGACAAATTGCGTGTCACTGAGCTAAAATGAAAATTGTTTCAGTTTTCACAGTTGATGTGTGACAGAAGCAGTTGTTGTACCATAAATCACCATAAATGGTGGGCGGGGGGTGATAGGAAAAACAACAAATATGAAAATTTACTATGCATTACAGTTTGATTGGTATTTTCATGCAGTTTCACATTCACTGGAATATGGGGGCTTGAAAAACTTGATTACTGTCAAACAGGCATCTCTTTAAAGTGCTGTGACCAAGCATACCATAAATTTTAAGCCATTGCCAGACATTTTTATTAATGACGCAAGCCAGTATCCCCTCGCCGCCAGCCCCCTCTGTCCACATGGGTTGTCTCTTATGCAAACAAGTGGCAAGTGTCCAAGTCCAAGACTTGATTTCCCGCTTTTTGTTCATTCCCACACACCCCGCACCTCCCTTGATTCTGTGATGGCCTTAAGAACCATGTTGCCTCCGATCTACACTTGCATAATTACAAATGCAACACAACCACAAAAAAAAAAGAACGAAAAGAAAATGCAAAAAAGTGGCCAATGCAGTTAGCTTTGCGTTACCGTTAGTAGCAGTGGCATATCATGAGAGAGGAGGGTGAGTGAGAGAGAGAGGGGGGTAAGGTGGTTACAGATACAAAGATACATAGAATGAGAGATATTTTTTTCTCATAATCAAAGTTGCAATAAAATTTAAGACTATTTTGTCTTGGCAACGGGGCAAGAAAGCGCGTTGCATGGCACTGCAATGGGTGGAGAGGGGAGGTTATATATATGCATTGTGTTACCATTATAATTATTTACCAGGCCATAAATTATGGGAACTCTTTTTTTTTTTTTTTTTTTTTTTGTACAGAAGATGGCAAAAGCAGGCTTAGACCCAAAGAGTTGCCACATCGCTTAATTACCCAGCGGGCCCATCTAATGTGTGAGTTTTTTTTGTTGCTGTTATTGTTGTAGCTGCTATTCCCTCTTTTTAAGTTGGCTAATGAAACATTTTGCTCACAAGTCTCAAACAAGTTCATTAAACTTGCATCATAAAACAAAACAAAATAATAAAGTAACAAAAAACAACAACAACAACAACAGCAAGAAAATAAAAGCTATCAACATTTTGCGAAGCTGCGTCTGTCTGGCCGTTTATGATGATGGCTGTGATAATGGGCAACTCTACAGTGAGAGAAATCCATTAAACAGAACAAAAATTACAATTTGATTTTGAAATAAAAATCTCTTTCTCTATAGATAGAAATTCCTTTTCCGACAGCAAAGTCAATCAATCAATGATTCTTTCTACATTTGAGCACAATGGCAATCCATACAGTAAATTTTATTAAGATTAGATAATATAGCTCAGACAATCAGAATATACATTTCTATATTATCAACAAAAAAAATAAAAAATAAAAAGAGCTAGAAGCAGATAAGTTATAGGCTATCCAAAAATGTTCCCTAAGAGTGAGCAATGATTCAGAGTTCCATTTGAAAACTATTCACTTTATAAATTTGCTGATTCATTGAGTTTTGGTTACGAAAATCTGATTTAAATAAATAGAATTAATTAGGCAATTTTATGGAATATTATACAGATCGAAAATAATAATGTTCTTCTATTATATATACTTTATTTTGAAGTATATAGTGCTGAGTAACCGATAAATGAAATCAATTTCTAAAACTTTTCACTATAAAATGTTATAAATACTCGTAAAAACTTTCCCTGTTTCATTAGTTGGGTTCTGCATGTTAAACAAATGAACGCTTTCAGTTAATTATTCTTTAATTTAAATTTTTTTTTTTTTTTGCAGTGCATTACTTAGAAAGTGGCCTTGGAAGGCTAAGTATGTATCCTCTTACAGTCTTTCACTTTGATTTCAAATCATAAGTAAATCATCCATCAAAAGTTGAATGTTTAACTGAGCTTCATTAGCTCAGTAAGTGAGTAATTAATCATTATTGTATTGTTTAATTGCTTAATTAAGATCACTAAACGATGACATCTCGGTTTCACATTGACTCTGACAACTTTTTGCAGAGCAAACAATTTTGCCTAATGCCTGGACAAATATCATTCAAGTTATATATATATATATATGTATATATATATACCCTAAACTCATACTCATACTCCGGACTAAACGTTGGCCCAAAAAAACTCATTTCCGTTACCGGAGACCTTCCATTCATCAAAATGATGTCACTCGCAATGACAACGGAACGGAAGATGGTCAAGCAAAACCAAAAAAGAATAAATAAAAGGAAGAGCAAACCAAACCAAACGAAACGAAATGAAACCTAACCAAAATGAACTCTTGTATGTAATTAAAAGTTGTCACAAGAGTTTTGAGTTTAAGTTTCCCACACAACACACACTCACACACACAGAAACACACACACACACATGCTTGATTGGTTACCATCTCATCCGATCCAAGTGCGGGGTTTGGGTATCATCTGTCGGTGTTTTTGTGGTGACATGATTAACATGTTCTCCTAGGGTACATAAACTTAGACAACTTGTCATCTCATCTGGCCATAAAGGACTTTAGGGAAATTGCATAAAAAATGTTGTATATAACCATTTTTCTGGTTAATTAATGGCCACATGCCAGCACCTTCATATGGCCCTTTAAGCCGCTTAAAACTAAAACCTGCCTTGGCATGACAAGTGGGAATTTTCAATAATTAAATCCTTTTTAAAATATTTCATTATAAAAGAGCGCGTGTTGTAAATGCCTCACCAATTACATTTACTAAATTAAAAGAGAGACAAAAAAAAAGAAATGGAAAACTCATCCATTTAGACCAAAATCCGTTGGCAACTAATCGGCTTTAGCACATAAATTTTATAAATTTATAAAAAAAATAAAACTCGGCATATTTCAAATAGTGAGTCTGGCCTGAAAATTTGTCTGTCTTTCCGTTGGTTAGAGGTTTTTCCCATACAGCAAATGAAAATATGTACAAACCTGCAAAGAAAGGAAAAAATTTTTGGGATTAGTTTCAGAAAGAGAGAAAAATTGTTGATGCCAAAAGGCACTCCCTCCCTCTATCCCCGCTTGTATATGCACATATATATAGGAGGAGTTCTTCCTCTCGATTCTCCCTTTATATAAAAGATTTATGTAGAAATTATTTGTTGTTGTTTTTTTTTATTCAGCCAACGGGTTTTTATTACAACGTGGGAAATGTTGAGAATTGAGGTCTAAGGGGAGTTTCCGTTTATTTCTCTGCGATTTATGGTGAAGGCGAAAAATAATGGAAAAAAAAGTATCCTTTAAACTGTAAGAGAAATAGGTCACTTTGCGTGCAATTTTCTACTTGCTCAACTGATTTGTAATGCAAATGAAGCAAAAGTTTACTTCAAGAAAGGATATACGTAGGGCAAAGGATATATGTATGTATATAGCATAAACGAAGGACTGAAGGAAACATGATACATACATGGCAGGCAAAGAGAGATAGCAAGAAAGAGAGAGAGAGAGATGGTGAAATGCACTTTACTTGGCCTGGGAAACAATTGCCAAGTGGCAACATCGAGGCAGGTGCAAGCGGCAACAAAAAAAGAAAAACAAAACAGAACAAGAAACAATATGAAGAGCTCAACACAGCGGGGGTGCAAGGCAGTTACAGATACATAAAGTACAACCACTCAAGTGGCAAGAACAAAATGAATGAAATTGCCACGGATGTGCGTGCAGGACGCAAGACGTGAGACTGAGAATTGACTAAAATGATGACTACTGCTGGAAAATGGTCTTGGTTCTAGCTGGTCTTCGTCTTGGTCTAGGCTAGATAACGAGCTTAATTTACGCGTTCTGCCATATAAGCCAATTTATAAACGACTGCAAACTCATTAAGTGGAACGGAACCCACGAGCGGAAGTGCCGGCTAACGAGGTGATGGCCCCTTGCCACAAGGTGCAAAGGACACACACACACACACACACACATACACACACACACATGTATGACCCCTATTAGGATGAGCATGATCAATGTGTATATGGAGAAACAAAAATCCATGTTCAAATAGGAAGTAGTCGTAAACCATTTCAAATTACCCAAAAGGAAACTAACTGGTAATAATGCTCATTGTTAGACAGTAGCAGCAAACTATACAGGAGCGGTCTGAGAGGGGATAAAGAACTTCAAATTTTAAAAAGGGAAAATGTAGAGCACATATTGCATTTTTAAGATATAGAAATCAGATAAAAAAGCAAACAGTTTAGACTAAAACTTGTATTTAAATAAATATTTTCTCTATTAAATATCTGGGAAAAGTAATATTTAGATATAGATTACTCCATATATATATATATAAAGAGAGGCAATTTTTGTAATTTAAGAGATTACTCAGATGATGACAACAAATGTTAAATATACTTTTTCTTTTAGCGGCCCCTCTTTCTGTTTGTTACCTGTAAATTTAGTGAGTTCGCCCTTGGATTGTAGAACAGAACAAATGAACTAGATGCGGTATGTTCGTGCCTGGACAACATGCTTCATTAGAAATGTAACATGTGCACCACCACCACCACCTTCTATCTCTTCTTCCATCTCCTCTCTTCTCCTCTCTGTCTTCACTGGTCTCTTTGGTCTCTCTAATCTGCATTGCATTTCGAACATGGCCAAAGGATTACGCAAATGGCAACCAAACTCACAGCCCAACGCCCATTTACCTCTATACCCACTCTCTGTCTCTCTCTCTCTCTCTCTCTGTCTCTCTCTCCTTCTTTCCATCTCTCTCACACTTTTTCTCTATGAAAAAATGCGCTCAAGCCTGAAATTGTTCGCCATCATCTCGGCGAACTGCTGCTGAATGGCTCGTTGCATTTAAATATTAATAAACATGGCGTGCCAAGCAAAACGCTTCGAATGGGGAACAGAGCGGAGCTTACATTTTTGTTTTTGCCATTTTCGTGGTTTTTTTTTTTTCTTCCCCCCGCCCCTTTCAACTTTTTTCTTCTTCTCTTTTTGGGTGAACTCGTATGTGTGGCAGTGGCAGCGTCAGCTACGTGACTTTCATGAGTCAACCAAAGCCAGTCAGAGACCAGAGTCAGCCTCCCTTTAACTCCTACACCACCAAACATTCTTTATATATAAAATTCTTTTTTTTTTTTTGCTCTGAACTTTGGCCAAAACGCTGGGGAGTCATGCAACAAAATATTTGCCCCAGCTCTTTGAGCCGCACCTTTTTGTGCTCGACATGTCCATTTACTCAATTCTTGTTTTTTTTTTTCTTTTTGTTCGCTCGCGTTGGCCACATTTATATTATATATATATCATACTATATATATATGTAGATATATATTAAGTCATAGTTTGAGAACAGTAAAAGGGTTGGCTGACTTTTGTTTAGTTGGCGCCAGGCGTAAATTACAATAAACAAGTGCTGAAAACGCCCAAATGCAATATGAAACCAGAATTAGCCATTTCTGGAGGGGAACCAGTAATAATATAGGCCAACTTTTTCATCATAAAGTAGAAGCAAATATACTCTTTTGTTAAACTAAAAAAATAAATATTTGCAACAGATATCTTAGGTAATAGAAGGAAATTTTTATCTTAACATCTTTTAACCGATACATTTTCAGTCATAAATATTATTAAAAAACTGTTTAAAAAAACATACATCATTAGTTCATTTTTTTTTATTGATAATATTTGTCATTTTTCTTATATAATTCATTTAATTCTTAGATTTATGTAACCAATAAAAATGGAATGATTAATGTTGGTTTTTTTTTTTTGGTCATTTAAGCTGATCATGACTTGCTGAATTTTAAAGCAAAACCCAAATTATTTGATTAGATTTAAATTTTAATTTAAACTCTAATATAAACATTAGGAAAAGCTAAGAACATTATTGAAAATGTTGCAGCTTTTCCTTAGTCTTAAAAGAATGTTTAATAAAAAATACATATTAACAAAAAAAATTATATTAAATACAGAAAAACAGTAACTAAAAAAAACCATGTCGTTAATCGTAAAAAATATCGTTTATCTTTTTTTTTTGTGTAAGAGCAAGTTAATCTTTTTCAACTTTTTAGAAGTTTCTGTCAATTTTTCTAGAGTCTTGGCAATAAGTAACTTGGCTTTGTCTAGACCAATATATGACATCATGCCCAGCATGTGTGGAGATCTCTTTTATTGAAGAAAGAGGGGAGGGGGAAAAGAAAATAAAACGAAAGAAATACATAGTAAGAAGAAACGAAAACAGAAATGAAACGACAGGCTGGCCAAGACACGAAAGCCGATATCGACATCATCTTTGCGACTCTTTTGGACATAAAACAATTGGCCAACAATGAACGATCGAAACTGACATTTAAATGTCATTTGACAGCTGACAGAATGGCCAATGCCAATGCCAATACGAATGCCAAATAGCCAATAGCCAAGGTAATAATATAAAAGAGGAAGGAAGGCTTTCACCTGGTGGCCCTGGTTACCATATAAGGCTTGGCTAGGCTCTGCTGCTGTTTGATAGTTTCACCATAAGCCAAAGCCATGGAGGACAGCCGGCGGAAATGTATTTTCAAATTTAACGACAAACTCATTTGCTATACAAATACAAATTGTTGGTTAACAGTCCATTTGACCTTTGATAGTTTCGTTTGGCATTTTACAGGCCAAATGGCCTCCCGTCGCCTACCTCCTCCTGCAACGCCTTAAATTTTCGAGGGGTGTGTGTTATCACATGTCGGCGAGAAAACAAAGAAAAACAAAATGAAACAAAATCAATAACGAATTTTGTGTTTTTTTTTATTTTTTTTATCATATGCAAATAAACGCTCGAGACAAAGGCAATTTTGTCGGTCTTATCTAGTGACCCAGACGAATATTGTTGATATTTATCACATATTTGCTTTTGGGGTTTGTCGGATAGGTGAAATGTTTTATTTTATTTATTTATTTTATTTATGGAAACCCGAAATGCAACACAATTAGCTCCAAATGCAGTGATAAATAACAATTTGTCCTTAAGCTAGTGCATGTCAAACTAAATAACGACTCTCAAATTGTGTTTAGATCTACTGCATAGGTGACTGCAAAACTGAGTAGTTGCTGTCAAACTATAAAATTCACTTTTGCTTAGAACGTGATATAATGACAACAGAAATTCAGTATGGTGATTTGTTCATCATATTTATGATTCCCTTTTCACATAATTTAAACTAGAAATTAAAGCATACGACATTGTCTAATTTGGCTTACAGTAGGGCGTGGCATACACGCACAGACACAAATGCAGTTAAAATGAACAAAAAAAAAAAAACAAACTCATATTCCATGAGTGGTTTTCATTGCTCATTCCCCCGCCCGCCAGACTTGAGACGTGACATCAACACATGGTCACCATTAAAAAACAGAGAACCGACCAAAAAAAAAAAAAAGAAAAGAAAGAAAAACATAATAACCGAAAAACAATCTTCAGGTAGTCGCCACGCAATTCGTGGAAGGTTCAGGCGACGCGTCGCCTCTGTCATTAAACAACAGCAACGGCGCCACCTACGCCATAGACTGCGGCACGAGTCCTCTAATCTTTCCACAGTTTTTCGTCCTCGTGGTTGTCCTCGGACAACAACAACGCCAACAGGATGTCGTGTCGATTGTGAAAGTAACTGTAACTGGATTTGAACGTGGCAAAGCAAAGTCAGCTCAAAGGCAATTTGCAGCAATTAAAGCTAAATTTGTATCTATCAGTGTGTAACTGATGTGTGTGTGTGTGTATCTTTGTGTGTGCGAAATTGCCGTTTGTCCATTAGCAAGCGATTTTTTTATGCTCTTTTTTCAATTTAGTTGCCATTGACATTTGAACTTGTTGCTTTGATTGAAAATAGACTAAAACTCAAAAGAGTGATGCCAGCAAAACAAAAGATTTATTCCTAGTAAATGTGAATTTGTATAGAATAAACTTGAATGGATATTTGCTTGTTCTCTTTTATTCAAACTAAAATTTATTGAATTCAAAACATTTATTCAGCATTCTTGTGTGAGTCAAATGCCGGCGTTTTTTTTTCTTTTTTGATAAGTTTCTACACCCCACAAACTGGAATCATCAATTAGATAAATGTGTCTGCGACTCGATTCCTATTTATATCCACAAAATATTCTTCTGGAATGTTTGACTCACGACATTCAATTTACTCACGACAATTTGATAATTGGAATATTTAAACATTTATCAATCACATATATTTTCTTTTTCTTTGATTAGAAATATTGTTAAAGGGTTTGAAAATACCAACATTAAGGATTTTTAAAAGATTTATTATACTTTTATATAAATTTTGGCTATATGCAATTGATATTTGGAATCTATTCTTCGTATTATTTATTAACCATAAAAATGAATCAACTATGTAAAACTGAGTTCCGAAACTAATCTTTGGAATGTTATAATAAAATTTCTGTAGAATTTTTAGAAAATGTTAAATATATATGTATATATACATATATATTTTTTCAAAAGAAAATAAGAAATAAAATATAATTTTTTTTGCGGTTTACTTATCATTAAATATAAAATAAACTTTATAAAGCTGAGTTCTGAAACTAATCATTGGGATTTCCTTATTCGAATAACAAAAATGCTGAAATATTTCTTCACAGAAAAATAAAGATTCATTAAGATTATAAAAAATAACTTAAAAAACAGTAACTAAATTTAAATTATTGCAGATATTATGAATAAAGGGAAAACTTATCGGTGAAGCTAATTGCTCTATTTATTTCTTTTTTTAATACTCATTTTTCGTTTTAAATTTAAACAAATTTTTGATTAAAAACTAATTTTACTTTCAACAAATGAACATAAAATTGATTTGAATAATTTATAAATATATGTTTTGTAGGATAGTATATATTCGATATATAAGATTGTGTTTCATTGCAATGTCATTGCAATTATTGCAGCTCTTTGGCAATGGATGAATGGCTGAATGGATAGATGGATGTATGGTTGCTTATTTCTATGGGCTATGCGGGTGGAGGTGGGGATGGTTGTTACTGAATAAACATTTGGCCACACCTTGCAAACGAAATTGCTTCCAGCAATAACAAAAACAACAACAATAGCAATCATAATAACAACAATATTAACAATAACATTGGGAGAGAAAAAAAAATGCTTTGTAATTAGCCACGTTTGACTTTTCGTTGAGCAACAACAACAACAACAGTGGAAAAAAATATGCCTTTCAAATCGAAAAATACAAAAACTAAACTAAACTGAAAACCAGTTCGCAATTGTTAAACCCCCCGAAAGACGCCCCCCTCTTCATCTATCACTCTTCTAGTTAGTGTCTAGCATGTGTTCATCAAAAAGTTTGATTTTTGACCTTTTTGGACTGACTGAAAATTGATTTTGCGGTTTTAATATAGGCAATATCTTGTGTCTAGTTAACGGAAAATTGATTTTGATTTTTGCCTTGTTTTCAATGATTGTTTTTATATTTTTTTTTCTTTTTGTTTGTTGTTTTATATTTTCTTTTCTAATTAAAATGAAAGTTTTCTTTTACTACAGCCACAAGAGAAATTGCCCCTCAGTGAAATAGATAGATAGACAGATAGGCAGACAGACAGAGAGAGACATCAAGATATGGAGACTGAGATGGAGACGAAGCAAATTGAAATTGATTGAGATTGAGATTGCGATTGTGATTGGATGTGGAAACTGTGGGGAATCTTTCGCATATACGCCTCCCGGGCAGAATGCGAGCAAAATGCGAATTGCCACAAAATTCAAATGGAGAAAATGTCATATAGAAAGCCAAAGAAAAAAAATATAAAGAAAAGTAAAACGGAAAAACAAAATGGTAAAAGAGAAATGAGCAAAATTACAATAATTGAGCAAACAATTTAAAGAATGAAGAAAAATTATTTAAAGAGCATTTAGAACTAAGTGTTTGTTTAAAAAACAAAAATAATAATAAACTAAACACTGAGCTCACATTTATTAATAAAACGAAAATATAAATTTATATTTGAAATCTTAATTTGTATTTTAAACACATCATAGCTCTAATCAACAATTAATAGATGTGTTTATATTTTTAAATGAATGGGTAGATTAGCAATAACCACAAGTTTATAAAACAAAGAAAGAGCAATTTCTTTTTTTCAATCACCACTTATACAATTATATATACTATATATAAGCATATTCTAGATCTGGATAACATTTTTATCGTTTGTTTATAAAGCCTATGTGACTTACAAAGCTATAATATATACAAAATTATATTGTAAATGTATTTATAATGAAAATCCAATTTCAAATTCTGAGAATTTCTGAATATTGTTTCTATTATATATACATATATATATATTTCTCATATGATCATACAAATTAGCAAGTGTATATAATCCATCGCATAAAAGAATTTCAGTTTTAATTTTATGCAAATTTTTATTAGTTAAGATTTTGCTTGAACTTAAGGTCGGTTTTCAAGCAACTGGTATTCGCAATTGTCACTTAACTGACTACAGTTTGACATGCACTCATGAAAATTATGATTACATAAGCAATGACATATTTTTTTTTCTGTTTCCACCTTTTTTTTTGTTTTCGTTTTTGTTTTTTGTTTAAATGAAAAATGAGCGAACAAAAACTTGTTCATTAAATATGAGAACTGCAAAAAAAAAAAGAAAAAATACTAACAGAGACCCGGAGCTCAGACTCTGAAGACTCAGTCAAGTAAAAATGTTTTGTAAATAAAACTTGTTTAACATATACAACAAAAACCGCCAACAAAAACAGCAACAACAATAACTACTGAAACAACTAAAACCAGTGCCAAGTGTTGTTTGCATGTAAATTTTTAATGGCACAAGTTTTCCATAAAAATATGAAAATAAAAATAAATATATGACGCGAATTGCAAAAAGCAAAAAACAAAGAGAAAAAGAATATATATGCATATATATGAAAAGGCTAAAGAAGAAAAGAAAATAAAAATGAATTGCAATAAAAGTAAAAGAAAATTTCAATAACTTGGCATGTGTGAAAGTGCTGAGGGAAAACGAAAATGTATGCCCAAGGATTAGCAAAGAGATTGAGAAGTCTCTAGCAGCTAAGGGATTGATAAGAGCAATGAAAGGGCCTTCTATTGAGTGGCTATCTTAAAACCTGCTTGAGTAACTTTAAGTTGGAGTATTAATGGAAATATTATCGTTATAAATGGATTTTTCAAAGAATTATATATGTATATATATTCTTTATCGTTTGGTTTTCCAGAATGGAAATAAGGGGGATACACAAATTGACTTTTAAATCGGTATATGACTTGAGTATATGTTCAATCAATTATAGTTTATAGTTTTGTGAAAATAGTTTTTATATTCATTTAGTCATAAGTCATATTTTACTCAAGTTGGAATTAATAAGCAAAGGATTTATTTAATTGTTCCTCCAGCTATCGTTAAGGAGTAGATAAACAGGTTAACCAAAAGGCTTGGTCATATAGCAAACTCATCCTCATATAAATCAAGCAAAACACCGAGAATTAATTATAAGGCTAAACGTCATGACCATATGTTTGATATATAGCTGGATCTTGGATAAAATGGAGTGAGTGAGAGGGAGCCTGTCGTCACTTGAGTAGCCCTTTGGGGCAACAGCAGCAGAAGCAGCAGCGAAAAACACTTGCAGCTGTTGTTGGTCATAATATGAATGTGTGGTAGGTTGGTTGGTTGCAGGGGGTATGTGTTATGTGTATAGGGGAGTAGGGGAAAAATGTGGTTGCATTCTGGTTGTGTACCAGCTGGTCCAGCAAGTAAGTAAGTGAGTGAGTAAGAAAGTTTTTCTGGGTCACCAACGCATTGAAAACAAACAAACAAACAAAGCTCATGATGAAAGATGATAACGATGATTGTGATGATGATGATGTTCATAATGTGTATATATATGGCGACTTTTCTTTCTATGCTCTCGGGTTTTATATATATTTTTTTTTCTTCTCAAAAACAAAGATGTGAAAAACAACACAACGACAGCCGCAAAATGATTCTCCAGTCATAGCCATGGGGATAAGCATCTCTCTTGTTTGGCATCAAATGCAGGCATGCAGTCAGATCTTTTCCCCCACCACCACCTCTCCCCTTGTGGCGGCATGTCACCTCTATGCCTGCATATCTAGAGTTTGCCATCGCCTTCTTGGTATTCGTGGCGTATGCGCAATATGGCCAACTTAGCCTAGAAACAAGAGACTACAAAGCTCAATAGAGTCTAACTATAAGCCGAACTCTTTTATACTCTAGACACTGTGGAAAACTTTAAAATTACATAAGCTAATAGAAAATTTGCAACTTTTGGAAATAAGATTATTATTTTGAAATGAACAGAGAATCTATGTACAAAATTTACCATAAGAAACTCAGTCAAAAGAGTTATAAGATAATAACTTTAACTGCTTTAGCCAATTAGGGTATTAACCCTTTTACCATAACAAGTACCTGGCCTGTTGAAATAATACAAAAAAAAAAAAAAATAAATAAAATGGCATCGAGGCAACTTGAGCGTACAATGCCTTGAAGCTCTCTCGAGAGCTTAGAGGCCTGAGATGATTATGATATACATAAATCTCTAGCATACAAGACACGAGTTCAAAGACCGAAAGTTGGCTAATAGTTTCTATATATGTTTGGAATGCTCCCCCTCTTTGCCTCTACCCACTTATTCTAACAACTTGTCTCGTCTCGTCTTGTCTAGAGGCGACTCGTTCGCATTGTGTGACCCAAATAGCGTTTAGCCAATTACAGTTTTATTTTTATTTTTTCTCCTTTTTCTGTTTCTATTTTGACAAATTAATATTGTGCAAATAATCGAACGCATTGCCAATTATGTTAATTGATAGTAAAAGTCACAAATAGACTCGAACTTTATCTGGCTAATTAAGAGATTTGAGCTTCGAGCTCTAAAAAAGATCTCAAAATGCAAAATGTTACAGCAATTAGTTTTGTCAAATTGAACAAATGACAAGGTGAAGCCAAAATTTTGTCGCACTTTTTTGTTGTGTGAGTATGTGCGTGTGTGTGTGTGTGGAAAACCCAAGGGGTTTTGTATCTCTATTGGCTCAGCTGTTGCAAAAAAAACATTTATAGGCAAATTTAGGCCAGTCTGAGTGCTAAATTTGTCAATGTTTAAACTAAACTTAGAGGTCTGATAACAAATATACAAATAATAATTATGTATGGAAAACGAGCTTAAAAGAATTTTTAAGATTAAACAAAAAAAGATGAGATACATGAAGAGGAGATACATAACGATGTGTATTGACAATGATGTAATTTTCCTTTATTTTTTATGAATATGTGCACAAATGTATTAAAGTTAAATATTTGAAATGCAATAAGTTTGTTGTGTAACTCTGAACTGGAACTTTACTTTATTGATCTTTCATGTAAGCAGCAAATATAGAATGCATTATCGGTT
This sequence comes from Drosophila emarginata, assembly GCA_037075365.1. Classification (NCBI taxonomy): domain Eukaryota; kingdom Metazoa; phylum Arthropoda; class Insecta; order Diptera; family Drosophilidae; genus Drosophila; species Drosophila emarginata. Next base: position 3,709,817 of record JBAMCD010000119.1, read on the forward strand.
TAACTATATAACATTTACTATTTAAATATTTGTTATGCTTTTCGTTCCAAAGATAGTCCGTAACAAGATAACTCCAATCAGCAGACTAACAATCATTTTTAAGAACAAATTTTTATAGTACTCAAATACTAATTACAATCATAGCAAATGTAATTTAATTTATTTTAGGCAAAAGTTTACTAATTTAATAAATTTAAATTAAAATATTTCTTTAAATCAATCATTATGTAAATTTATTATTCAAATCAGCCATCATTTGTTATAAATCATTTATAAATAGAAGCAATTAACCAATATAAAATTTGTAACTCTAAAAGATGAGAAAATTCTGAATTAAAATTTCTATAATTAAAATTGAAAAACTTATAAAGCTTTAAAAATCTATCAAAATTTTGTTGTCAAGAAAATTTGTATATTTCTATATTAAACCTTAAGCTAACTAAACTTTATTTCTAAAAAAGAATCATCTAACGAAATTTCCAAAATTTGTTGGTCTTGAAAAAAGAATCGACCAGAAAATTATACTTGTTTCTACCCACAGAATCATCTAAACAATCATCCATATAATACCATATAATACTCAAATACATGTTCCTTTGAAAACATATATTCTCCTTCTTTCTCCCCTATTTTGCTTAAATAAAAACTTGTGTTTTTTTTTCTATTTGATATTCGTACAACTTTTAAGTTCATGTCAGAATGTCAGTGAGATATAAATTGTTTCATGTCAACTTTGGGACCACGAAGCAAACAAATTCCCATACCACACCACAGTCTGTTCTTATTTATTTCTATTTCGATTTATAAAACACGTTTATATATATATATATATACGCTTAGTATATATATATACATATAAATAAAGTGTTTTTTCTGTAATACCATTTCAATTTGGGTCAATAACATTTGGCAAACTTCAATGCAGCGTCGACGACTTTGCCAACACGAAAAACCGTACAAAAAGCAGAAAAAAAAAAAAAAAAAAACAAAAAATAATGAAAACCTACAAAACGCCAGCCAAGGCGCCAAGTACGCGCGATTTATTTATTGTTAACAATAGAAACAAAAAAAAAACACAAACAAAAGTAATTGCAATAAAAACGGCAACTAATTTTCATTAATTAAACATAAACGGGGAGAGAATTGCCAAGTTGAATTAAAATTAGCATTGTGTTTTTGATTGCTATAGAGAAAACTATAGAAAACATGAACTAAATCATCAGAAACATGAATATAAATAATATTGACCCATTTTTATAAATAATTATTTAATAAACAAACAAATTATTTAAGAAATAATATTGGTTATATTTTCCTTTGATCTAGGCTGTTTAAATAGCTACAAAGAACTGATTACAAAAATAAAAATAATTATCAGGAAGTCTCAAAAATATATTCCCATTGTTTCAGACAATTGTCTATATGTATTAAACGAGTTCGCTAACCCATTCTGATCAAAAATATATATACCCTTCCTTATTGCTAGAGTATAAAAATTTGCAAATAATTTATCAAAAATTTTCCATATATTTTCCATATATTTAAGAAAATCATTTGTGGTAAACAAACCGTCAAATTGTATAAAGCGAAATTTATTTATCTATTTGAGTTTTCGTGTTGTTTTTTTTTCAATCCATTTTTTGAAATATTTATCTAATTTTTGTTTTAATTAAGTGAAAAGCTTTGTTGGAGGGTCATAATAATAAAGGTATTAACAGAATATTAAATGGAAACATTTATTTAATTTATGAGTGAAGAGTGAAACAACTTTTACTTTTCATATGAGACAAAAGCGACAGATACAAAGATGAAGATACAATATATAAACATATATATAAAAATAAACCAGTCCGAGTGACAGATTCTTTTTTCACTTTTTTTTCGTATTTTTTCCTTCTTTTTTTTTTTGGCTGAGTGAAACTTTCTGTAACTGTAAATGTGTTGAATGTCTTTGTAAACATTTCATAATTATTTAAACGCACAAATGGCGTGGGCGTGGCACACACATATATATATACATAGACATATGTACATATATGTATGTATGTATATATACATATATATCTAGGTGGAAATTCTTTAGAATTTCGTCATAGTCTGGTACCACTTTATTTGTCAACACTTGACGGCCGACTGTCGCAATTTTGGCAGACCTCAATTTGTCAACCTTAAGGTAGGGCCAATGAGGGAAGAGTTTTCCACTGCTACCCCCAAAAACAACAACAACAATAATAAGAGAATAAAAACTAAAAATAAATTACAATAACTGAAAGCAGCTGCTAAAAATACATAAAGGCAAATAAGAAGGCTTTCTTATCGTTAAGAAACTTATCAAAGATCAACAAAAATTAAAAACCAAACAAAATTTAACTTTGGTTTATCTTTGCAGCTGCAAAAGACCTTAAGATATTGTTATCTGTTGGGATTTCTCTTTGTCCGTCTCTTTCTCAATTCTGTATCTGTATCTGAGAGATAAATTTTGTTGCCTCACTGGCCAACATGTTAAGGTAGTTAATGACTTCTGGAATTGCTTGTTTAATTAATATTTCATGTCAATGTTTAGACAAAGTTTTCAAAAGATAATAAAGAATTATTATCATTGCTTTTCATCAGTTTAATATTACTTTTTTTCTCTTGATAGGCAACACGTCAATGTCGTCAGTCTACAACAACGACATACAATATATATACAATATATATATATACGTACATATATAGTATATATAAGTAATAACTTTTTACCATTACACAATGTCTGACGTTGTCATTGTTGTTGCCCCTTTTTTTTCATACTTTTTAATGCCGCATTGTCATTACATTTGCCACACACAAGTATCTCTTCCCTACCTCCCTCCTTCTTTTTTCTGTGAAGTGGGCAAAAAAGGGCAAAGAGCCTATCAACATGTGTTTCTATGTATGTATAGTAGGGGGTATGGGGGGAATTGTGTAGCTTACTTCAGATACATTTATTAGTATATATATCTTTATCTATATCTTTCTCATAATAAATGAAGTACAATATGTTTAGTCACAATCATCTCATTTACATATATATAAAGTTGTGTCATATTGAAATAAATCGTCTTAAATATCATAGATAACCAATTATAAATATTTCCAAAACTCTTAATCTTCTACATAAGTAGAAGTAAATAGATACAGGATTAGTTTTATTTAAATATACATACATATATATTTTTGAACACTTTTTAAACTCACTTTTTTCTTTTCTACCTTTTCTTCTATCTCAATTTCATTTCACTTGTTTTTCTTTTACAAACATTTTTTTTTTGATGATAACATTTTCTTGGAATATCAATAGATATTGTTTTCGTTCTTCCTTTTACTGTTTACAATTTATGTTTTCATACATCTATCTTTAAGATACATATGGTTATCATTGATGTAGATCTTTTCTACCTGCTACTTATATCACATTATTGATAGGTAAAGGGAAGGGGCAAGAACTACCAGAGAACTGTTGCGTTTAGTTGGCTCTTGGGTAATCATCATCATCATCATTATCCTGCTCATCATCATCATCATCAGCAGCAGTAACATAAACATGAGGCATTGTCAAAGAGTAACATAAATATTTTTAAATAACCCGGCAAAACTGCTAAATGCAAAATGGATATCCGGTGCCTTGTCGTAGAAGGAAACAACACAAATCGCTGCCACATGCAACTGAAACCGAGGCTGAGGCTGACGAACGGACTGACTCTCTGTCTGTCTGTCTGTCTGTCTGTCAGTCTGTCTTTCTGTTTGTCTACATGAATCACTAAACTAAAGGCCAGACAGAAAAGGAGTCATTTTCATTAGGGCCTTACTCGTCGTTAATTTAATCGTGCTGCCATTATGCAAGACACGCGCCTCCAGCATAAATGCAATATATCGTACTGTATGTAGGCATGGTTAAATTTTTGTTGCTGCTGTTGTTGTTGTTGTTGTTGTAGAGGGTGAAGGTAAAGTGGTTGGCTTGATGCAATACCTGGATCTGGACCCCAACCCACACTCAAGTGGTTGTTGGCTAGTTACATTGTCCATTAAAGGGCAACAGCGACGACGCGACAAAAAGCGAAAGCGTTTTCTGAGACCTTGGTGCGGGTTTTTCAACTCATTCTCTATGCTTGTTACCTATTCCACATCTCTCTATCTTTGTCTCTCTATCTCTGTGTATCTGTTTCTGTGCGGCAGTTGAAGTAGCCCACACAGCAGGAAATCTGTATCTTTATCTTGTTCAAGTGGCTGGTAGGTAGCTAGCTAGCTCTTGGGTTGATTTTCCTTATTTTAAGAATTTTAGTTAGACTAGATGAAAAACCTTGACATGAAAGAGACGAGAACAGCTGATAGCATTGAAATAAGACTCTATACACAAAAGTATCTCACAGATACACAGATGCTTACGAAACCAAAAATGAGAAGAAGAAAAAAAAATAAAAAAAAAAATAGCTGCTAAATACTTGAAGAGCGAAAGTTTTCGCTGCCAGACTGAGTGGGGCCCTCCACCTTGTCCCCCACCCCCCACTGCTCCTCTTCCCCTACTCTTCCTTGTCTCTTACCGCCCACTTATTTTTGATACCAAGTGGTAGGAAAATAGAAATAAAAATGAGAAATGATATGTGTATAGAAAATCCAATTCAAACATTGAAAAGGAGGGTAGTAAAATGAAATAAAATAAATTAAATATGGTAGATAAGAATCTTCTATTGTGGAGCCCAGGAGGGGGTAAATTGAATTACAAACAAACAGAAAACATGGCCAAGGTGCAGATAAGGTGCATACACAAAAAAAAAAACAAAAAAAATTATTTCTTTTTCAGATCGAGGGCAAAACCCTAGGTGCCAACCTAACTGGAGCGTGCGATTTGCTTGAGGTTCATAAAACTTGGCGAAAGTTGCCAAAGAGACACACACACAGAGATAGAGAGAGAGAGAGAGAGAGAGAGAGGGGGGTAGCTAGAAGTAAAAGTGCGTAGGTAAAAGCATCAATCCTCAAAGAGCAGAAGAATGCGGCTAATGCTAATCGGCATAATGATGATGAATGTAATCATAATCACAAAATGATTGCAGACAAAACTCCCTAGACAGAGAGAGAGAGACTTTAAGAGACTTAATCAGAGAATGAGAGAAAGGCGGTAAAAGGGGAACGGTTAAGCTTTCGCTTCAATAACAACAACAATAAAAAAGCGGAGGCTGTGTACGCTAATATTTTGAGTGATTTATTTGATATATGTCAATTTTTTTGCTTGGTATGTTATTTATTTTTTTCAATCGCTTTTTTTTATATTGTGTAGGTAGAAAGTGTGCTGGGTGTATACAATTTGTAGAGACTGTTGTACTGTTGACTCCTCTTGCGACACACACAGAACTATTCAACATGTGTGTTTGTGTGTCTGTGTGTGTGTGTGCATTTGATTGTATTTGTTATCAGTCGCGTCTCATATTTAAATTAAGCAACTTTACATTTCATATGTAAATTACTATTAAAATTTTTGTTTTTTTTTTGGTAGTATTTTTAATGAAAAGCAATGTGTGATAAGCCTTTGAAAACGGATTCTTTGATGGCATTGTAAAAAGTGGCAGAACAAAAGTCATTATGGAAGCTAACAAAGATTTTAAGATCATTAACATTGAGGCATTAAATTCGGTTCGTTTTATGGAAGTGCCACGAGTAGAGTGTTGATGCCACTGACTCTCAAACTGTGGGCACTATTGGAAATAAATTTATACTACAATTGTAGAGGCAGTTTAAAAATTATACATTTTTAAAATAATAATCCAGTTTTGCAAACTATTTTAAAGTTATTTGCCAAACAGAAACTAAAACTAAACAATTTTTAACTATTTCTTGCTTTTGAAATTTTCTTTTGTTTTAATTTTGTATAAATTTTTTTTATCATTTTAGAACGTAATTATGGGTGCGGTTTCTCATATATATGTATGTACATATGTATATATTTTTTTTCATTGTAAGTTCGTCATTTGTTTAAAAATAAATTTTGATTTTACTTCAATGAAAACCGGAATCAACTAAATCGTTTACATCATTTGGTTAAGTTTTGCTTCAATAAATGAGTCAGAAATCAGGATTTCTGGCATATTTTCGATCCGCAATATAACAAAAAAAAAAAAAAATTAACTCAATTATCGATTTATCGATGAGCAAATTCCGTGTTTACACCCACATAAATAAATATATCGATGCCCACTTGCAATTGCATTTAATTAATGGAAATGTATCATCATATAGAATCGATATCAATATGGCATTTGGATCTGTTCTTGCACCCACACATTGTGAATATATATATATATATATTTTTATAGGTAGGTTGATCGACATCCAACTGTGAACTTACCTCACGATGGTTATTGTTATTGTTGTTGATGTTGTTGTTGTGATGATGGTGATGCGATTGTTGTTGTTGGTGGCTGCCGTTGTTGCTGCTGCCACTCGTATTGCTATTGTTGTTAATGACTGAAGCTGTGCCCGATATACGGGGCGAATCTCGCCATCTCAATACCCCCATCACAGCCTGACGTACCCAACGTCTTTCGGCGCCTTCGCTATAATATGCCACCTTAGCTACTTTGGTTTTTGATGTGGTTATTGGATTGGTATGTTTGGGTTACACCAGATTGGTATTATTTTGTTTTTCTTTTTTTTTGTTTTATTTTTGCTTTTAAGTTTACTCCATTGAAATTGTCGGTATTGGTAAAAGGCTGGTAAAGGTTTTTTAACCGTAATATTTCCAAAAAGTTGTTATAATTTTAGCAGCATTCGCTCATAACAACAAACAAAAATGATTATTTCCTTTTACGTATGTTTCGCGGGTTGTTGTACACATATAAATATATATACGATATATATATAAATATACATTTGTTTGTTGTAGTAATTCTTTTTTTTTTTTTGTTTTTTTTTTTGCGTTTAACTTGTTTGACGGGTTTTTGTGGTTTCGACGGTGATTGTCAAACTGTAACAGCGACTTTCCAAGCTACGCTTTTTGAGAGAGCTTCAACTTCACTTTGTATGCAAATGAAATGCGGTTTTTTTTTTCTCGCTGTTGATGTTGTGTTTTGTATTTTGTCGTATTTTTAAAGTGAAATTTCTAAGCAAATATTTTGTGAACTTTATTTGCACAATATTTTCGCTATCATCTCTTCTCCTCTATTTTATTTTGTTTTTGTTTTTTTTTTTTTGTCACTTAATGCGTTTATGCTAATGTTGAAAATTGTGAGTTTTATTTTTGGCGCACCTCAAAAACTATATTAAAAATATTACACAAAACAGACAGGCGGCTATATTCATATGAATGCAGTTGAAAATGTACCAAATGGGATACTGCAGATGCTCAGTTTGGTTTATTGCACTGCGTTTATTTTCGGTTGCATGGAAATCTCTGTCTGTCTTTCACTTTATCTTTTTTTTTTAAAAATAACTCAAAATGCGTTTCGTTCTTCGTTTTTGAAATGTGAATTTGAATTTATAACGGACACACCGAACCGAAAGAGAAGGTGCTGGGGAATACGTCCGCTGGCATCAACGACAAAACAGCAACTAAAAAGCCGTTGAGGTTGAATTTTGTATCGCTGCTTACACAGCCCGACCTACACCGGAGGGAGCGAGAGAGAGTGAGAGACAAACTGAGAGAATTGGAGAGAGCAATGAATATAAGATACCGCCGCTCAAAACTCGCCGAGAGAAGAGAGCATGCGCCTGACTCAAAGACTCAACGATTAGAGACAGACTCAAAGTGATTCAGGGCAAGGCGCGAAATCTAGAGTTCCAAAGGCATTACAATTTTTAATTCTTTAAAAAAAAAAGTTACTAAAAAATAATTACTTATCATTGGGCAACGGAAATTTTAAGTTGATGTTTAACTTAGTACGAATACACTCGCAAAAATCTCACACAAATTAGTGAAGATAAAGAAAATACTGCAAAAATTCAAATACATATTTATTTATATTATTGAACGTATATTTTTTAAAGCTGACAGATATAGTAAAAACGTTGATGTACTAAATAAAAATTATTAATAATTTTAAATTAGGAATAAAACAACATTCTTAGGCTTTTGTTTAGTAGCATTACTTAAGAACATATTGTTCTTTACTCAATAAATTTTTTTGAGCTAAAAATACTGAAAGGAGCTATCCATATGTTATATACGTTCGAAGGGTTAAATAAAAATATGCCAAGTTTTTTTTAAAGGTTTTAAATTAAACAAAAAAAGACAAATATGAAGGAAAAAAATTTTTTTTTTCAATATTTTACATAGATACTAAAAATGATTTGCATTGTTTTACGTATAATACGAAACCTAAAACAAAACAATTTTTCAAAAATTATTCTCGACATTGTATTTAAAACAATTTTAACTATTTCTTAATAATATTCTTGGCTTGAAACCGTTTTAAGACAATATTTCGGTTTCTGTTGGTTTTAATTGGTTGCGTTTTTGGCAAGTTCTTAATATTCTTTAACGGGTTAGAAAAAATTTTAATTAGAGCATAAATATTTTTTTAAATATTGAAGAAATTTATTTTTGGCATCAATTTAACAAGAATTTAATGTACAGAAAGTTTTCGTTTGGATATAAAAAATAGTAATATTAATAAACTTTAGTATAAAAAAAAGTAAATTTTCAGTTAAATTTTGAACAGAAATAATCAATTTTAAGAAGATTATGTATTTAAATTAAAATAATAAATAAATTATGGATTATCGATATCTATTACCTGAATATATTCCATCTTTATATTTTATCTTTTGATTTGATATATTTCACCTTTAATTTAAGCTTTGAGCCGTTAATGAAGCTCTATAAATGTTCAGTCCTTATGTAGGAGTAATCAAAGTTTAACTCATTTAATATTTATTATTTAAAGCATTAATTATTTCTTTAAGAAATATTAAATTAGTGTCTCTTTTTCTGAGTGTAGGAGATAAGTTGGGCTTAATTTGTCAGCAAATTGCTGCCAAAAATACCCCAAGTATTTTTGTGATAAACTTACGCAAAACGTGGCATGTTCAGAGAAATTGCCTTTAATATATATATATATATTTTTTTTTTAAGTATTTTGGATCCATAATGTTTCTCTAGTTGTTTTTGATTAAACTTACTCACTGATGATGTTTACATTGTTCAACACTCACTAACATAGAAACCAGAACAGAAATACAAAAATGACCTTAAGATGAGTTAGGGCCAGCGATTAATTTATAATTTCATGGATTTTGCTTCAACCCGCATAAAAATTTCGCCCAAGAGCTTTAAAATTGTTTATGAGAACCAAAGATTGTGAGGTTCATTTTTTCTTTTGGTTTTTTTTTTTGTGGTATGTCGGTTTCCTTTAGTTTCTTTTTTTATTTTTTTGGTTCCGTTTCGTTTTCTTTTATTTTTGCTGTCATATGGCAATCAAAAGCAAAGTTAGCCAAGCAGCAACATGGCAAACAAACAGTCAGATGTCAGACCTAGACCAGGACTATATATATATATATATTTATATGTATGTACCAAGACCCTCTACCTGCCAGGTTAATGTCAGAGTCACCAAAAAAAAGAAGGAGAAAGACAATGAAAGGGTAGATCTATGGTAGGAAGGGGGTTATGCTATGGATAGGCAAGGTTGGTGGGAGAGGGGGGTCTAGTTTAAAGTTGCATTGTTTTAAGAGATATGTATACTCTGTGGTGGTGGCGGTGGAGACGGGTCTAGGAGTGGAAATTAAAAAGCCACGAGTGGATGAAGTTCACTAACGGAAAGATTTCCACCAGCCAAAGTTGAAGTTGCAGATTGAAAGATTGAAGCGCAGTAGGTGGGGGGTGGAGTGTGGGCATAGAGGTGTGTATGGAAAAAGGGGGGGAGGATGTTGGTGTAGAAGATGCAACAAGCGGAAAATAATTATAAATTTTAAGTGCCAAGGTGGTGTAAAAGAGATGGCAAGATGAATGGAATATGTTTTTGGGTTTTTTTCTTTTCTATCTGTTTCGTTGTTGTTGTTGTTATTTTTTTTTTTGGGATAATCACAGGCCGGGTTACGGATACAGATACAGATATAATTTTATATGTGTGTGTGTGTGTGTGTTTGTGTATGTGTGTGTAGGTAGGCAGGCAGAGAGGAGTGATAAACATCGCACATTTGTGGTTTAGAATTCATATATGTACATATATAGCCATAAACATACAAATATACATAGATATATATACATACATATGTATGTACATATATATGTACAACTGTGTTTCCCATCTTGTGAATGCAGCTCATTTTCATGCAACTGAAAACTGTGGGAGTAGAAGACAGACATCGTCGCCGATGTTGATGTCTTTGCGGCCGACAACCACAATCAGGAGCGGATTATGGCCGAAATGCAATCAAGTTATCGAGAGCCATTAAAAAGGATCCAAAATTCGAATGGTTTAATTATATAAAAATCGATTGTAAACTTTAAGTTTCTATCGATTTAAATATGAATTTTGGGTTTAGATTTATTTAAAAATTATTATTTAAAATTTTAGTTGTATATATAGTAGTAAAAATATAGAAATATATATATGTATACATATATACAATGTCCAAAAGTAAGAAAAAATAATCTTTCTTTCATAATCCGACGTTGTATGGATATAAATATACATACATGTATTTTCATATACATACATAATTTTTTCTAACACTTTTAAGTTGCAAATATTCCTACATGTATATGGAATATAAATAGGGAAAAAAAATCTCAAAGATAATCTTTAAAATTTATTTGCAACATTTTAACAACTAATACTGAGTTTAGAGATCCAGCATATATATGTATATGTACATATGTATACAGAAAACATTATTGAAACATTTTTGAAGAAAACGCAAACAAATAGTGTTTGCAAAGAGATCTTTCAAGTTTTCATAAAATCTTTGGTTTTTCAGGGAGTTTCTCTGAGCCAGTTGGAAAATCAAATATTTTAAATGGTTGAAGACAATTAAATTTAATTAAAAATCTATTTTATGATTATTTAACTATACTCTCCACATTATGTGTATGTATAATAAAAATGTATTTTTAGACATAAAAGTCTAGCGAAAAATAAATTCGTTTAGTTAAACTAGTAGGATAAATAGTTCCTTTGTTAAACATGAAGTCTCTTTTATTGAGCATTATTACAAGATACCCGTTTTTGGCCAGGTCCGGTCCTGACCACGACAATTAACAACTTCAACGTTCGTTGCATTCGCAGTGAGGGTTTTGCCTTTGCAGACAAATTGCAGTCGTCCCATTGAAATATCTACTCAGCAAACAGAAACAGAAACCAGAAGAGGCTTCTAATGTGTATATGAGTGTAAGTGTGTGTGTGTGTTAATGTGTGGTGTGTGTGCATGTGTGGAGGAAGCAAGAGCGCGTGAAAAATATGCAAAGAAAATAAACCAACGAAAAGCAACCAAAATGAAAATGGCCAAGGTATATTTTTATTATTACACTAAGAGAGGGGTTTCAAATGAAGATGGAGATGGGAAAGGAGATGGAGGTGTCCATGGTGTTTTAGTTAGAAGTGCGAGTAGTGATTCTTCATCTCCCTCTCTCTCTCACTCACTCACTCCTACTTGTGTTAGACAATGCCCTCGGCCCGTTTCCGGCTACATGAGAAAGAAAAAGGTGGAGTGCGATAGGTGTAGGTTAGGGAATAAAAAAAGGTAGATTTGTTTTATATTTTTCTTTCTTTCTTTTTGTTTTTTAGGCAGCTTAATTAGGCCCAGAGCAAACAACTATATGAAGGAGGCCAATAGTGTGGGAGGATAGCGAGGAGTGGGAAAGATAGGAACATTGCCGCATGAATACCCAGGCAAACACTTTATTAGCCTCAAAGTATGCAATGGGAATGTGTGCGAGAAACTATGCGGCAAAGATAGCACCGGTTAGAGATGACAGCGTGAGTAATCATACAAAGAAAAACGACCCCCATTTAAACAGTCACAAAAAGAACAATTTACTTTAATTGATTAAAATTTCATTTTATTATATATTTATTTATTTAACTTTTATTTGCTCTTCTCTCACGTTGTCATCTCTAAGAGGCCGCAACAGGACACTAAGCAGACACAGACACACACATGGAAATATGCAGGAAACTCTTGGGAAACTTGCCAATGGAGAGAGTTGAGTAACTAGTCCCAGGCACGTGGCCTGCTTGGTTTGACAAGCACTGAGTTTATTCATTCAAGTACTGCCTTCAAGCCTAAAATTTAATTTTAAAACTTGAGCAAACATAATTTTCATTTCTAAGAAATAAAGAGAGCAAAGGAGTCAACCTAGTTTGAGTTTTCTTCAGACTCCTGCCAGACTGTTGCCGCTCCTTTAGCCCGCATACAAAACTTTTTTAAAAGGCACTCGAAAGTGGCTGACGACGACGACGACAACAACAACATCTCAAGTAGAAGAAACTGTGGCATTGGTAAGAGAAGGGAGGGGAATGATGGGTTAGGTGGTGCCCGCACTATATGCATGGCAAACCACTTGAGAAGAAGGCAGCCTGTGACCCATCCATTGAACCATTGCACTTCCATTGCTGCCGCTTTGATGAAAAAGTTTGCGTCCGAAATTTGTTGCAAAAACTAATTTAAAATGTATGTGAAAAGCTATAGAATTTGTCTGTCTAAGACGCTGGCAGCCAAAGTTTCATTATTGAAAAAGGAAACGATATAATTGTTGCAAAAATGGATTATGTGTTTAGAAAATTTCACAAAAAGAATTTCACAAGACGAAGAAAAGTTTTTCTATTGATTTTCGGGTTAGTGGGTTAAAGAATGGAATGGATGAAGAAAGTTTAAATTATTGAAATTGATTTAGTTTAAACCGAAATGTAATGCTATTTTATATTCTTATAGATTTAATTCGAGTTCACTAAATAGACTTTAAATTAATTTCCAAACAATTTAGTCAAGCAAGCAGTTGATCAACATTAATTTCAATGCAAGTTATGCATGTGTGAACAGAATTATATTACATATAAATTCAACTAATTCTGTTTCCAATTAAACTATTTGCACTTTCTCAATAGTTAATACCTCATTTGTTAATAATTTATAGGTTGTTCCCATTATAAAAACTAAAAAAAGTTGAAAACTAAGCAGTTCACATTTTAAATGCTTTCAAACAAGCGCCATAGATAAAGCAGTTTTCGGTTGTCAATTTATTCCACCAGGTGGCGCTATTCAATGTTTTCACATGTTCACCGTACACTAAAAAACTTTCGCCGCAAAAAAAGAGTCTGCTGCACCGTAAAGAGCTTAGATGGAGTTAAAATAATTTCGATGGTAACTAGGTGTAACGGTCAGTGGAAAGCTGCAGACTTAAATTATATTTATCTTTTTCGTATTCGCTTAAGATATCATTTAAGAAATCATTTAAAGATTAATTTTAACCTGTATATATGTTAGTGGCCTATTGAAATCATGAAAATAATGAAGTTATCTCACGTTACGTGATGATAGACATTTTTGGAAAGTTCTAACGAATATAAATTTATCATTGCATACTTTTGTGCGGATTTTGTTTAAAACAATAAGTTAAATGACAATTAACAGTGCTCGAAAACGATGCTGTTAAATTTAACAGTGGTGTTTTTAAAACTAACCGTTGGCTTTAAATCATATTTTGGCGCTGCTTGCAATATTCCTATTCATATTATAAAATAATGTAAAAGTATTAGTTATGGACAAAAAAAAATTATATATATAGACATGCACCTCAATAATAAGAAATCTACTACGTGTCATATTATTTATAAAATACTCAAGTTTATATTTTTTTTAACCATAAATAATTCATAAATCCAATCATATAGACAAGGCCACACCTTACATCTGGCAAAAAGAAAAAAAAAAAGAGAACCAAACCATTTCACCTTAGATTCAATAAGCAGCTGAAGTCAGTCATAAAAATTGTAAAACTAACCACCATTCAATGGAGTTGAGTAGAGTAGCGTAGAGTGGAATAGAGTGGAGTGTAGTGAATTGGTTGTGTTGTGGCATGTAGTGATTTGTAATCCCACCCGCACCCGGCACTTTGACTGCCATTTGACTATTAAAATCAACCTCAGGGACAACAATGCGCAGATTATGTCAAATTATACAGATGTTTTAAAGGCGAGGCCCAGTGAGGAGCTGACAGACATTATTTCATCTAGAAACGAGTATTGATATCTTTAACTTTGAAAACATTATTCTATTGAATTTTGGTTCCGCCACATTTTATGTTTCATTTGCAATTTTTATGAGGTCATAAATATATTTACAACCTAAACTAAAAACCTCAGCTGTGCCTTCTGTTTACATACCTGTGAGAAGTACGCTGGCAATACACAACGTTGATCATCCAAGCGAGAGCACTGTACACGTTCCAATAGCTCAAAGAGATCCTGTGTGGCTCCTCGTAAACGTTCCGGACTGTGGGTGACACTGCCACCATTGCTGCCTCCCGGCTGTTGTTTTTGCGTATTCGCCATGAAGGCATGCTGACGTCTGGAAAAGAAATAAAATAAAACAAAACAGGAAACTGGTTAATAATAGAGCACGCAAAAAAAAAAAAAAAACTAATCACATATCAAACACACACACACATACATATATAGAAATATATTCACGATCAGACCATAAACCAGCAGAGAGAAGAGAACTCGAGGAGAGCTTGAGGAATGGTCATGCAATCTCTTCATGCTTCAGCGCCAAGTCAAAGACATATTCCGAGCATAAAGCCTACGTTCAATTGACTGAGCAAACTCAAGTGGCCCAACAGAAGGGGAAACCCTTACCATCGACATTTGCGACTTATGGGAACATGAACCTGAATAGGTGAAGTGTATTGTAGGGCCTATTCAAGAAATGGAGTGATGGAGTGCATATAGAACAAATAGGACTAAAATCCATAAAAAAAAAATGTTTAAGCCTAACCATAAAAGAACTCTTTAACTCTCTAAAGAAACCTTCAAAATGGAAAACCCTAAACTGACTCTTCAGTCTTTAGAGAAAATTAAATGCATAGTACTTGGATACGGTTTTACAGAGGAAACTTAATCATAGAAGATCTAACGAATCACAAAAATTGTTCAATATTCTAATGTTTGAAAATTGAAATTTTCATACTGTTTAAGAAGAATTTAATTCATAAAGTAAAAAACTTTTAATATCCTAAAAGTCTGAGTATTAAGTTTTAAAGCAACTGTCTTAATTTTGGTGCATATAAATTGTCAAATTTTAAAAGGAAGCTTAAAAATGTAAATATTAGTATATAATAATATAGAATAAATTTTAATGTATTTAATTTTTAAAAGCAAATTAATATCTTTTCTTTAAAAAAAAATTTAAAACATATTCAAGTAAGAATACTTCTAATTGAAAAAAAAATTAATCATAAATTAAATTCAATAATCAATTCGTTTCTAAAAACATCTAAAACTAAAGCCTCTTGCCAATACTTTAATAAAGTTCTTATGGAGATTTTACTACTAAGAAAGAATGATTATAAATACAAAAATTGTATACTTTATTTTACATAATTTTCAATTATCGATTTGACATGAAATCATTTATATGTTTATTATAATTTCCGGGCATTTGCAGTTTATGGAATAAGTTTTTATCAGTTAGTTTGAATAAAAAGAAAATAAATAGCAATAGTTTTCTTTAAGAATAAGTATAAGTATACGTATCACTTTAAAGATACATAATTAGTAACTGAAATAAATTAATATTGCAACAATTTCAACGTTAAACTTCCTTTTAAGAAAAAATAATTTTTTTCTTAACTAATCCAACTAAACTTTTATCTAACTCTTTGTTTTATAATATTAGAAATGTGAATCAACTTTTTTTTATGCCGGTTGTAAATTGAAATCTTTTCCTTTTACCCCTTGTCCAACAGAGTCAAGAACTTGCAGAAGTGCAGCCTACTTCCTCGTCCTTCTTCACTGCTTCTTCCCCTCTTCATTCTCCTCCTCCTCCTCTTGTATATTTCAAGTTGCGCTCACGCACGAAGGAACACACAGAATTATGAGTGGATACTTGAAAGTATTTCAGTTTTTTTTTTCCCCCTTTTCATATTTTTTTTATACTTATTGTCACTTGTGTGTGAATTTAGTATTCTTTTTTTTTTTTTTTTTTTTTTTTTTTTTGGTGTTTTTGAAGTTTTTATTTTCTTGTTGAAAAACAAATGAGAGAAATCCCAAAAGAAAAAAAGGACATTAGCTGAGAAGAAGAAGGATGTTCTTGTTGTTCTTATTTTCCTTCTTGTTGGGCAATGTTACTTTAGTTGAATGTTGTGTTAGATATTGTATATGCAGCTGTCTTTTCCTATGCTCCACATAGAATAATAGAAATTGTTGTGGATATATTTTTAGTCAGTGGAAAAAGAGAGCACTAGTAGCTTCTGTTAAACATAAATTAACACCTACCCATTTGAAATGTGGAACATAAAATCATGACAGTTATGGCTGAAAAAAGGATATAAAAACAACAACAACAACAACAAGTCTTGTCAGGAATGATGAGGCCGATGACTATGATATGATCGCTCCTCAAAAGAATATATACTAAACTCCAGTGTGTTGATAGTTTGAAGTGAGTTCGGTAAAGTGGTAATAGGAGATACTGCTGATGGAAGCCTCCTTTGGAAGGGGGAAAGAGCGGGTTAGTTTGGCGTTGAAAGAGTGGCAAACAGATGTACAAAGGAATCTAGGCTAAACAAAAAGAGAACAAAGTCGACAGGCATATGGAAGTGCATACAAATGACAACTCTATCATAAAAGCCATGTACAAGGAATTGCAAACAACTCGAAAATTTAAGAGTTAGAAACGTTTTTAAACAAAAATATGAATTTAATGTCTTAAAATATATTATATTGCAATTTAGTACCCACTTTTCTTTTAAGAGAATTTTCTAATCTATCAATTTTGTTCCATATTATTCAATAAATATTCTGCTAAAAGTCATTGTTCTGATTCTACATCTAAAATCAAGCCGTTAAATTATTAAATTAAATAAAGAAAAAAAATTTTCTTTTATTTATTTTATTTTTAAGAAAATGTAAAAATTGTTATTTTGTATATATGTATGAATGTTTTTATTTTTAAGAAAATAAAATTATCGGTAAATATCCTTAAAAACTTTAACTTCAGTCTACTTCTCAATTCGGCCTAATTTTGCTTATAAGTTATTAATGTTTTTCTTAATGTTAACACATAAAAAAAATGTAGTTTCTCCATCCGATTTGTGTTTTCACTATATTTTTTTTCCTTTTCATCTAACTGATTGGTATTGAGATATGCCATCAATAAAAATCAAATTTTTCTCCTCGTTGAATCATATTTCCATGCTAAGTAATAAATCAAATTTGATTTGAAAAACAATTTCAGCAAGCTAGTTTTACCATTCATGCAACATTCAGTTATAGATTTTTGTTGCTATTTGATCAAATTACCAACTATAGTAACATTTTATTGCATTTTTATGACAATTTTTCACATGATTTGTCAGAGTACGAGTGAGAGGGGGATAGATAGAGAGGAAGAAGGAGAAAGATATGTGAGTTTTCTGCCATAAAATACCAAAAACATAAAAATCAATTTAAGGGAAAGTTCTCTTTTGCACAGGATATTGCATTGAATCTAGTTATAAATTGTATGTTCGTTTGTTTGACTGAGCAGATATCAGGGTCAAAGTTAAGCTGGAAAGGGCAACAATGTGCTCAACAAAGCTATGGTGAGATGAGGGGAAGTGGAAGGTTTTTCTTTCTGGATTTAACAAACACCCACAAAAATAACAGACATTTCCTGTTGCGGTTGCGCCTGCGCTCCGAA
Source organism: Drosophila emarginata (assembly GCA_037075365.1). Taxonomy (NCBI): domain Eukaryota; kingdom Metazoa; phylum Arthropoda; class Insecta; order Diptera; family Drosophilidae; genus Drosophila; species Drosophila emarginata. Next base: position 3,727,670 of record JBAMCD010000119.1, read on the forward strand.
TACAAAGTAAAATGTTCAACTTCAACCTCATTAGAAGCATTGCCCCCCCCCACACTGGACACGCCTACACAACGCCCACATAATTAAAAGCTATTACAAGCATACAAAAGGCATTTAATATATGCACTGCTATTACACACACACACACACACACACACACACAGACACACACACAATAGAATAAACAAAAACAGGCGAAAGAGAAAGGAGACATTGAAGGGGGAGGCCATTTTTTTCTTTGCCTTCTTTTCTACCAAAATGTTCATTAAATGCAAATTTATGTGTCGTCAGACCACCCACTCCCCGCTTTGCACCTACTAGGGTACGCCCACCCCCCCACACCCCCCAACAAGTTTATACAATTTCTTCTCATTTGGCATGCCCAGCGCATTGCGCGTGTTTAAAGTTTAGCCGCAAAATGTTCCATTGGGAAAGGGAGTTGGGGTGAGAATGGGTCGGAAAATTGTTTACTAATGAAAGAAAAACAATTACAAGAACAACAATGCCTGGGTGTTGACAGTTGAAGTAAAAGATATATGGTCTTGTGTCTACTTAATCACAGTCAAAAAAAACGAAACGAAACGAAAAGATGGAAATAAAAAAGAGGTTTAGCTTAGAATCCACCAGCTGTCGACGTGGGAAACACACTTGTCAGCTGCACAAAGGAGGAGGAGATAGGGTTTGGGGTTGGGGGAGGAAATGATTTTAAGGTTCTGATAAGGAGTCAAGTTCTTGGCGTTTTCCCCAGGCGCTAATTAGAAAGCAGCAGCAGCAGCAGCATTCATTCTGCCATTTCCCCTTTGCAAACACATACAAAAGCAGAAGAAAAAAAACAGACTGAGAAATTACAGGAAATGTCCAACGGCAAAAAAGAGAAAAAATCAAGTCCCAAAGGACACACACACACACAGAGATACACACACACACTCACAGATATATATACAAATATAGTTAGAATAGAGAGTCAAACATTTTACAGTTAATAATGGTTCAGGCTGGCACAAACTGGAAACTAGAGCAGGCAACAAACTGAGATAGGATCACTTTTAGCTCACAAATAGAAAGGACTTGCATGTGGACAAAGGACCTCAGTGCGATGCACTTTTCAGATAAGCCAAACAGGACATATGTAAAGGATACACTCACACAAAACAGTCACATGCAGAGTCAAGTCAGAAATTATGAGAAAAAAAACTTCGTTTTTAGGTACGTTGACAACCCTATAATTAATAGCATAATTGCATGTAAGGACAAGCCGCAGGATATTTAATCAGAAATTTATAGGAAAACTACGTGAAAATGAATGAAAATCTCATTTCATTCATTTTGCTTCTTTCCTTGTTTTTCTTTTTGCATTTATGATAAATGATGTAAGCGACCGCTGAGAACGTCCTTTTGCCAAAAAAGAAAGGAAAACTAAAGAACAGGAAGATTTCGTTTTTCTTTTATTCCTTTTTTTTTTGTAAAGGAAATGGAAAATGTGCATATCCTTAAAGTTTAAGGGTTGGACATTGGCGGCATTAATACCGCGACTTCCGCGCCTCGCTGGAATTGTCATTAAAATTAGTTCCGACGGCGAGTCGCGACAGGCAAAGGATCTCAACGTTGCCTCAATGCCTTAAGTTTTTCTCATTTCCGGAGAGAAGGGAGGGGGAAAAGAAAAAACTTGTCTCTGCCCATTTGCAGTGTCCTTTTGTGTATGTGCATCTTACAAGGAAAGCGAGAAGAGCATAAGATAAGCATTATGCGGAAGGGTTGCTAAAACCTGTTTCCCCTATTCCTATTCATAAACATTCATGCAACACGTTCCAAGTACTCGAATCGCAATGAAAACCGAGATCACATCCAACGAGAGGATCGCTAAAAGATGCTAGGTACAGGCAACTCATTTTATATCCTCCTTCTCCTTGTTTTTTCTCCCTAAATTAGCCACAAATTTGCCGGAAAAACTTTCTTTTTATTTTTATTGGTCGAATCCGTTGAGAATTTACATAATTTAAATTGAGTTTGTTTTTTGGGTTAAAATTACAAAAATTTCCTGTTTTTTTTTGTTTGATATTATTTGCGTAAGGTTCTTTGGCTGACAGCTTTTGGAAATTTATAGCCCAGGCTGATCGATCCAAAGGAAAGTTGTCATTAAGAGTGAAAGTAAATCTGGTTAAATGGTCATTTCTTTTTATGGAAGGTTTCCTTAGGTTAATCTTAGGCAGCTGTCGTGTCATGGGAAAATCCCAACAAAAAATATGTAAGAAAGATATTTTAGATGCTGCAGACAGATCAAATAGGTCCAATCTGTTGATGTTTAGGCATCTGGCCTACAACCTGAGTGGATAGCAAAGGTCACGGGACAGAGATCATAGTTGAAATATGATATAAGTATTATTTTATTCGTTTTCTTCTTTGGGATGATCAATTGAATGCGATAATTTTTGCCTCTTACTGTTGCTTAATTATTTAAAGAGACCTTCAACATTTTTCAATATTTAATAATATGCAAAAGTATATTGTATTTTTTTTTTCTTTTACTTTAACTTCAACAAGTCAACAACCCATTTATTTATGCCGCCAATGGCCAACACTTACATAACCAAAATGAGCCAGACCCCCAAATACCATGTCCACCTCAACTCAATCCACTTCATTGTATATATAATATATATTTCAAGTTCGATTTGACACGCAATTCTTTGGCTTTAGTTAGTTTAGTGGCGATGGCGTTGAAAATGGCCTCAAGAGCAACCTGTTGGTCAAATGCACCATGAAAATTGTTGGTAATAACCGTTTAAACGTTGATATTTCTCTAAGGGGATATGACAAATAGGGAGAAAATATGTGGAGAGAGAAAAGAGAGAAGTGATGTTCCTCTACCTGGGCCACTTTGCATATTAATGAACCGCGTCACTTAGTCAGTTAGTGGGGGGCTATTTATATAGTCTATATACAGTATATACTCACTACCAATTCCTGGCACTCTCCCCCTTTGTTCCCTCAATTGAATTGATGTGGACAAGGCACGCGCTTCTGTTTGCACGTGCCATCCCAAAAATGAAGAGCAAATCGTTCCTACACATTATTTTGCTTACATTTTTGGCGCGTTTTCTTCATTTTTTTTTTTTTTTGCCATTTTAATGAACCAAGCCAAGGGGCAAGGTGTTGTGTCTGGGGTGTTGGTTTTTTAGAAATTTCGACTCAACCGGAATTAATGAATTTCCTTTTCATTATCTGACTTCCTAGAGGAAAATAATTTAGAAGCAAAGCATTTATCTTGAAAACTAAAGAAAGACACTCTCCCAAAATTATATTTATCTTGAAGAATACAAAAGGGGATTATTTGGAGCTTATATAAAATAAGTCTTAAATATTTTTATACTTCATAAATATAGATAAATAAATATATGTCTAGATTTATGCCTTTATTCTTCTAACTTTTTCAACTGATTAAATTGATTTATTATTTTTTAGTCATAAATTTAATAATCTTTTTTTTCGCTAAATTACAAGTATAAAAACTGCAAGTTCGCTTGGCTTATACATATAGTTTATAGATTTTGAATGATATCATTAAATTTAAGAAATAGCTTGTTAAGAAACATAAACAATTTTAAGTGGTCATAAGTCTATATATTCACAAAATATAAATATATCATTATACCATATCACATAATATAAAAATGGCATAATTTAAACCAAATGTAGCTTTGTAATCAGTGTTAAAGTTGTCAAAAAGACTAATTTTTGAATAATTTTTTCCCAAAATAACTTGCGGAAATAACGAAATAAAAGAATTTCTTTTTTAGTACGATATGTGTTGTAAATATTTGATGAAAAGTCTTTTATACATAATGTGTATTTTTTTTCCAGTTTTGTCTCCTTGCGGCGACCTTTATGAATTTTAGTTGCTCGAAACTCGAAAGTCGTGAAAATAAGCTTCCAGTGAATTTTCTTTCTTTTCTTTTTAGACATTTGAACTCCTTTTAAGCCCCCGCTCACAAAGAAATACGATTCAACTGGAGTTGCCTCCAGACACAATAAACTGGCAGCAAGAAAATTGTGATTTTAATATATAAATACAACTGATGGTTAATTTAAAAAAGGCGGAAAAGGTTAAGAGGTTAGTGTTCCTGTACAAGTTCAAAAAAAAATAAAAAAAATTTAAGTAAAATTTAATTTGAAAACTAACAGTTAGTTTAGTTTAGTCTCATTTAAAATGAGACTACCCAGAGATATAAATTGTTAAAGAATTTAAAAAATTATTCTTTAATTTACTAAAATTGCAAAACAAAATTGCTGTTGAAATGCTATAATAATTATATGATATTCTATGCTAGAATCCTTTTTAATAATTGTATGACATTTAATCCTTTATTTAATTTCTCAATTTAAATACATTTTATAAATTTCACAAGCTAATTGGAAAGTTATAGCTGTGTCTTAAAAACACTAACACATAAATCAATATATGTTCTTCAGTCTATTTACTCCTTTCAGAAAATTCATTTCATTTTATTTCAATATATGGTTCAACAATTATTGAATAATTATTCAATATAAATTACTCAATTTATTTATTGCCTTTTTATATGTATGTATATATATATTTTTAACCTAACTTCAATTAACATCTTGTAAATTGTTTTGATATAAAGACAACAAGTTGTTTTGCTGCTGCTGTATATTTTTTCTTGTGGTTTTTTCTTCTTTTTTTGTTTTGTGTTTTTTTTGCTTTGCCTTTTGGCTAATAATTTAAAATTAGTGTGGGTGACTCTCGACTTAACAAGGTCGTTGTCGTCATCTGAGAGGTTTTTAGTTGCAATCATTAGTTGAAATCTTAAAATCTGCGTTGCCAAAGGCAAAACATAGACAACAACAACAACAACAACAATAACAACTACAACAAGAGCAACACTAACAAAGAAATGGACAGACAAGCGGTACTGCGGTCTCGTCAATTTACAATTATGAAGGCAAAGATGTGGGCATCATGGTAAATACATACATATATACATAAACCCATAGTTCCAACTACAACTAACAAAAGTTACTACCAAAAAGAAATTCGCAGCGCATTTCCGTCAGTTCCGAGATTGAACAATTGACAAGTTTGTGTGACGGTTAAGTGACGGATTGAACGATTGATGGATCAAATATTGGCTATGGTGAAGATGATGATGATGATGATGGTGACAGGAGGTAAAATGAGGCAAGTCAATGTTAGTAGGTTAAATGCCAGACGATTATACAGACAGCTACAATATGTTTTGCAAGCGTTTTCCAGGCGCGTTTTTTATGCGCGTTTTTGTAAAATCGCATTGGCGTTTTTGCCTGCATCTTTTATGATGAAATTAATTTGATTGCCTGTTAATGCAACTTCCTTTACAAATGCAAACTTCTAATTATATATGCCGGTTGTTTGCCTCCAATTCCAATGGTGCTACTGCTGCTTGCATGTCTATTGGCCATTTTGGCCTCTTCTTAACCAAAACGGCAGACGGTTATGTGCGGGTTAAGCCCAATAACTGAAAAATAAGAAACCGCGTTGGTGTTTTCTTTTTATTTTCTTAATTTTTTTTTCTTTTTTTTTTTGGTTAAGCAAATTATGATTGCACGTTTCGTGGACTCTTTGAACTCTAGCCAATGTATGCCTCAAACGATTATTCCGTGTGTGGGTTTGCCAAAGTGATTTATTGTGAAAAGATCGATGCCTGATATGATGGAGTCTTAACGCCTAACGGATATTTGTATTCCTAATTTTTTTTCTGTATTTTCTTTTTTTTTTTTTTGCGTTCCTGATCTTAACAAAATGATAATGGTATGAGAGAATTTACTCTGCCTAACACCCTGTTGACTTTGCTGATTTGCAAAAAAAAAAAAAAACCTACAAAAAAGCAGTGCCAAAGGGTGCAAAAAAAAAAAAAACAACAACACATCAGCCACAGAAGTAAAAAAAAGAAAAAAAGGGTTAAGCCATATCGCCTTACCTTTTTAGAGGTACGAATGGAGAGAGGGAGCGGAACCTCCGTCTATGGGCACACAGCTGTTTGTTATTACAAAACTGGGTTTGAGCAAACAGTAGCACCATCATCATCATCATCATTATTATTCGCATTCTCATTCTCAACTTCGTCAACGCAATCTTCATATTCATTAATCATAAATTTAATTAACAATAAAGTTAAAGAAAAAATGACAAAGTTGACAAAAGGATTTCCATTTCTTATTTTTGAAAGGGTTAAGAAAATGTTGCCCCTAAAACCAAATAGATTTAATGATCTCAGATATTTCATTGGCATTGCGAATTTGTGGTTTTGTTTGCTTATAATAACAATAACGAAAACTGAAACCAAATACAATATAAAATGACATATGACATTTTTGTTGTTTGGTTTTTGTTCTTTCCATTTCCATTTTTGCAATATAGAAAAAAAAAAAAACTGAAGAAAATTTGCATATTTTATGCGTTGCTTTTACTTTGTAATGCTTTTTGGGGGGAGGCCATTCGAGTGCATTCGCATTCAATGGGTGGCTAATTAAAGCCTATTACAAATTCAAATTGCAAATGATATGAAATTTGCATAATTTTCGCATATGTCATATGAGTTCCATCAATATTTGTACATTGATATTTATAGGCTTTTATACAGGATACAGGATATTCAAAATACATACAGCAAATTTTTCATATAACGTTTTCGGGCCACCAGCGTATAGGATTCCTTGTGTGTATGCGTTAAATATTTCATTTTGTTTTTATCTTCTCGGAGAGTTCTCACAGAATTCTCACAGAGACTTCTTCAATTTGCAGGTAGTGATTATTCCTTTGCTTGGACAGGTATTTTTATTTTTAGATATTTTTTTTTGGTTTTTCACTTTTGTCTATTGTTTGCCTAGGTCAAGGAAGAGCGATATAATTTCCTTTTTCTTTTCTTAGTTTTGGGTTCTTTTTTTTACACTTAAGCAGGTAGTATTGCACAAAAGTTAATATTAAATGAGATGAGATCTAAATTGAAATTCCCTTCAAGGTATCTCATAGATACATTTTTAACATCACTTTTTGTTTTCTGCCGGTTTGTGTATGATCGTTTTTTACGTAATTTCTGTTTCTGTTTATTTTTTTTCCTCTTTCGTTTCGTTGTCGTCACTTAATTTATTAATTGAACCGGCACGGATCTCGAAAATATGTACAACCTAACACCGCAATGAATGTTTTACAACTGAATTCAGGTAATAGCTTATAGAGTCTACTCTGGAGTTTCAACCCTCACAGATCGCAAGTAGCAACATATGACTCTCAAACAGTCAAACATCGAACATGTGGTTGTAAAACTGTCAAACCTCAAACTCTTAATACAATGGCAGTGGCAACTTTCTTGTCCGAGGCAAAAGAAAGGGCAAAAATAGAAGCACTTCCCTTTGTATAAATGTGGACATACTTATATATTCTATTTGTATGATTGATCATGCCCTGTCTGTCTATAATATTTTCAATGGTTATCACATGTTGGAAAATATGTTTAAATATGACATACTTTTCTGTCATTTAGATGAAGAATCATTACCTTCTGAATTGGATGTCCTGATAAATGATTGCATTAATTTATCAACGGTTTAAAAATTAATTATTCCTTTCTTAAATACTCTACAAAATTAAATACATATTACTTAAAAATATTTATTTAAATTAGAGTATAAAAACGTCGTCACTTCTTTTCATTATGGTTTGATTTTGAATTTGAGTTTATCAAGCCATTATATGAATATACATGTGAACTATACTATATATGCCGGTTACCGGATATATTCGTGTCACAAAAGGCTTGTAGGCTTTGTTTTTCTTTCCATTACGTTTTTTTTTTGTTTTTTTTTTTGGGGTTGGCCGGTTCGTTTCCTGAACAAAAGGCCTAGGCTCAATTCTATAGTTGGCTATGGACATGCAAAACATGTGCGTTTCGCTTTGAAAAGAAGTCATTAACACCTGAGAACTGGACAGAGATACTTGTAGAATTTAACTCAATGAACTGTCAGATCAGATATCAAAGAATTGATAACCATATAATATAGAATGGAAGGCATTAAAGTGGATGATTTTATATACAATCTTGATATGAAAGATACTTGAACATACAAAGAGATTTATAGAAAGGGGGTAAAGCATTTCTTTAAATATTCAAATTCGAATTTTTTAGAAACAAAAAAACTAAGTGGGAAATGTGAAGTCCCATCATGCCTATAAAACTTTACCATCTGAGAATTTGTATATATTAAAAATTGATATATGCAGTAAATGAGTAAGGAAACAAATTCAGTTTAGATTTTCTCCTAAGGCATTTATTTTCCAGAGTTGTTCTCTAAATGTGGCTTCTCTTGACCTACACAACAAATATTTAGTTAACGGCAGCCGGTTTCTATTCTTAAATGTTTTATGTACTTTTTCACCAGATACTTGCCTTACCTTTATATTATTTCTATATATATATATACCTGTAAAGTATAGAGATGGAGATAAAGAGACCTGTGGGATGCAACAGCTGACCCATAACAAGCCACAATCTTTTCCTTCTTATTGTTACTTTATCTTGGTCTACCTTATCATTAAAATTCAATTTCTTAACAAACTAACAAAAAAAAACTATCTCATCATTTCCACTTCCTCTCTGGCACAACTCTTTTTGTTGTTACCTAAAACCCGAATTCGGAACCCTAAACCCGAAAGACAAAACCCTATGGCTATGCTCTCATTTGCAATGCTTTATTAACCGTGTTTTTCGTTTAGTTTTCCTTTTTGTATCTTGTTTTGTTTTTTTTTTTTTGTCTTTTTTATCTTAAAGAGCAAATGCAACAGCAACAGTAACTTTAAGTTTTAACTGCAATTTTAGCCATAACTTTCTATCTATTGTCTTTAGGTGCTTGATGAGTTGGGTTTCTAGGGCCGGGACTATCTCATCTCTCTTTCTCACACACTCATACTCTTTCTCTATGTTACTTTTGCTCTTTTCTGGTTTATTGTTGATGTTGCAAAGGTTTTAATGGCCGTTCCGCTAGTCAGTCAGACGCTCAACACCTCATAATTCTATTGTCTTTCGACCTCTGTTGTGTGTGTCTGTGTGTGTGTGTGCCTGTGGTGTGTGTGTGTATGTGTTTCTTTGCATACATAATAACAATAATCAGCTTCTTTTAGACGCTTTTTTTTTGATTTTCCCCTACCCCTACCCCTACCCCATAGCCAGCACCTTGTTAACTTCACTTTCGTCTACAGTTTCTTCTTCTTTCTATACTATATTTCTTTTTAGTTTTTATTATTTTTTTTTTTTTGATATTATGCAAATTAGTTTCAGCTCTGTTTATGTGTGTCGTCGTCGTCTTTGGTAGCTAGTCGACGCACTCCACCCAATTCTCTTCATCTTAGATACGAGTGGTAAAGTTTTTTTTTATTTCTCGCTTTTTTTATGATTTTATAATTTGCAGTTCCCCTTAAGTGGAGTGCCCAGGGAAACCAGAAATTTTCTAATTGTCTTCTCAGGTGTTAAAGGCGTCTGGGCACGCGCTGTCACCCCAGGGGTAAGGGCCAGCCATTTCACCCCTAGATCAGCTATACATACCCTCTGAGGGGTGAGATGACCCAGTTTTTTTATTCTATATTCCCTTTTTTTTTTGCATATTTTAATATTTTTCGTTGGTGATCTTTTTCTCGATTTGTTCGCCCAATTGCTCTAGAGTTTTTTTTTTTTTTGATTTGAGTTTGGGATAAAAAAAAATATGTGTATATATATACATATATAAAAAATATTCTAATAAAAATTAACATAATTTTATGAATTTTTAATGTGGTTGAATTGCCAGAAACAAACCATAGAAAATGCGACAAAATAAACTATAAATTTGTTTAACTCTGTGAATAATAATTCTAAAGAATTTAGATAGAAAATGCGAATGTATGTGTGTAAATACGTACGGCAATAATTTTAATATTATAATAATAATAAAAAATGCACTCCCAAAAGTATGTTAAAGAAGTTGAAATGATTTATTAATTAATCTTATAGACATTTCCCACCTGCCCTTGACATTGAAATGAGACATTAAACTGCTCAATTGGTTAGCCTCCTATTAAGCTAATTCATTTCAATGAAAGTTTCCGCAATCAGGAAAAATTAAATGTTAGAATTTAACGTAAAATAGGGTGACCAGCTAGAGGGAACGAAACTGGGCTGGGTTGGGTTGTCCGTCATGCAGACGCCGCTTTCTGTTGAAAAGTACATTAACCCAGGCCGAGGTCTCCTACAATTGTATGTAGATTGCTATGGGGGGAAAAAAGGAAGGCCATCTTTCATCTCTCATGAAGCATGGACCACCCATTTACCCAAACACACACACAAACAGCTGATGGGGGGCAGAAAGCCCCAACAACATCGACACTGAAACGTGCAAAGTGCAAATGATTTGATATCAGACCTTTGAAATTTAATACAAATTTTTAAAGAAAAATTTCTAGAAAATTCAAAACCATATAAAAAGTTAAATAATTTGTACGATCTTTAAAATATAAATGCTATTTTACTCATTTAGATTCTTTTTTAAATGTAGTTAATTTTCTACAGTGTATGGAAATGTATCCTAGACGTATGGACCTGCCTCTCCCTCTCAATAGGCCACCATTCTTCCAGTTGAAGCATTTGCTGCATTGGCGCATTTCTGCAATGTTTCCGTTTTTGAATTCACTTTTTTTTCTACCTCCTACTGTCCTCCTACCTAGGTGCCACATCATCCTTGCCGCTCTAGCTTCGCCTGCTTTGCAACGAAACCTAACGTACAAATTAACAAAACCGAGAGAGGAGCTCTCGTCGGTCCCTGTCTCGCGAATGTCTCGGCTGGGAACTCTACCCCTTAAAACCACCCCCTAGGCACACATAATTAAAACGTCATCGTCATGCTGACGGTGTTAGGGTTGTTGGAGCATTTTAAATACACTTTGACTATGTGACTAACTATATTTTGTAAGAGGCATTTTATATTAAATTTACGATAAAATTAGAACTATGTAGTTAAAAGGATTCCTTTCTTAATTTACATTTCTTTTATCTTTAACTCTTTTAGATTTAGATTACATATTTAAGATTTAAATCACCTTTCTTTAAACAATGTGATACATATGCGTAAGCCTGTATCAGTTGGTTTCATCAGAAATGAATATTAATAAATTATAGAAAGTATCAGAAAAAACCAAGGCAGAACACAAGTAGAAGTATATATTTATGGAGAAAATCTGTTTTTCTTTTCTTCATTATTATTATTTTAAATAATTCTATTATGTATATGAAAATTAGATTCTATAAAATGCCAAATATTTTGATAAACAATAAACGTTTCTTACTTGGGAGCAATGCTTACTTACTTCTGAGCAATAAAATATGAAATATTATGGATCAATTACTGATTATTATTTTGAATATAATACTTTAATGATCATGTATTATTATCAGCTATTTTGACATACATATATCTAGAGAAAACGTTAGAAACAAGTTTTTAGTTTATTTTGTACAAAGAACTAGTTAGATCGTTTCTATATTAAAATAGTACTCATAATTCCAACAACTATTACTAATGAAAGATATCGAATTTTAATAAATAAAATGCGAAATAGAAATATTTTTTATAATTCCTGAGCTAATATTAGGATAATGATAAACTGATTAACTAACTAACTAACATATTAGGAGCAATAATATTGAGTATGGTAAGACAATCAAATGTTTCACACTTTTTACCCATTTGATTTTAGAACTAAGTTTTAGAACATTTTGCCTAATTTTCAAACCATCTATGTAAAAATATATATGAATATTTGGAACTAAGCTATAAACGAGAGATTATATCCGAACTTTTGCCATATTGCTTATAATTAAGGACCAATTATTAAATTATTAATGCATTTCCTTAGGGCATTTGGTAATCGTATATGAATTTCCACCTGAGTGTTGCTACTTATAAGTCAACCAAGCACTTGAACAGGTTCTCAGTCAACACCCCCTGGCTACCTCATACTCTTATTGCCCTTCATCTAACCATTTCACATTTAATGCAGCAAATGAAATTTATAAGGATCTTTAGAATTCGGTTTTTTTATCCCCTTTTTTCTTTTGGGCGGTTTTTGTTGTTGCGCAGCCGTTGCAACTTTACTTTTATATACTTTTTGTTAGCTTTTGAAAAAAAAGGAATCTTGCTTAAAGACATTTTTGTGGTTTTTCAAGAACTCGAGTAACAAAAATTTTGATAAACTAATTTTTTAAATTTGTAATCTGCATATAGAGAATCGAATATCAATGAGAATAATAGAAGAGAGGAGCCAAGGGGAAAGGAGAACGGGTTTGGGTTTTGTCACTCGATGGAATCTGTGAGATAGCATTGAAAAATGAGAAACTAATAGATAGGCAAAGGGAATGAGAGGGGAAAGAATAGGGATGAAAAAAGATTGGGTAAAGGGAGGTGAAAATGAAAAAAAAAAGTAAAGCAGACGACTCAATATGCGGGCCCGAGAGCAAATACCAGACACAGACACACATGCACATACACACACACAGACACACACACAGTGCAATGTCCCGTCACTGCATTGTGTACAAGTATACAGAGTCCTTACAAGTACACACACAGCAGGACGAAAAAAGAATTAGTGACAAGACGACGTCTGTTAAATACCCTTAACAATTCTCAATTTACATAGACCAATTAACAAGATAATTAGGCAAAAGTAATTTGCCTACACACAGGATAAGTACAGTTCTGAGACCTTTGCTCCTTTTGTCAATTTCACAATTTACTGGCGATATTAAAATATGCTATGCCATGTCAACGGAGGGCAAAGTTAGAGTAAAAGACATTCACATGAGACGACATCATTTCATCAACTTTAACGTTGACAAACTCATCGTCAGAGTAGTCCTTAACCAGCTCCGACATTGACACATCTCCTTCTATGTCCTGTGAGAATGTGTTTTTGCCTGAGGGTGTGTGTTTTCTCTGTGTGTGTGTCTCCTTTGTCTGTGTGTGTGAGTGTGTGTGTATGCAAATTTACTGCCACACGCCTTTAATGCCAATTTCGAGCTACCAACTTTATGCTACTAGTTTTAACTACCTTTCACATCCTTCTACTTTCCATTTGTTGAAAATTTAATTTTTTCAATTAACTAAGGTCCTGAACATGTCGAACTTAATTGGCAACTGACCTACGCCCAGTTGATATGCATATACAAATTTCTATAAATATGTACATATATATGTATAAAAAGAAATAAACTTTTCTCTTTGGTTGGGGGTTTTTCTGGAAAAAAGTTTGAAGCTTAAGCTATTTATAAACATGAAATGACTCTCCATTCTGCCAATGCCAAAAAGTCAAAAGTGAACAAGAGGGGGAAATCATCTTGAAATGTATTGCGGTTCTGGCTAACTTTTTTTTTATTTTTTGGGGAACTCGCACTTTATGTTAGGCGTCCTTGGCAAGTTGAAGTCGGAAAAGGAAAAGAAAACGCAAAACCAATAATGAAATTATATTAGCCATTTTCTTAAGCCTTGCCAAAGTTTTAAGAAGCAAAAGGCTTAAAGTTTAAGCAAAGCGGATTAAGCTGGATTAAATTTAAAGCAATTTCACTTAATTTTTTTCATAAAAAAGTACATATATAAACGTATTTTTCATAATTATATTCAGTTTCCTTTTTTATATATTTTCTTTTTATCCTTGTTTTGGAATTTTAATGCCAGAACACAAGTTTTTGTTAAACACTTGGTTAAAACAGATAAAACCATCATTTGGACTTGTGACACATAAAAATATAAATTTTTAGGTTTCAAATAAGTGATGGATTCTAAATAAATTATTTTAATTACAATTGAAATCGTGTAAACAAATTTATTAACAGATTTTTGTAATTTTTACTGACCAAATTAAATTACTTATAGTTAGTAATTTCTAAAAATTACATTTGCATTTTCAAAAGTTAAAATAAAACCTAAAAAAAATACGTGCACTGAAATTTTTTTCTTTTACTTAATAAAAACCTCAAAAGTAATTTTAACTTAAATTGTAGTTTAATTCATTTAAGATATCACTCAACTTTTAACTTTTTTTATTTTATTTTATTTTCTATTTTTTTTTAATTTTTGAAAGGGTAGAAAAACTTCGGATTTATGGTATTCGCCTTCATCTTTCCTAGACAAGCAGGACAATCATTTTTTTCCAATTTATCTATTTTAATCTCTTGTTCTCAACTGCATTAAATTGTATGAGTACTTAAGCTTAAGCAAATCCTGTTTTAAAAGTCAGTGAAGCATTAATTTAGTTGAAATAGAATTCAAATTTTGAATACACTTTCAAGTGTTGAAAAATTATTTTCGGGTTAGTTTATTTAAACACTTCCCTAATTTTAAATGTAAAATGAAAAATTTGGCAGATAAAGTAAATTTTATATTTTTATTTAAGCCTTTTAAACTTTATGCTCTTTTACAATAAACTTTTATTTTTAGATACGAAATGTTCATAAAAGCGCCAAATTTGAAAAAAATATGAGAAATAATTTTCTTGATATTTACCAAAATAGTTTTACTTTTATTTAATCTCTAAAAAGTAATGCAATATTTAGATTTACATATTTTACATTTACATATTTTATAAAATTATTAAACATTGTGTATCAGTACAGATTATTAAAGTGCTTCAGATAAAAAGAGAAGTAAATAATTTGTATTAAAAACTTGCAATATATCAATAATGGAACTGAGTTCGTTGTCCCAATAATGAATAAATAAATATTCATTGTCACAAAATCTTTATCAACTACTCAACAAATTTTACAATTATTCATAAACTACTTATGGATAGTGGAATATCTATGTAGTTCAATTAGTTAACAGACTGTTTGTAAGGATATATAAAGAAACGAGTGATAGAAAATTGAATAGTGGAAATTCGAATTTTCCGTTTGCCTAATGAGCCATATCCTTGGGACATGTGTTAACCACTCCTGACGTGTGTTGGGAAATGTGTTTTTAATTTGTCAGGTGTAAAAATGTTAAAGGTTTTGTCGCTCATGGCGACCACACACGCAAACTGCCACGCCCACGCATTATTGCCACACCACAGAAATCCACATCACCTTTGCGTCTCTTTTCTATATATTCATTACACTTTGGCGTGCGGAATTTTAATTGCCCAAGTCAAAATTGCAATAATTGATCAAAATTTATATGTGTATATACATACATATATATATATATAATATATATTTTAATTAATTTCAATTTCATGTTGCTCTGGGCAACAAAAGAGAAGCAACACGAGCAGTGTCATTGGCAAAAGCTGAGGCAGAGTCGGAGTCAGAGGCGGGGGTGTTGGCAAAGGAGCTCCTTCAACCGTTGCACCAATTAGTTGGCTTATCGAGGCGCAGTTTTATGAGGCTGGTTTCAGCCAGCTCCTTTTTAGTCATTACATATTTGTCACCTTTTGCTAATGTTTATAGCCTCGTATTTCTCTGTTTTAAAAACAACATCTTGGGTGGGGCAGCTGCATGGCTTCCATCAAGGAGCAGCAACTCTGCTATTTAAGTGTCACTTGGTTTTCTCTAATTAATACCCATTTAAAGGTATAAGAAATATAAAACTGGTACACTAAGTAACCATATAGGATAGGTAAGGAACAAAGGATACGTTGCAACAACAGCCTAATACCTAAGCTTTAACTAATATTACATGACAGATTAAAATCGGCTCAAATTTGACCAAAAATGCCCAACAAAGGGAAGATTAGTCCAATGCAGATCATCGTATAGGAACAATGATGCCAGGGAATGAAAAGTCCGGTGTGTGGAGGCGGAAAAAGTGTAACTATAATGCTTTCATTTCGTTTTTCCTTTTTTTTTTATATTCCATTGAAAATATGATTTATTTTTATGATTTTTCCCAGAGATACAATATATAAGCCACTTGCCCCACTGCTGTATATAAGATTTACTTGGTATGTTTCGGTTGCCTTTTACTGCGCCTAAAAATAGACATCAATTTATGCGTTTATTGAAATTTTTGTCGTTGACAGGCAAGAGGGCAGAATGGGAGGCATGGGAAAACAAAAAGCTTTTCGAAACACCTGTAAGACGACCATAGAAAAGAAAGCATACGCATGTTGGCCATCTGTTCCTTCGGGCCAGGTCAGTTTTTGTTATTGTCATTTCTAAGGTATCTTGCTTTAGTTTGGTCATTTCTCATTGGTGATTACAATTTTCTGTCATGACAGGCAAAATTGTTGTGTGCGGTGTGTAAGTGTGTGTGTGTGTTACACACGGCCCAGTTTTAATTAAACTTCCATTTATTTTGTCATAATATTTATCGCCCTCTGGGGATCCAAAACCTATTTAATTTACCTATGTCCCAGAGTTTCATTTTTCCTAAATGATAATCTAAAGATTAAATGCCTTAACTGTACAAAGTGAATATTTACACACATTTGCCCAATATGCCAATTTGGGAGTCAAATTTGTGTGTTAATTGTCGGTTATCATTTGGCATTCTATTAAATAGAGTTAAGGTCCTGCAATCTTTAGGTTTTCTTTTCAATTTCCTGTTTTAATTCAAATTAAGAATATAAAGGTTGAAGCATTATTATTCTGTTTCAGTTTTTCATTTGCTTTCTTATAGTTTTTTTATACTAAAAACTAAATAATAATCGATTTCGCTTAATAGTGTTTAAAGGACAAAGCGATTAATATTATATAGCTCTCGTAAAAGAAAAAAAATTGTTTTAGTAGAAACAATTTGATCGTTTATAAACTATTAATTCCAAACTTGATAACTAACTGTTTTGTACGCTTTTTTAATGACTCCGATTTTGAGAAAAATCGATTAGCCATATATGATGATTGTTTAACAAGAGGCTAAATCTAATTGTATAATCGCGTTTATACAGATCTGTTTATGATATGTACTTCTTTTAACTTGATTTGGTTATGATATGTACTATTTCTTTCAACTTGATTGCATAATTATTTATTATAATATTCTCTGTTTCAATTTTTATATTAATTATAATTCCATAACGAATTTCCAAAGTGGTTCCTTAGATATGTATTTAGAATCAATTAGGTAAAAGAAAAAATTCATTTATTTTTAATCTTTTAATAAATAAAACATAGTTTTCAATTAAAAAGAGAAGACTATAAAAATGGCATAAATTTTTTAAAAAGTCTCTCTAGCAGTAAGCATACGAGTATAATCTAAATTGCAACAATTTTGTAAATAGATTTAACCCATTCCCAATGAACTTTCGAGTGTTCACATTGAACTTGGTTTTATTGCACCACACATGAAATTCCCTTGAAGGGACTAACTGATGACCCGATCGTGTAAAGGTTCCCTGGCAGCGATAAATAAATGGCAATGCCACAGACTCTGGACTCTTATCAATGTTGTCGTCTTCACGCCTCGCATTGGCGACAAGTTTCTCACGTTTTATCGTGGCACTTCTGTTGGGGCGGCAACAAAAGTTTTATTTATGCGAATCGAGAGGAGTCGGCCAGTCGTGCGAACTAGTTGGTTGATATGTACGACTAACTATATATATGTATGTATGTATGTATGTATATATGTATATATGGAGATTCTTGTCAGAGTACCACGCACATATTGCCATTTACCACATTTATCAATAAAAAGTATTATACAGAATATTCGAATGGCAGTGAACCAGGAGACAACATTGGGGGAGCAACAAACTTTCATTTGCAGTTTGCAAATGCCACAATGTTCCCGTTATCTGGATGTGTCGGTGGGCGGTTTAAGTTTCGGTTTGACTGTCAACAAACATAAATAATATTTGGTGGTGTGTGAGGCAGGAAAAATATCATTTAAATTTAGTACGAATATGACTTATACACTTTTGCGTATGCAACTGTAAGTATGTATTCTAGATTTATGTTTACCAAAAACATTTCATCTATATTTAAGTTAGAAGAAAGCAGCTTATAATTTGTTTTATTGTTTAGGGTTTTCCTTTAAACAGTTAGCTAATATACCCTTCATTCACGACCGCATTCCTTATATGCACAATGCATATCGAATACGTATACGGAATATTCAATACAATAAAATATTTATTGAATTACGGATGCTGTCGCTGTGATTTTAAATTGAATGGTCCAAACAGGTTGATGGAGGAATGAAGGGGAACATAAAGTGTGAAACAAGTTTAGAATGCCATTCAGAATACTTTATATTATGTTTAAAAGAAAGGAAATTGAAGAAAAGTGTTTTTACTCACTTTGTCGTAAAAAATCGAAATGTATTGCAAAACATTGAACTTACCTAAAATGAGAAAAGAAATGAAATTAGTTAAAGAAAATCCAGTTTGTTTATAATAAAAATGTAAATATAAATAAGCACAATTAGTTTAAGTAAAATTAAAAAGTATACAAATTTTAGTATGGCAGCAATTCTTATGTTTTTACTGATGAGGGTAAAAAAATTCAAATTTATTCAATAAATTATTTAATATTTATAGTATTTCAATTGGCTTAGATTTCTTTCTTCTTTGTTATTTGATTCCACTGATATCCTACATTATGATCTGATTAATTCATTCATAGATATTATAGGATGGTTTTAATTACTTTTATAAATGTTTTACAATAATTTCAGATTGGATATACATAAATATGTATTCATGAATATATAAACTCATTTTTTATACTTGATTGACTTAAACAAAATTCACCCTTTATTTTTAGATAAAAATAAACAAATTTTGACTTAACAGATTTAAATAAAAACCGAATATTAAACTCAGTTAATACTTAGTGGCTATTGTGGAAAATGCAGCGGCATGGCAGCTAAAGTTTTCCTGATTGAATAATTTTTAGAAGTGCCTAATCAAATATTCATTATGATTCTTCAAAATATATTATATGACTTTTCATTTTTTATCACCTATATACACATATTGCCGAATCATACATGATCAATTGATTGATAGATTATGCAAATAATGCTCTTCTCTTTTGTCTCTTATTTTAAGTCAAACAAATTGGCTTCAACTATAATTGCTTAAAAAGTAGCCAGATCGAATGGATCACATTAGGGGCATCAAAAATCTTGATGATACATAGACATACTATCTTTCAAAATCAGCCGTTCAATATAAAGTTCAAGCTTGAACTCCGCCCACTTCCGTTTTATTTTTTTTTCTTATAAAGCGAACTTCCATTTTTATTTCTGTCTACTTATTTTTCTCAGGCATTTTCCTTCTTTTTTTTCTCGCTCTTATTTTTCGTTTCGTTACTTTGCTTGTCTGACTCTTAATTTTGCACTTCCGATTGTTGGCCAAGACAACAAGCAACATACAAACAATCAACAACAACAATAAGGGTAACAAACAATCAAAGACGCCTATTAAAATTTTGGTTGCTCATTTTGTGCTTCCTTTTTTTTCTATGTTTTGATTGTGAAATTGTTTTTGTTTTTTTTTTTCTTTATAGCCATTGGTGTAACTGTTTTTCTTCTCTTTCATTTCTCTATTTGTTTTACTTGATTTTGGCTAAAAACAAAAATAAAATTTTTTGTTCGGCTTATTTTTGGAGCTGTTACCAACAACTTTATTAACAGCAACACAAAACAATTTTTGGCTAGCTGGAATGAATGGTGGTGATATAAGCCACTGTTGGAACGCTCTCTGAATGGTTCAACGATTTGGCGATTGCATCGCATATTCGTATATATGTACAAATATACATCTGTATAGTATATATATGTATATATATATATATACGTATTTCTGTATATAAAGTAAAGCCAAAATAGTCAATGTTGTAATATTTTTCACATTTATTCACGCGCTGCTGCATTAAATTAAATTACACGCTTATAAGGTTAGGTTTTTGTGGCTGGCTGGCTAATTGTTGGCCTTTTTTTTATTTTTGTTTGTTGTTGGGCTGCATTTTCATATTAAATGAAATTAGTTAAATTACATTTGTAGTTTTGTTTTATATTCATCATTTAGTTGTTGTTTTTGTTTTCATAATTTATTATCACATACACACAGAGAGCAATTTTTCAGTTTGTGCATTTTGTGGTCTTTCGTTTCGCATTAAACAATTATACCCAAAACGAATATTGCATAAAACACATAATTATTAATGAAAGTTTACTATTTAGGTTTTTTTTTTCATTCGATTTGAGTTATCTGATGAGTTATCAGAAGATAATTTGTTAATTGCTGCTTTTAATCGAAATGCAAAATGATTTAATAAATTAATAAGTGTTAATGATGTCTATAAAAGGTCCCAAACTATACCAATTCTTGTCAAACTTATTTTATAATTCACATTTAAATTTAAATATTTGAAAAGTTTGTTAACTAAGAAAGAAAGAGACCATTTGAAAAAGAAATGTTTATTTTACGCTGATATATGAGAGCAGTTCTATTACAATTCAATTTTTTCTATTTTTTTATTAATTATAACATAAAGTGTTTAAAACTTTTCAAAACTTCGATAAATTTGAGAATATATGTACATATCATTTCTCCGAAATCATAAAGTCCCATCTTATGACATGTTGTTGGCAAGAATTTTTGATCTCGATTTGTTATAATAAAAAGAAAATACATACCAAAATTTGTGGAACTTTTTATTATCTTGTAGACTGTTAAATTTATTGCCTTTTCATTTTGTCTACAAGACAGCAAAGCACTATTAAATCCTATACATCAGAACCAAGCGATATATTTAAATACAAACTAAATTGAAAGATATTTCAAGAAACATATGCAGACTACCGATACGAAATGGGACTATCTCATTCCCAAAAGATCCAGTTTTATAGCCATATTCTTAACCATAATTTTGAAAGAGTATCTACAATTAAGAGACTTTCATAAGACATAATGCCTTTTTCTTCTCATTGCTTAGAAAGTAATTGAATTGCCAACAAAATTCCATTTTTCATGTTTATAAAATAAAAATTATTTCCAGTTATTAAAACGTTTATCTACTTCTCTCTGATTGTTGTTATTGGTGTTGCTGTTGATGTTGTACATGTAGTTTGCATATAATTAAATTTATTTATTTAACTTTATGACCATCCTCAACACGAACATGAACAACAACAAGAAACATTTGCCGGCATGTTTTGCATGCCAACAAATTTTCTGTTTCTGTTCAGTTTCTGTTTATTTACTCAACCATAAATGACATTTTTCAGTTTTGTGCAAATATTTTTGGCCAGTTTATTTATTCATCTATATATTGTTTGTATATCTGTATGTATGCATATAATTAACAGATACATTTGCAAATTTTGTAGATTTTGTAGTTTATAAACAATGCAAAAAATACAAAACATAAATGAATTTAAAGTGGGAGGGCAGATTGTTCATGATTTAAATCACGAATTGAACCAACAATTTGTTCGTCTAAAGAATTTGTATAATGTTAAGTTGACCACAAAGACGAAAAATGGAAAATTTTCAATGACATTTTACTTGGAAATCCGAATGGGGGATGAGTATGCCACTTAGCACCTAATGAAAATCTCATTGAAAGGCTCTAACAAGCCGCATTTTCCATAAAAGACGCTTGCGTAAAAGTAATTTCATTTCTACAAGATGTTTGCCATGTTGTGAAATGGGTATACTCTACTTTTTATATATATACATTCATATCATACGTTTAGGACTCTTTATTAAAGTTTAAAATAAGGCATGACATTTTTCTTCCAACAGCTCTAGAAAAACCGATTAAATCCATTAATCAAACGACTTAAAAATCAATTAAAAGAACAGTCGAAATTGTAATGAAATCTATTATATTATTTGGACTATGCGCTAAACAAAATTGTTCTAGAAATAAAACATTTTTTGTATTTAGTTTCACCGGATTAATTAAGTTATCTATCAAGTTATGGAAATTTTTATTCCTAAGATTTGATAAGCCAATTTACAGAATAAGAGTATAGGAAATTCACCATAATAGAAGTTACTTTAACTATAGCGTTTTTTTTCACATGCACCCTCTAATTTATGTAGCGCCTCGAAATTCGAGGTACTACTCTACATTTAAGTTTTCCATCAGATTTCACAGGTTTTTCTCTAGTTTCATGTGCAATTTGCCCGCTAATTGGCAAACACTTGCACTGCCAACTTTATTAATGGCCAGTTATTAACTGTTGCTGCTGCACCACTGGCTCACAACTACATGTAAAACACGTGCCTATTAATCAGTGCAAAAAAATGGCCACAGGCCAAAAAAAAAAAAAATAAAACAAATTAAACCCAAATTCACGAAAATTGGCCAGTCTGTCACATTAAGTGCCGTGTGGCGGTGGAGAGTTGGCCAAATCCGCTGGGAGCACTGGACAAGCATGTCAAGCAGGGGCAAAATGTTGCAAATGCAAATTAAGCATAAATGAACAAAATATATCTGGAAGTGTGTGAAATGGACATAAAGAAGGAGAATTGGGGGAGGGGTGGGGAGTATGCAAATATGCAAAATGGAATTAGAATTCATGTAATTTTCAACAGCTGGGAATGCAGCTTCACCAGAAAATTGCAAAGGGAAAAAAACTGTCACGTCTGGGATAGGGAAATTTGAGATAAATGCTGTTTAGTAAAATAAATGGAAATTGTATTAAGAAATATTTAAATCCCAAAACAAAGTGACAAGATCGGTTAAAGGAGGAAAAGTGTTCAGTTATTTGTTTTCTGATACTACAAATTATGAGCAAGAATGTTGTAAAGTCAAGTTAGAAGTCAAAAAATTTTGTTGGTTCTTAAATTCTGGACGAAGCAATCATGAATAACCATTTTCTTTTAACTTAATCAACAAAATACTCTTAGAAAAAGCCTAACTAAAATATTTTTGCTCTGAACAGAATGACCAAAATGTGACCTTTTTAGATACTTCAGATTTAATTATTTAAAGTAACTTACAATGGTACCAGAATCAGCCAAAAAAGATGCTTATTATGGAATATAACTTAATTACTACAATTTCACAAATTTATTGAAAAACTGGCTGCATGCTTATGTCGGCTTCCTGGTGTAATTCAAATTCTATTCGATTTAACTATCATTCATTATTCATACCTGGAGTAAGTACTCCAAGTTAAACATGTTTAATTTATCAAAAAATGAACCTATATTTTTAAAACGGAAAAAAAGTCAAATATATAATTGGTTTATCAACCGGAATGAAATCCGATAAAATTTCCTGAAATGAGCAATGAGATAAATCTCAATTTCACTTCTCCTCTCTGATTCATATACATATTAAGTTATTTAACAGCTTTTGTTCATTTAACGGCAGCCGTTGAAAACGAGATGGAAAAAAAATCACACTTTAATTGCTTTAGCATTGTTTTTCCAGTTCGGTTCAAGTTTTGTTTTTTGTATTTTTGGTTTTTTTTTTCCTTCACTCGAATTGCATTTTGAATGCATTAAAAATAAAAAATGCAATTAACAATTGTCTTCTCTTTGATCATTTTGCACGTGTGTGCAGCTGCAGCTGACAAATTTGTTTTTGGAAATTTCATTTAGCCTTATACAATAATCGCATATATAAAATTCGCATAAATAATTTGCAATTCAATATTTATACAGTCGCTCTTTAGCCTCAAATATTTAACTGAAAGAGAAAAAAATAATAGTAATATTTGTTGCTTTAATTTCAATTTTATTTTGCCAAAAGCGAAACGGGCGGAGCAATTAAAGCATTTTATTTGCACTGCGCTACAAAACACATAAAAGAGAGTGTAAAATAGGCAAAATATATATATTTTTACATGCAATTTTTGTCTGAAAACAAAAATAAGTGAAATAAAATGCACAACAAAATGGAAAAGCCTACAACAATAAAAACAGCCAGTAACAGAGATGCAGATAAAGAGAAAGAGAGAGGTGAGAGAAAAGGAGATGCTGTCCGGTGCACAGCTGACAAGAAGAACAATGCTGACTGACAGTGGTGCAAAATCATCAGCAATATGTCCCATGTAAACGTGTAAAATGTTAAATTTCTTACAACTATTAAAAAAACCAAACTGATAAAAGGAGATAAAATGGAAAAAAATTCACCCTTCACATATTGAGTGAAAGGGTATATTAAGATAAGCTTTCAGTTGATATCTAAGGTCGGAAATAAGTTGAAAACAATATACAAAAAAACATTTTAATGAACAAGTCAAACAAATAACTGTATAAAACTCTTTAGGGATCCATAATATATATTTTTTCCTGTTTCAGTTTCTTTAACTAACATTAAACATTATTTTATATATATTTTTTATAAATCAATAGCAACAGCCACAACGATTTATCACAAACAGGTGTTCTTAAAATATTTGAGAAATTATTCTAAATATATGTATTATGATCAACAGATGCTGTAGTCATGACATCGATCAAGTTCGCTAAAAAACTCATAAATATACATACATCTTTAATCATATTTCATTCGAGACATTTAATTGGTGAAATAAATGGCCTTAAATGTTTTTGTTTTTAAAATAAATTATTTCTTATGTCATATTTAAGCGCAATTTGACTGTTAAATAAGGGTGATACATATACTCTATATATGTATATAAGAGTGGTAAGATTTTAAATACTAGAATCAGAGATTTTTACACTGTCCGAGAAAGTATTAATTTAGACTGAGACAAACATTTTAAAATCAGCTTATCACTACAGAAGCCTCGACTAGAACGTTGACCACAGACTGACCCTTAAATGTGCATATAATGTGAGCAAAAACCAATTGATATTCGATTTTTATTCGTTACATCAACTTACAGTAACTTTAACATTATGAATTTCAAGTTATGGTCCTATGTGATAGAAGGTATCTTGAATTCGGATCGGATATGCCCCACAGTGACTGGAACAACAGTCAACCGGCGACAGCCACTTCGCCGTTTATTGCACTCGGAGCGAACCCCCACCCCACCACTTCTCTGGTGGCATCATCATCATCATCCACCTCTGTAGCCGTTGGTCAGACAATTTGCAGTCTGTTGTCTCGCCTGCCAAAATTTAACCCAAGGCAATTTTGCACACACTTCACTCCACGTTTTCTTTTTTTTTCGGTCTCTCTCTCTCTCGCTTGCTCTTCATTTTCACATTTTCGTGCCACACGCCATTTTCATTTCGCTTTTTTCATTGTTTTATTTTTTTTGTCTTTTTGTTTTTCGGTTGCGGCAGTTTTCATAATTCTTGAGGCGAAAAACCGCCAACTGCAAAGTTTTTCAGACTCTAGAAATTTATATTTGTGCCATCATATAATAATCTCCCATTTTGGCAAAACAGAAAAAAAAAACCAAAAGAAAAACAGAAGGAAAGGACGGAGAAAAATATTTCATAGTTGCACTTTTAGAGTTCCCCAACCAGCATATCTCTTGGTAACAGTGTGGAGCCTTCTCGGGCTCATAAATAGTTTCAGGCCAAAAAAAAAAAAAGGAGCGCACGCCGGCAAGAAGAAGTCATAAATATGTCGTTGTCGAGCAAAAGTCTATATCATGTATCTCTTTCAGGGTGTGCACATACTTTTCGGGCACAAAATGCTACAAAATCTATGTAATAGCTTCGAAGCAAAGGCAAGTTGCGTCGTCGGAAAAGTCAACCAAAAAAGAAAAAAAAAAACAACAGAACAAAAATCTTATGTATGAAACGTGTGTGGGGAAATAAAATAATGTCGTCGGTGTCTGAAGGAATAGGGCACACTGTTATGGAAATTATTAATATTTAAGCCAAAAGTAAATTGGAAAACTTTGACACTTAATACATACTATAAATCTTCGAACTCAGTTGATTACTTCTTATCATAATTTTAGAAAAATAATAAATCCATTTTTAGTGTGGTTAGAATGCATCCTAAATATAACTTTTCTATAAGAATCAAAATCATTCTAAAATAAATTTAGTTAAAATTTATTAGAGTGTAATAGAAGCAAATTGACGGATTTTCTAAGTATTTCTAAGTTTTTAACTTCAAGTTCTAATGGGTACTATGGGCTAAGAGCAATTATATTCTGCCTTTAACCAGGTTTACTTAATATTAATATTAAATTCAAACTTTGATTTTCTTATTCTTGTCATATTTGGAATTTATTACATATGAAATAATATAACTAGTAAGTAAGTAACACACAAATGACAAAATAAAAATTTTTAGTTTCGAATTTAGATAGTTAGAAACTGAATTCAATATAAAATAAGTATATTAAAATTATATAATCTACAATAATGCGTGCAAAACATAGGAGTAACTATGATTTAAGCCCAACAATTATTTACAAATATTTCTCAAAACTTGGTGAACTATTTTTTTTTTAATTAAATTGTTATAAATAATGAATATAATAAATAGATTTCAATAGAGTTATTTTTCAATTCTTTTTTTGGATTTCTGAATTTTTATTATATTTTAGTTTCGTATCTTTCTTGTTCCACTGTTCGCATTATACAGATAAAAAAAATCGACTGCTGCACAAACTAAAACCAAAAAAAGGTAATGGTGGGAGTTTATTGCCGTGAAACATTGTTTTGACTCCACTTAAAACATTGTTCATAAGCAGAAAAAATTGCTTAATTTTAATAGGCATGCGATGGCAAACTATTAGCAAAAATCCCTAGAGATTGGCAGATAAACTGAGTGGTGGAAACTGTTGGAATCAGTTTAAATAGTGATCCAAGTGCTTTAAAATCCAAAAGTCTCTGAAGGGAGAAGAAAGGAGTGAAATTGTTTCTGTGAATCAAAGGGCGATGATAATCGAAGACGGATACAAATATTAAAAGGCGTATGTAGGCGAAGGCATTGCTGAATCTCCTCTCTTACATCTCTTACATTCGCCTCAATGCTTCTTCAAGAGGTTTCCCATGGGCAATGGAATTGTTGATGAGCTTTCGGCGCCTCCTGTGACTCGTTGAATTTGAAATGGAACCGCAGGCGATACAATATAATAGCATACATAATGCGCTGATCCCCAAATGAGAGTCAAGTTCTTGCCTGCCACCTTCTTGGTCGCCCATGCAACACCCTACCACCTACCTCCCCACCAATCCATTCACACTCTTTTTCTCTAAAGTCCCAAAAGCTCCATCGGCAGTCGTTCAATTTGAATTTCAAACAAAAATATTTATATATATTGACGTCATCTATAATGCGCATATGATTTACTTGTTGATTCCATTGCCACGCCCCCCACCCCATATCCTCCCCAAGCCCCTGACCACATTAGATTGCATTGAAGTAGAAAACAGCAAAAATAAAAAAATAAATAGTATATAGAAGAGAAGAAAAAAATATGGAATTTATGGTAAAACAACTTTGCTTAGTTTTTTTATTTATTTTATTTTTTTGGTGTTGACGACGGCGACTTTTATGGCCGACAAATGAATGCAGCAAAATTGCTAAACGAAAATTAAAGGAGACAGCAACAGACACGTAATTAGCCAACGAAATGGGTGTTGGGGTTTGAGTGGGGGTTAACTACTAGAAGAAGACTTATTTGTTGACTTTTAATGAAAGTGAATGAATTGAAATTGAAAATTGCAAATGAAAACAAAATTCATTGTATACTTTTTAATTGCGAAAACGAGCAACGAGAATTTAGAACTCAATATTTGATTTTGCGCGATTTTAATTACGAGTTAATCAACTCTCCAATTAAATCAAACGGAGGTCTCGAGAGGTGTCTCAAATTAAGAGCATTTAATTGTGCCCACAAAAAGAATGTTGACTTCCCAATGTTGATGTTGTGTGTTTGAGTTTTCAGTTCAGTTTCGATTTGGTTTTAGTTTTGTGGCATGAGTTTGGGCTATTCAGGTTTAGTGTTTGCATTGAAAACGAAAGTTGGTATTGCATGTGACACGAAAGGCAAACACCTTTATAGCGAGAAGGTGTAAACTAAGATTTAACATGAGTTCACTCAAACAGAAGGAAAACCCAATTGGAAGTTTGTTTGATTTAAATGGGTTTTGTAAAATAAACGGAAATGCTATTGCAATTCAAAATCTATCAAATTTGTTAGTTGTTCATTTTTTGGGCATCTACAGATGTCTAAATTGAAGAAACTATGTAAAAATCCTAAGTATTTTTTACACTTTTTTTGCACAGAATGTAAACAAATTTTTTTTTAATATGTAGATTGTGTGGACTATTTTGAAAAATAGATTTTTGATGTAGTGATAGTAATAAAATTTATTTGTGATTTTGATGTTGGCATAATTACTTTTCCATTAAAGGTTTGCTACATTGAGAAATAGCCAAAAAAATAAACTTTTCAGAATTTGAATCGCCCATTTCCGATAATTGGGGCATGAAAAGTAAATATTACTTTTGATTTCAACTACCTCTCTAGCCAAATGTAAACAAAATATATAAACAGATTTTATGCATATCAAAAAAAAAAATTCCTTAAGTTCGGTTTTTTTTTATAATTATATAATGATAAAAATTGTTTATTTTAAATATTTTTAAACAAAAATTATTTACTTTCTTTGAGATTCTTTAGATTTCTCGTGAATGCCTTTTATTTTTGAGATTAATTTTTCAGTCCTGTCATAAGTAAAAATTCGACATCTCATTTTACACAATATAAATTCTAAAAATATTGTAACACTTTTAAAGTTTATTAAAAAGATGAAATATATTTTTAAATAATATACAATTTTTTTCTAAAGCTTCCCCCTAAATTTAATATGCTTGAATATAAGATAAAATATCTTTAAAACACCTATAAAGTTTTAAATATATTTAATTTATGATATTTTTTACGCATAAATAAATATTTTAAACAAAATATGTTGTATTTATAAATATTTAACAAAATATTCAAACTATGTGTGAATTAGTAAGAACTGGTTTCCAATGTATTTCTAAAAGATCGAGTTGATCTCTCATTGATCTACAATAATGTTCAAGTCTTAAGACATTTTTAAAATTTTACTTTTTTTAATTAGAAAAATTACAAAATTTATTTTGCAATACTTCAGAAACTTGATTAGCTAAGCTAATTCATATATAATTTTGATAATTTATTTTTTCTCTTTGCAATGCAATAGTCTTGAAATCACTATATATTATAGCCTAACCTTAACAATAAACGCTCAATTGCATAATAGGTCTTTTTATTGCTATGATTATGATGATGAGTTACGATCTTCGTAACTTTTGCATACGAGCACAATGAACTTGTCCACTCGACTTTCTTTTGTTCAATCAAAA
The DNA here is from genome assembly GCA_037075365.1 of Drosophila emarginata. Taxonomy (NCBI): domain Eukaryota; kingdom Metazoa; phylum Arthropoda; class Insecta; order Diptera; family Drosophilidae; genus Drosophila; species Drosophila emarginata. The sequence goes on from JBAMCD010000119.1 coordinate 3,756,919, forward strand.
TATGCACAATTTTTATAAATTTGCCAGTCAATCATTTATTTAACTGCTGCCACACACAGCGCATATCAACGACAAACTCTGAGAGACTGAGATGGAAACCAGTTTTAGTTTATGTTTCTATTTTCTTGCCCCACACTGTAAACACTCAATGGAACGGTAGTAGCTCCCGTTTGATGATGGATGTCTAAAGGTAGCTCAATCAACTGACTAAAAACAAAAAAAAAAAAAAAGACCGAGGAAAAAACTAAAACTATTTTTGGTCTGCTGCCAACAACTACAACAAACTCGACGCCAAGCCGCATGCCAAAAACGCTCCAAGTGGCGGCTACTTTTTGACCCACTGACTGATATACGAAAAAAAAAACAACAACACACAAACAAAACTAAAAAAAGAAAAAGAAAGAAATAATAAAAATAAGAAGAAAAAAAATACAGTTCGCCGTTGGCAGCAGCTTTGTCGTTTGCCAGTTAGTTTTTGTTTCTAACAATTGGAAGTGTAATTAACTTGTCGCTGGTTTTATGGCCAACTAAATATTTTGCTTTAACAGCTAGAACAGACTTAGGCCACGTCAAAGGATACATATTTTAAGTCGTAAAAATTGTTAAAATCGAATGATACAAAGTAACAAAAATCTATAGAAAAAACAAAGTAATAAAAAATTGTTATTACATATATTTGTACACATGTACATAAAAAAACATCATATAATCATTCATAAAAATCGTGTAAAATTATATGCAAAAGTCTGCAATTTTTTCGAACTTCCATAGAAAGTAAAGTGGGTTTATGAGCAAATCAATAGAAGATTTATCAATTGTTTGCAATATTCATAAGGCTCACGAAATAGATGAATTTTAAATATTTGCTAATCTTTAAAATGGAACATAAAGAATATTTAATGAAATATTAACGTAGGCACGTTTGGGAATTAATGAAGCATATCCAATTATATTTTACCAACTTTGGACTTAATATATTTCATCATTATTTAATTTGCTGCATAAAATTTTACCAACTTGATTACAACATGGTTTAATCGGTTGCACTTAAACTTTTTTATTTCTCTCTAATCAGTTATTTACGCAATGCAACAGCAGGATAAAAAAGTTTCATTGAATTTCTTTGAATTCCTAAAAAAATAATGTTTTGAGATCTCTTTCATTTAAAATATTTTACAATAGAAGAAAATTCATGTTTATGAACGTTGCATTAAAATATTTCATAATAAAAAATCAATGGGGCGCTTATTATATTAATAAAGTAAAATTAACTTTTACGATGAATTTTAATAACCATTTATATTTATATGTATAAAGCGTTGGAATAGACAATTATTTTTCACGCTGAAAAAAACTATTAAATAGAGATCCATAGCAAAAACAATTTCAATTTCAACAAAAAAATAAAGCTCAAACGATGGCAAATGATCAAATGGCATTGGAATATCCAAAGTAGTTTTTTTTATGGATTTTCTTATTACTTATATCTATTGATAGTTTTTAATGAAAAATATTTCATTAAAGAAGAAGAAATGTTTAAGAGTCGGAAAGTCAGATACAAATAAATGATAAAATATTATAATATACTATATATTAAATATTCTGTATGACTTACAAGATTGTCTCAGTCTTATTATATATACATATATATATATCATACGAAAAATGTTTATGATGCTCATTCAATTTCTCCGCTAAGTAAGTCAAGTGAAAAAACGCAACTGTAACTGCAGACAAACTTCACTTTGCATCTCTGTTTGTTGGATTTTGTATCATGTATCTTGTATCTTGTATCTTCAACGTCAACGTCATCAGCTTCACTGCTAACCCAATTACCAACAAAATTGTGTTTTCTACTCTATTTTTTTTTCCTATCCAAAACACAAAATGCCAAGAAAAACACTTCGAACAAAAAGCAAAAAAAAATGGGGGGGGGGGGAAAATTTAACAATTTTTTTTGTTGTTTATGTTGTTGTTGAGATGTTTATGAAATATTAATTGGATATTGTAAACGCAGACAGTGGGGAATACTGGGAATATGAAAAAGTTCGGGAAAAAAAGGGGTAGAGAATGAAAGACAAAGATGACAACATTGTAAAAAGTTAAAATCACTTGTAAAAGTTTTACATTTTTGCGGCGGTTTGATGGATGCAAATATCAAATTGATGTGACAGACAATTTTCGAAAAACTTTGACAAGCTCAAGTAACTCGAAATTCTGTCATTTTGTTTTTATGGGAACGACATTGTCATTGAACTGTATTTGTGTTTGTTGTTTCTGTATCTTTTGTATCTACTGTCTCTCTTGCGCCGACAACGCACAGATGTGACAAAACAAATGGAGAAAAAAGCCTTTAAGTGAAAAGTTTTTAAATTGGGTTACTTAGAACTTTGCCAGCTGAGAAAAGAAAATTATTATATGAAAATTTAAAGTGCACAGATCTTTACAAATTTCCGAATATTGCATTCAATCAAATGAAATTTACTGAACAAGTTTACGTAAAGTTCTTAATATTAGAATTCTTTTCATTTTTAATATAAGTAAAATAATACTTTTCATACTAAACTTTTTAATAAGAATATAATAATTTATATTCACATTAAAAGTTTATTAGACTTTATGGAATTCAAGTTGAAATAATATAAAATTGTTTAACGTCTGAATAATTGTTATTCGATCCAATAGTCGGATTTCATATCACCAATATCTAGAAAAACTCAGTCCATTTCCTAGTTTTTTTTTAAGGGAAAGTTAGTACCAATATAGCATACCTAACGTTTTTCCAATAAAGTGCCATTAGGTGACGAAATCTGATATATTTTGGGTACCGTTTAGGGAATGTAAAGTGTTCCAATAAACCCAAAAATATTTTATTATCAACACGCACACACCTTCTGGCCAAACCCAAAAAAGGAAACGTGACTAGATATTAGACACCTTTATGCAGATCTATCAGAAATTTGATTGAGTTATTTGAAACTTTGGGAACTATTATTGAAAGTGTCAGCATTATAGCGCCTCTGGAATTTTTACAGCATGTTGGTTATACATAGTTAAGATCTAATGGGAATAAAGAAAGTTACCCTTTTTGTTGTGTATTTTGATAGCACATAAAAATTTCTTTTATTTGGCTATAAAGCAATACATATTTATGTCTACTGTTCGACCAATAAATGACTCTATATTACCTAGAATTTCAAATTAATAATAAAATTATTTATTCCAATAGGTTGTTATGAATTTAATTAATTCTCTCTCATTCATAAAACCAAAATAAAATATTCCTTCTTGTGTTTAAGAAATATTAGAAATTAAGTTCTTCATTTAATCTAAGATTGATTTTTATACTAATTTTAATCTGTTACTCTAAAAGTTTTCTAAGTTCTTTCATATTCAAGTAATTTGTTTGCATCGTATTAACTTTATCAGCTTTTTTATTGACTTACATCACTTGCCATTTCATATTCAAGGATTTTATTTAATTTAACTAAATGTTCTTGACCAGAATGTCAATTTTCGTAATTGCATTACAAGCCGGGCCAAGACTCATCTCAACTTTTCTATTCATACCTTATGCATAAGTCATAAGACTCTCATTTATTGACCTCATTTGACAACCCGACAGAGATAGAGATAGGAGAAGAACAGAGACAGAGATTTCTTTTCACATGTTTGCCTGATTTTTTTTATAGTTTGTTTTTTTTTTCGCTTTTTTGCATAACAAACAAAGGTGACTTTTGTTTGTATCGTTAAAATGGAAAAAATAAAGAAAACAAAAGTTACATCAGTTTATGTCAAACATAAAAATAATAATAAAAAAGAAAAAAAAAAAACTAAAATGTAAGCATAAATTAGCGTTAAACTGCGAAACTGACTAACAGACAGACAGATAGACAGACAGTTAAGCAGACAGAAGGGCAGACACTTGCCTTAGCACCTTTTACCATTTAGAAGTTGCCCAATTAGGCACATTTCTAATTAGGTGGGAGTGTGTGTGTGTGTGTGTAAAGGGGGGTGGACTTAAGTGAGGGAAATGGAGAAGACACAGCATCAAAGGCCGTTGGTTCCAGACGATGCCAGTCCAGTCAGTTCACTGGCATGGAAAATCACAAGGCATCCATTCAGACTGGTGTATCTTTCATTCGTTTCTTTTCTTTTTTTTTGCTTTTTTATTGATTTTCCTTAAGGCGTTTTTTCATTTCGTTGCCGTGACATTAATTTAATTGTTTGTCAGCATCTTTGAACTACATACACACATACATACATACATGCTTATAGGCAAATAGAGGAACCTTTAGTTTTTCGCCCCACTCTCCGTCCAATCATTATGTCAGCTGTCAGAGCGCTAATAAATTTAAAATTTAGAGCGATTATCTGCCTTAACAATCCAAAGCCCTATTGATCTGTGCCGCCCAAAAAACCAAAAGAAATAACACAACACAAAATGAGTTTACAAAAAATAAAATACCTAAAAGAAAGAAACAAGTTTCCTGCATTTTTCATCTATTTTTATACAAATATAATCATATCCACACACAAAAAAAAAAATGGCAAATCGTCGAACTTTTTAAGTTCTGGTTTTTTTAACTTTTCATACCCTGTATTCATAGGTTAATTAAAGTCAACAAAATGTACGTAACAGACAACAGAGATTTATGTATGCGATGAAGTAAAAATATTTCAAATATACAAAAGTACATCAAATATTATAGTTCTCTACTGGAATATGTAAATATGAATTTTAGCTACTCCTATTAGAGTTACGCAAGATTGTAAACTAAAGAAAGAATTTATAAGAAAAAAGATATAATTGCAATCACGAAATTGATACAAGGCTTCTTAAATAAATGTTCAGTTAAGTAGTCTTGCTTTTTATTTAATTACTTTACTCTTAGTATTCAAAGAGAGAGAAAAGGAATTTCTCTGACATGAAAATCCTTATAGTTTTCAATAAGAAATAATAACTATACCAAGAATACCATAAATCTGTCCTCACATTTGTTATATATAGAACTTCTATTTATTTTAATATATTAAAGTTCATTTGTTTTCAAAACACAAATTCAATGGACTTTATTGGACTTTATAAATAAGGTCAACTTTTATTATAATTGAACTACTGTACTACCTATATTACAGGGTAAATAGAAGTCGCTATTCATCTATAATGACTTTTAAACTTGGCCCAATGACAAGTTTTGTTTTGTTCTTTTTTCTACCGTTAAAGCCCTCGGGGGGCTGGTTTTGACTTTACCATAGAAAAATTGTTAAGTGTGTCGCGGTTTCGGTTCTTTATCTTGATTTTTGCGTAATGCAATAATTTTGAAATGTTTCTTTTCTTTTCGGTTTCATTTCTTTTTTTTTATCGATTTACAGTCGGACAATTGTGGCAATTGCCCGAGAATCACGTACCGAGTCCAAAATGGAATGAGATGGAAGGCGATGAATTCGTGTTTCTCTCTGGTTTGTTGGACTAAAAGAACAACAAAAACAACAAAATAAAGTGAAGTCAACTCGAAAGAAAGCAGAAAGCGCAATGATGTTTGCATGTACATACATATATATATATATATATATATATGTAAGTGGTAAGTAAGTCAGCCTCAGTCAGGTGCAGGTGCAAGTGAAGCAGTCAGACAGTCAAGCCTCAAAATGTCACGTGCCTAGCTTAAAACAGTGGAAACTAGTTCTTTCAAAAGCAGATATGAGCACGTGACCAAGAAAAAATTTAAAATTTGCTTGAACTCTGAGATTTTAAATTAATATTAACTGGGAAATTTAGAGGAAAAAAATTTCCATCTATTGATATAATAATTTCATAGTTTTTAATAGGTAATCATTCCATTTGCTATGGTATTTATGTAAGCAATGTAAGCAGTCTAAAATTGCATTGAGCAAACAAACATTCTTAATTTTAATAATTTAATAACACATTACGTAATATTTTTTTAGGAAATTTTTATACTTTACAAGTATAATGTTTTTTTTTGTGTCTTTAAAATGTGATTAACTTCTATCTATTTATAGATGATTAAACAGAGTTCCTTTTGATTTTATATAGATATATTAGATACAATTGTAATACTATTCACAGTTTTCCTATATACATATATAATGCACTTTTTATATATTTGCGAATAGTTGATTAAGACTATTTATTCTATTCGGATTTAGAATTTGCAACTAAGAAAATAAATTGCGTTTTTTCAGCAGAATTCCCTTTGGTTTTAATATTATACTAACTATTATAAATTTAGGAATTCTTGGAATATCTTATCACATAATATCGTCTTCTTTTAACAACTTTTATTATATATATACATAAGTATATACATATATAAATGTATTTGTGAAAATACAAATTCAAGCCAGAATTAAGCCTTATTGTGAAAATTAGGCCTAAAAAATGTAATTCTTATAAAAGATAAAAATTCTTAAAGAGAAATGGAGCCCAAGTTTGTTGTTCTGTTGTCTTCTAAAATTTCTCAAGATTTTTAGCAATTTCTATTCTGACATCTCATCCAAATCTTTTTACATTTTTTATTCAAAGAACTTTTCTAAAGGCCTTTTATGAAGATTTACGTTATTATTAAGTCATTAAGTCGCCAAAGCAATTTTGTTGCCGTAATTACAAAAGATTTCAACTTGACCCAATACTGTTGATTAGCACTGTGGGAGAGTATAACTATGGATAGTTCCATACCATTTCACCAACAAATTTGAAAATGGAAAACGCAATGTTTTTCACGTTTCGATATTAAAGTTGCTGACATGCCAAATTATTTTGCAAATTAAAGACAAACACAGAAATAAAACCAAACGAACTTGAAAAAAATAATAGAAAAAAAATTGGAAAGTGATAAATGGTTTTTGCCTGGTCGTTTGGTCGGTCGCTCGGTCAGTCTATGATTGTTAAAATGTTTGTGTTGCTTTTGTCAGTTATTTGGCGCAATCTTTGCATATAAATTAGCCTGAAAATGCCTTTTCAAATTGGAGAACAAACTCTCGTAAACTGGGCTAACTGTGTTGGCCTGTTTTTTTTTTTTTTGTTCTCCCATTTTATAGTTGGATGCGAAGATGAGAGGATGGGGAAAAAGCCGAAGCGTTTTTGGGGTCAGTTAGCTGTACGAAATTATAGAAATGGCATCCAACTAAAATCCACTGCATCGCCAGCATAAATTGAGAGCGTAACCCAGGCGAGACGAGATAAATCTAAAATTTTGCTGTTATAATACATCTCTACCTAACAAACGGACAGATGTAAAAGTCGTGGTAAGACCGTTGTCTCCCTTTTTTTTTCAACCAAGTAATTAAGTCAAAAATAGCTCAAAAGACAAAACTAAACTAAAGACAAAATATAAAAGGGTTGTCAAGGCAAGGCGCCAACGGAAGTGTTTATGTTTTCCAAAAAAACAAAAAAATATTATGTTTATAATAAAAACGAAGGGGGGAAAAATTGTGTGGGAGTCCTACTGTAAGAATACTAAACATGAAAAAAAAGAAAAGAAATGAAAATCCCTTTTGATTGTCAAGTTCAGACAAGAGAAATGAAAATGAAAATGATTTCCTTTTCCTCTTCTTTTTTACCTCCCTATATCTCTCATTCTGTATATTACTGTCTTTCTTTTTTTCTGTGACAATGCAACTTGGATCATAATTATTTACAAAATACCCCCCCCCCCCACACACACACACACACAGACACACACAAACTGCTGAGCTGAGACCCTAACAAGGCCCCAAGTCTATTGTCTTTTGGTTTTTCCCATAGTCATAAAGCTAGTAGGTATCAATTACCAGACTCTAATGCGAAAATAACAAGACATAAAACAAAACAAAGACAAAACCAAGTCAAAAGAAAGAGATACCCTGAAAGAAAGAAAGAAAGAAAAAATAACAACAAAAATGTTAGTTGACCAAGACCAAATACAGCTGCATTGATGAAACCAAATGAACCGAAGCGCAATGAATGACAAGTTGTGGCAGGTGAAAATAAAAACCAAAGGGCCAGGCCAAATTTCATTTAGCCATACTTTGAATACTCTTTAAATAATTACTAACCATGAGAGCTATAGTGTATAGATAAGAAAATTTCACTCAAACAATAAAAATTTATTGATATAAATGTTCCTTGATATAGGAATTTATATGGCAAATAGGAACTATTCAAAATTGCTCCTATTTAACTTAATAAATTATCATTAATTAAACAAATATCAAATTCACTAAATGTTATTTAATAGTAATTTTCTTAATAAATTCATTAGCTTTAAAAACTATTCAAGACTCTATCACAATTTAACATATTATTTGAATTATATATATTTCAAAAATTCCATTTCCGCGTTGTGTAATTTAATCATGAAAATCAATATGTCCCATTTGGTTAGGGTAAGAAACTAATAGTGGAAAGAAAAATGAAAGAATAAAAGAGCTTATGCAAGAGAATGAATAATAAAAATGAATGACAGTAATGCCAGTGAGTAGCTCTAAAGGGCTTTAAGTTTGAGATACTTATCGGCTATTATCGTTAACAACAACAATAAGGTATATAACAATTGATTCCCAATTGCGAACAAAACATTGATAATAATTAAATTATATAAAAAGAAACTCATTTGAAAATGATGAATTATAAAATATATTTCATATCAGAAATGACAATAGATAAAGTCAGGTTTGAAAGAAATTATTTGTGATTATGCAAGAAAAAGGAAATTTTCAATATTTTAATATAAATGTATAGCAAATAACTTTCACATCTCCAATCAATTTTTTTGTAATTAGTATATCGATAATCTTTCAATTAAAACAGAATTTGTGGTTAAATTTGTTAACAAACCATTTGGCCAACAAAATTGATGGCTAATTCGTGGGTTGATGCACCCATTATGATAGCCAACCACAAAAACCAAATCGAAAAGGAATCGAATGGAATGCGACAAACATGAAAATTGCATGCCAAATGAGAAAGATATTTACAGACATGTTGTGACGCACTCATCAAAAACGCATTCATCATGTGATCACTTTGCAGGCAAACTCATTGCAACAAAAACCTAACTTAATTAGGCAAAACGGAAACGGAAACAAAAATGTTACTTTAAATGCCAGCAATAGAAAATAAACGAAAATGCACAACATATAAAAAATAATTGATTAGATAATTTCATTGGAAAATTTCTAAAAACCTATCATATACATATGATTCAACCTTTTATCTAGTTACGTTTTCCTGTTTTCGTCATATTAATGAAAAGGGATTGGCATAAGAAAATAAATATCTTAAGGGGGAAAACCATGTTGAAATTTGATATTTGACTAACGTTTTTGAGAGACTTAACTTTCATGAATTTATTTATGTTTGTTATGTGAATTATATATGTTGTTTTTAGCTTAGAAAACAATATTTTGTTTTTTTTTTTTTGACATGCTGATGATATATTACTGCTTATAAGGCAAATTTTCCAATATGTATGCCAGGTGTGTATGACAAGTGTCGATGATTTTGTAAAACATAAATTATAACTTTTTCTTATTAGTTTATTAAAGTCTGTTGAAAAATTGCAGAAGTTTTTGAAAACAAATCTTAAGGCAATTTACATAAAATTTTACCTAAAATTTGGCGTCAAAAAAGGTTTTCTTTCAATACTAATTTATAAAAAGTTCCTAAGATGTGCAGAAGAGAAGAAGCCATTTTAAAAGTAATCCTTTTTATACACAATTATAACAACAATTTTTCCGTAACTAGTTCTCCATAAAGGATCTATGTAAAAAAACCTTTCACTTAACTATCAAAAATTTTAGTAATATTTTCAACATTATATATGTGAGATGAATGATCTCCTTACCCCGCTGGCGATGATCCTTGACTAACGCTCTTTCCGCCACCACCACCACTGGCATGCATATGTCTTTGTGGTGGCGTGGGCTGATGATGGGGCGATGATGTGGCCGATACTGTTGGCGTACTTTTCGCACTGCCACCATTTGATGATGAACTTCCTCCGGCGACGGCCACTTTACGCTTTGGTGATAGCTCCTGGGCATTCTCGCAGACGTTCTCCGTGTTGACGACCTGCTCCAACATGTGTATCTTTAGCATGATTGATTGATTGACTTGATTTGACTTTGACTGACTGAGTGACTGGTTTGACGTATGTTTTGATTTGGTTTTAGATTTTTGGTTTAGGTTTTCTTTTAACTTTTTGTTGTTGTTGTTGTGGTTGTTGTTGTTATTTTTGGTTTGCTTTTATGTAGTTTCTGTTTGCTCAGTTTTCTTGTTATTCAGCTTTTCACTTATTCTTCAGTGTTCATTTTACATTTTAAAGGCTCGGGCTAAACACAAAGATGAGGGGGTTAAAGAGAGGGGGCAAATTTATGTAAATGCAATCAATTTGCGTGCATATGCATGAAAAGAAAAATCTCAAGAGCGTTTTTTTTTTTCCTTTTTTTTATTTTTCCTTTCTGTCTTGTTGCTGGTTAATTAAATTTTTGGTCACTTGACTTCAATTTTCATTATACGTTTCCTTTTACGATGGAGAAAATCTAATTTATGTGCTCTGAAAAAAGGTAAGTAGCCGACGATAAAAATAAAATAAAAGAAAAATGGAAATTTTTAATAACTGACGGTACAACTTTATGGCCGTTCATATAAAAAAAAAAAACAAAAACAAAAAAATGTTCTTTCTGTTAAAGCCAAAAAAAAAAACAAAAAACCAACTTGGAAAATCACTCAAGCTCAAATAAAATTGAAAGGTGGAGATACATATATAGTAGATACGGAGGGGGGAAAAGTGTAGGAGTGGGGCATTATTAAAAAGTAATGCTGAAGCTGAAAAGCCATTGGCATTTGGCTTTGTCTTTGCCTTCAGTCGTCTGCCCATACAGGCGTGGAAAAGCGCGTGAAAATGCGTACAGAGTACGAAAGGAAAGAAAACAAAGCCGAGAACAAGACAAACACAAAAACGAGCCAGCCAACCCGCACATGTGTAGAAAGCAAACAGAAATAATAAAAAAAAAAAAAACAAGAAAAAGAAAAACCTTTTTCAGTAGATATCCCATAAAAAAAATAAAAAGAAAAAAAATGAAAGGAAAACCGGGGCTGTAAAGAAAACTTCGACTTGAACCTGCCCCACTGACAATTGGCTTATGTCCTGAAGCAGGGCCAAGATGGGAGGGGGGAGGCGATGAGACGTGGGATTGGCAAAGGTAATGGCTGCCGGCACGTGTCCAAGTGCCGCCCAGCAGATGATTTATGATTTATGCCATTGACTGAAGGCATCTGTACGCTCCCATGCAGTAGCATCTACCCCATCCTCAGGTAGGTGGTGACTGTGAAAGTGCCAATCCGCGTCTTAAGTGGTAATGTGCGTACATTACGAGTTGCCACTGCCTCTGTTCCTGATGGTTGAATAGAAGTTACAGGGAAACGAGGTCGTTGCCAGGGTTTGAGAGTCAATGGTTAATGAAATGCCATGCCATGCATGAATAGAGAATTAGAATGCTGGAACAGCTAAAGTGATGCGACAGCCCTTGCCTAATCCCATTATAATTGGTTTAGGTTGATAAGCTCTTCACGAGCTAAGAGATGACGAGATAATATTACCTAGTTGGATAACTAAATTAGCCATTTGAAATATTTAAATTATGTAACTTAAAATATGAAATATTGAAATGTGAAGTTTTTCTTGTATATGCAAAACATTTAAGGTGCTCTTTTAGGACAAAGTAACTTCAATTTGCTGATTTAATATTTAAAAGTGTTATCTTTCCTTAAAAGGTATAAATCTTGAGAATATTTCAATATCTCCTGGAATAAATGGCTTTTATATATATATTTCATTATATAAAAGTATAAGTAAATAATAAAAGTATAAGTCTATGTATAATCATCCTTTATTTTTGTATATTGATACTTTTAAAGTAAATTATTAATGCAGTAAACAAAAAGTAAAGAAATAAAATAGAAAATAAATGAATTCAATTGAATTATTTGGTAATTGAAAATCAAATCCGAAACTAAATTCGTGAGTTACTATACTATATAAAAAAAACGTATGCCCATTGAAATTATTTCATTATTCAAATTCTTTATATAATACGATATTTCGTATTTTTTGTTCCATGACGAAAGTTTCGACCATGTAATTCCTTTTTTGAACAAATTGCTGTATTAATGCCTTGTATATAAAAAGTAATATTACTTCCGAATAAATCTAAAACAAGTAATTAAGGTAAGAAAACAGTTTCAAATGACTTTTTTTTGGGAATACATCTCAATATGAATAGTTTATGAAGTTTATAGTCATAATTGTGTCTGTTTGATGTAGTTCTTTATGCTAAATATTTATAATGTATGAAATAGATAATCCTAAACAAAATGTAAGGAATAACCAAAAGTAGTCTAATATTTTATCTTAAAAATTTCTAATGTCATTTATTTTTTTTATAATATTATATATAATTATATATGCATATGTATTTGTCGCCTTACAATTATTATTCCTAATGTTGAATTGCATAATACCAGCTGATGACCCAAATTCCTACAATCTCCTCTAATTTCTTAAATCTCTGGGAATGATAATCACACGACTTAAATCGCATTAAGAGCAATCATTTATTTATTTCTTTTTCACTTGTTTCCCCCACACTCAACACGCAGCTTCCGTTGCAAATTTGTCATTTCCGCATGCGAAAATGGGTAGCTCAGGTGAGAAAAAGTAAATGATTAAATTTAGCACATATAAAAAATAATAATAATAATAATATTGTATGCTCATAGGCTTGCCAAATTCAATTACGTGGCAACAGTAAGCAATTTGGTTGCCTGTGCAAAATGATTCTTTATTAAAAGGCCCGACAAATGTGGTTACCCCTCTACCCGATACCCGACGGCACCCTATCCTCTATGCAACACGCCAGAAAGCCAACCAACAAAAACTGCATATAGAATAATTTATTTAAATCAGCAACCAGCCGCCGCCCCCATCCCAAAAGTCAACGACGACAACAACGACGACGGCGACGACCTTTTATGGTGTCAGTCAGAAAGGCGAAAAAAAAGAGAGAAAAAAAGAATAAAATAAATGTAAAAAAAAAAAAAGAAATACTCAACAAATTAATGTCAGAATGGGGAATTGTGTGGGTCGATTGCCTGAGGCTAATTGTAGTTGATACGAACGAGTGTTAGTGTTTGCATATATATATACTTATATATATATATACTTGCAACTTCTATATATTCATCCAACCAAACAAACTGCCTCCCAGTGGGTGGTCTGATGTTTGTCTCTAGAGAGAGATTTGTGTCAATTTAGTTAAAATTGTCGCGAAACAATGATAATTTTTTATTATTATTTTACTTTTTTGTTTTGTGGCGTCTTCAATTTGGTATTTTTATTGATGTGTTGTGATCTGAGTGCGAAATGAAATTGTATGATTGAGTTAATGTTGAAGATATATACATATGTACATACAAACATAAATATGTATATATGTATGTATGTATAAAGGCATTGAAATGAAGATTGAAGAATTGAATTGATTGGCACATAATGAAGTGATAAAATTGACTATAGGCTATAAAATAGCAAATAAAGGATTCTTTTTAGAAATGGCTTACCAATTCAGCATTGCAATTAACTACGATGCATTTAATTTTTATTTACAATCAAAGTTAATGGTTCCAAGACTGATTAAGGTACAGGAATTGTTAAATGTTATTTATTTATTTATAGGCTCTTAAATTAAAAGCAGTAAGCCTTATGAAATAAATGAAATAAATAGAAGTTACTCTATGTCTCCAATTTATAGAAGATAAAAGAAACTAAATACAGATTATAGTTTTTGCAAAAATAAAATAAATTAATTTAAAGTAAAAAGTATTAGAATTACTGCAAATCGAAACAAATTCTTGTCATCAATTCTAACATTTTGCCTATATAATAAAGTTTAAATTGTTTATTATTAAATGATAAACAATTTTAGGCACTCATATTTTAAACTGCACTGATATTAATCACAATTCTAAAAATTATTGTGTTACCAATTTGTTGTTTGATTGATCATGAAGCAATCAAGTGATCAGACCACATGCAATCTATTCAACATGCAGAAAAACAAGTTCTAATTAGTATTAGCCAAAACAAACCGAATCAACAAATACAATTAGATTATAATTCATAATTTTCTCTAATTTATATCATATATTATCTATATATATATATATATATATGTTCCGCTTATTATCTTTAACTAATTAGTATGTGATAAGTGTGTCAAGTGCTCGACATACTCAAACATTCGCTAACCCGGTTAGCCCATCCATCCCCACCGGCCTCCCCCCGTTTTCACCACCCACCAGTTGCGTAAACATTTCGCAATCTGATTTCGATTATATATTTGTCGATACGTCATGGCATAATATTTTTTCTTTTTTTATGGCTTTTTCTTTTTTTTTTGTGTTTGCTGACTTACATTTTTGAGTCAGAGCCATTAAAAAGAAACACCAACGGCAAATTTGTTTGCTTATCAATGATGTGGAGGGGAGGGTGCGGAGGCGGTTACAGGTTTTGGGCCTTATCAAAATATATATGTATGTATGTATGTATGTATATGATATGTCGCCAAGTTTTCTACTTCTGCCACTTGAAGGGAAACCCAGCAAGTGACTTCTAAAAGCAACATCCGGTCGGTTTTGCCTCCTTCCGTATAACATTTTTTGGCAAGTTCAAAGTTGGTTTTCATTTCTCATTTCCGTGTACAAAATGCTCTATGTACATTTCCCTATTCTAGTATATATAGCTTGGAGAGTGGGGTAAAGTGGTAAGGGTATGGAGTTTCGTGGGGGTACGACACATTTTACGCTTTGCTACATTTTACAGAGTTTTTGTTTCATGTAACATGTTACACGTGTTTAAATATTTATGCCCTGACAAATTTTGGTAAACAAGAATTTCGTTTCATTTTGTTTTTTTTTCTGTTTCTCTTATTTTTTCTTTTCTTTTTTTTTTGAATACTAGCAAATGACTTGGAGACTTGGTTTGGTTTTCTGTTTGGTTAGCGCCTATCAACAGCTGCTGGCAACTTGCCTTAAGTAAAATTAAAAAAAAAAAAGAATATTTTCTATTTTTAAAAACTTTGTACTTTTGTTTTGAACGCAATTTTAGTGTTACCCTGTAAAACATAAATTTATGTATCTATTATAGTTTTGGTAAATTTTCTTTATTAACTGAGAGTAATTAAAAACGTTTTCTTTTTTTTCATGACAAATAAATCAATTTTCCAATAGTAAATATAAATATTTTAAAGACTTCAATTGTCATTTTAAATATCTCAGGAAACGAATAATGCATTTTATTAAATGACTCACTTACTGCTATCTTTCAAAAGTTAGTCATTCATTTACTCATAATTAGACTTAAAGGTAAACGAGTCTTTGTACCCAATTTGTTTTCTTAACCTTTTTTGAAACACTTTTAACAATAGAGATTCAATTATCTATCAAAGGACTTCAGGAATTTCTCTTGTTGCCCATTTTTACGACTTTCCCCTGTTACAGGTATCACAGTACAGAGTATAAAAAAAATACATTGTTTTCTGTTTTTATGTAGCAACATTTTGGTTCTTCATTTAATTTTTGTTCTGTACATTTTTGTTCAATAATTTATCTTATCAGCTTTCAACTTTTTTGTTTCTGTCTAATCAATTTTTATTTTTTTTTGGGATGAGACAACCTTGAAAGTATCTCAAATTTTTTTGTTGTTATTTCTTAGAGAGGAAAAGTTGGGGGAAATTATGGGGAATTGAGATCAAAAACTATTTTATATTTTTACCATGAAAATGAATTAATAATGTGGCATTTATTCTAAACATATTGAATGTCCATGTCTGACCCTCTTCCAAGTAAACAAAATCAAAGAACTTTAAAGCTTAAATAAAAAGGAGACCTTGCTCAAAATGCGAGGTGTACTTGAAAAGTAAAAGCTGTTACAGCTTATTTGTAAGCCTCTTGAAAAGTTTTGTAATTTTCGGATATTTCAAACTATATTGTTTAGTTTTAAGTTTGTTAGTTAAATTAACTACTGTAAAATTAGTCACTAAATAATTTAAAGATTTGAGCATTTTTAGTTTTCCCTTTTTCTCTAAACTCTTTGATTAGCCCTTTTTATATATTTTCCATACATGAATACCAAATTTTTTTCTTTCAGTATTTTCTTTGCACTGAAATTGCATGTGGACTCTGGAACAGGTGTAAACAAGTCGTAAACAAACAAGAAACTAGCAAAGGCAATTAAAATAAACACCAAGAAGGAAGGGAGAAGTCTCCGATCCGCCATACATTTGCCATTTGGCAGTGGGCCATATGTAGCGTACGCCCCATAAATTAAATTCGCTTGTAACACGATAGAGTGTGAGAGAGAGAGAGAGAGGGAAAAGAAGAGGGAGATGAAGAATGGAGGATAAACCATGATAACGCATTGGCTAAACGGTAAATTTTATTTTTTTTTTTTGCAGTAGATTCCAAAAAACCCAAAATCAATGCAGGCGAATGACACACCACAAGGTTTTGTCTCTCGCTCTTTCTCTTTTTCTCTCTTTCGTAAAGCTTTTGTGTTGGCTGCACTTCAACTTGAACTCACGACCAACAAAGAAGATAGTGGGAGAGTGAAAGAGAGGATGGATGACAAGAAGACAATTGATGGCCAGACTGGCCCAGACAACCAAATGAATGAATTGAGACAACTGAAAAAAGGGGAAGAGGTGAGGTGGCAAAATAAAGAATATGCCAGCAAAAGATGTAGCAGAAGTGTAAAAGATGTGGCCAATATAAGCAGCTTCTGTTTTTCTGTTTACTGTTTATTGTTGTCGAGGCCAATTCGCTTATTGAGTTCATTTACATTTCAGAAAATATCTTTGGTTTCACTCCTATCCCTTCCCACCGCACCGCCTTTGCAACAGCCGTGTAAAACCAAATATGTATGCAATGCAACAGGCAAATAACAAAAACAAAAGGAAAGACTGAGCAAACCAAAATAGTAAGTAATAACCAGGTGAACTCAAAGGAAAATAAAATTCCAGTGGTTAACACAAATCGATGACTTGAAAATACTCTTTGTCAAATTGGCATGTAATGCAGAATAAAAGTCATTTGGAATTGACAATAATTTCCTACTGAAATTTCTTTTATGGTGAAACAAATGGAAGATACTTTACTTTAATTGTTTATTCAAAGCTATGTTTAGATAAAACGATAGTCCTTATAAAATCCTTTAGGATTGTACTTATGCTTTATGAAGGTATTTCTTAAATTCATTTTTTAAACATTTATTTTTTTAAGAGGAGTGATATAGTAAAGCTACTGTCCTATTTACCCTTTTTCAACCCATTTAGTTTGAATTGTCATTTTAGCCTTTGATTAAAATATCATAAAATAAATAAAGTACGACAAAAACTTAATCCACACTTTATTAAAGCTTTTGCTTTTAATTTTTCCAGTAAACTAAATAGACTTCCTTTGTAAAGAGTATGTAAATTCCATCTCTGTAACAGCTGCCCAGGCTGCACACTCTCACACACACACACACACACACACACACACAAGGCAATAAATATTTTTGCAAACTTGCACCTCGCATCAAAAAAAAACAAAAAAAAAATGTACAAAAATGAAAAATCAACAACAAATTTTTTTTTTTTTTTTGCAACTGACCAAAACCCGTTTTAAAAAGCCAAAAAGAAATTCACGTGCTCTCTGGAGTGATTTTTTGTGTTTTTTGCCGTGTTTTTTGTTTTTTTTTTTAGTTTGTCGCCGCCAACAGCAATGCATATTAAACAACAACAGCAACAAGAAGAGCATCGACATCAACATCATCGTTGCCGTTTAACGGCACAAACGGAACGAGACGAAAGAAAAAAAAAATGCGTAAAGAGTCATTTGCATATTTGCAATTGCGGAAAAAGGAAATTCAAAGAGAATCAGCAACAGCGGAAAAAATAACAAAAAAAAAAGAGAAATATTTCGTGTGCAAAGGTTTTTGGAGATGAATCTGGCAAGTTGATTGACATAAAGGCTTTGAATATTCAAATACGATACGAGACGACAGTTTTGTTGACAACTGTTAAAAACTTCAAGGCACCGCTTCTCTGCCTTAAAGAGCTTTGCAACTTTCTGTATAGTAGATTGTATTTAATTTGCAAAACTTTACAAATATTTAGCACTAGACGTTGGGTGACCTAATCTATTTCTAGAAACTGTGTTGGCGATTGTTTGCACACCAAACAGTGCTTCTATCGCTTTAAGGTCAAGGCTGGGTGTATTAAGAAGAACATACATAGATAGGTATTTGTTTTATTTGTTATACATTCTATTTATTCTATTTGTTATAGAGCACGTGAAGTATAATTTTAAATACAATTTATTCATCTAATTAAAGAGATATTTCAAAGGAATACAAGGATGCTAAGTATTGATTTTCAAAAATAAAACCCATCCGAAGAAAATATTATTAAATCATAAAGTGTAAAACTCTCTAATTTAGTTAAGAAAACATCGACAGCTGTTTGTATAATTTAAATTTATTCATACCAGTTTTGGTGAATCACAAAGTGAACTTTATGGGTTCAGCTTTGGTTTAAATACTCTAATAAGAGTTTCATTTTTGTCGAATCGTTTTTTAAAGAAATTTCAATTGAATTTTTGTTTTTTAATAAGGACGATTCTGGAACCTTTTCAGATTAATACTCTCAGATTAAAGTATATACACTATATTGCAATGTATTGAATTCATTTTAAATTAAATTTAATAACTCTCAATAAAATTTTAAAGTTTTATGTTGAGAATTTATATCGAAAAGCCATTTTTTTTCAAATCAAACCACACCAAATACCCTACATATGTATGTTTGTTTGTATGTTTGGTTAGGCATAGTTAAAAACTAGTTAGTTGTGATTAATAATATGTTGCAATATGTATGTACATATACAAATAATCAATACTGATAAGAA
Source organism: Drosophila emarginata (assembly GCA_037075365.1). NCBI lineage: Eukaryota > Metazoa > Arthropoda > Insecta > Diptera > Drosophilidae > Drosophila > Drosophila emarginata. The sequence continues at coordinate 3,775,931 of JBAMCD010000119.1, forward strand.
GTATTTATGATTGATTTGGTTAAGACTTGAAAGGCAATGAAGAAATATTAGAAGTAAGTTAACTATTCTATAGTTTGATTTCAGCAGGTGATCATTTTTTTTTTTTTTTTTTTGTTTGTTTATCTCTTAAAATGCTGCAAACAAAATGGAAAAAATCAACATGAAACATTTGAAAGCGTTTCAGTAGAACACTTTCACTTCTATTTTTTTGCATTCAAATACTAAACCATATAAAATGTTGTATTCCAATTGATTTTTTCTATTAGTCACACAGAAAGCAAACCTGTTCTAATCCAAAAAAAAAAAAAAACAAAGCATATAATAACCGAAAACCTGTTGTAATCCCTTGGCTATTTAACATTTTGACACTTGTTGACCAATGTCACCAAATAATCATATCACATAACTTGCACATAAATCAAATTCAATGCAATGGCATCGATCCATTGATGGTGATCATGATCAAGCACCTCAAAAATAAAAAAAGACACGTAATAATGATGCGTGACGCATTTCAATCGAAGCAAAGAAAGACCAAAACAATGAGAAAAGAAACCGGCAAAGACAACAAAAAAGAAGACATTGTTAACATATTATTTTTTCTTTTAACAATTTTGGTTGTTTTTTTTTCTCAATTTGATATTGTGTATTTTGTTTGTCATTTGGCTTTTTAATGACTGATGATTATTTATAATGTTTGCCACTTTAGTTTTTATTTTTTTCTTTTGCACTTGCAACAAATTATTTATAAAACTTTTGTAATTTGCCAAGATGAAAAAATTAAATTTCACTCAACACTTTCGGTTTTTGCTTTTAATTCTATAAAAAGAGGCTCGCACTCTCCGTTCGTTGTTGTTGTTATTGTTGAGGGCCATTAAATTCAAATTTCTATTATGGTTTTACACTTTTACTTATATTTATAATTTAGCGATTGAATGTAACAGAAATTTCACTTTCTCAAAACGTGTTGGTATTTTTGTGTATATTTTCGACGACTTTCGCGACTTCTTTTTGATAACGCATTGCACGCAAATTGATGAGCTTGATAGCCAAGACCAAAAAATTTTTACCTCAATAAAACATTGGGTGTGATTTCTATCTTTATTTTTTTCCAAATTCGTTCAACGAATTTTTGGTTTACTTTTTGATTTTGAATTTGAATTTGATTTGATTTATGGTAGTTTCGCCGCTATCTGGTTAAGTGCAACTGTTGCTGGTGCTGCTAATTTGCAAATGATGCCACAATATTCCCCTTACAGTAGAACAACGCACGCATGTTGAACTCTGGAGGAGGACCGGGTACGGGTGAACACCAATCCGATTCTGACGACGCAGACGCGGGACAACGTTGGACGACGACGAGAAACACACATCCATACACATTTATGTATGTTCTCCTAACTGTACAGACGGCATTCGCGCGACGCCCACACGAGTCGATTATCAAAACGAAACTGAACTCGAAAAACTCGACAAAAAAGCTGCGAGGTGGCCCCCACAACAACAACACTGCGCATGGAGCTCAGATTTCAAAATCCACAAAATACCATCCACAATGGCTCTCAGTTCGGTTCTCTCTCTCTCTCTGTTTCTCTCATTTCCTCTACTTCTCTCATTTCTTCAACTGGAATGACAACAAAACCGTTAAGCGTGGTCGGCTGAGTCGTATTTGCATTTGGCTTAGAGCAACGGGTGGGTGGAGAGGTTGCATTACTTATGAGGGCGCATTCTTGTTTACTTAAATTCCAAATGTGTGCAGTTGTTGCAAGGGGAAATACGGTTAGGCATCAAGATATACATATGTATGTAAACCCGCATGGTTAATGATAAACACTATACCCATTCACACACACATAGACCAAAGAAGCCGCCGAGGCAATGTTTTCACAGTTTATTTGCATAGACCGTCCCGACAGACCGCCCGCCAAAAAGTATGCAGCAGCCAGCGTGCGCCAAGCGAAAAGATAATAAAAACAAACTTAAATAGGCAACCGGCATATGGGATACCAATACAATGTCAAAAGTGGGAGCAGACGGCGCCCCATATGTTTTTTCGTTTTGTTGGAAAGCGCTCTCTGAGAGCAAAAACTCTTTGGGTCTCTCTCACCTATTGGAATGAAAACATAAACAGTTGTTTTTTACGCTGGACTGCAAGGAAATGGATTTAGTTTCGAGAGTTAAGCACGTTCTATTGATGTGCCGTTAAATTTGTAATTGGAGCAAAGAATATGCTAATAATTCTTTTTTTATCTTATGACGTAACTTGCAAGTTAAAAAATGTTCATAAAAATAATAATATATATGTATACAAATTTCTGAACATAAGTAAAGAATAACGACAATTTTCTGACGGCTAATATTACTATATCCCATGTTGTTACTTTCTTTTATTTATTAATATATTATTTTAAAACATATCAAAATTTTCCCTCGTTTTTATAAATAATTTTAATTTGACACTGGCAATTTCAAAACACACCTTCATGGGCAATTTTTGATAGAATGCCGAATTCAACATTATTCTTACATATATCAGGGAATACTTTAAAAATCTTGATAATCCTTTTAGAACAGAAAATAAATAAATCTCTTGTTGGCTAGTGTGTACACGGGTTGTAACCCGTTCTATGTTAAATATGCTTCGTTTGTGGATGGTAAACGAAGTGAGAATTGTGGATACTGGAATAGCCGATTACCGCTACTCTCTTACTCTCGCTCTCACACACACAAAGTCAAAGTACTCTCACTAGCCCCAACGGAGGCCACTTTGGAGCCATTTGCGGCGGCGTTGTGCACTTGTTCACTGGCGTTGCATACGCCAACAAAAACAAGACAAGAAGTATTCCGATTGCTGGTGGTCACATTTATACGCTTCAACTCGTACGTACATACGTACGTACATAGTTGTTGTAGTCACTGATAAAGTGGCAACTTTTTTTGTTCAGTTCTGTGTGCCCCAAGTGATAAGCAAGAGTTAAGGCATCCAATAGATAAATAAGAGATGAGCGGGGCGTCAAAATCAAATGCCGAAAGACAACAAACCAACTGTTGATATTTGACTGTCCTACATTTTTTGGAGGACTCCAATTCGGCAGATGATTCCACATCAAAGGAACAATGAAGAGCACTGTTTCTTTACTTTTTTTTTTTATTGGCTTCTGAACTTACCTCATTTGTGCCAGCTTGCGCTCATCGTAGCTCTCCAGGCGTTGATACTGCACCTGCCGACCGGAAGGACAATTTGCAGTCGTTGAAGATGATGAATGTCTCCGATAATCCGCAAAACTTTCGCTTTTCCTTAAACCTGGTATTCTTCCGGAACTATTGCGCCAATATTTGATCATGCGATGCAAAGCAGTGGGTGATGATGTCTGAGAATCGTGCCGTATGTCATTAATTGGCATATCATGCTGCTCCACCAGCGTCTTATAGGAAGTCATTTGTATGGTTATCTAATAATATTTGGGCATTATTTGCGATTCGTTTCGATTTAATATGATTTTGATCCGTCGTTCGTTGCGTTGTATATCACCGAGTTCGTTTTTCTGACTGACCAGCTACTCCGGCAGTAATATGTAGAGAACCCCCAAACGCAATCACACAATGGGAATGGTAATGGGAATGGGCACGGGCACTATCTGAAACAGCACTCTACATTCAACTTTCCTCTCCTCTCCCATCCCCCACATCTTTTGTGCCAATATTTCTCTCTTTGCTTTCGTTATTGTGTTTTTTTTTTTATTATATTTCATTATTCATTTTGATTCTCATAAAAATTATTTGCATATATAAGTCTATATATTTTTTTTATTCTTGTAATTGTGTTATTAATGCATTTTCCAATGTTTATATATATGTATGTACATACATACATATATAATATATATATATAGAGTGGTTTGTGCTTAATTATTGCAATGTTTGCTCAGCAAGTAAAATGAGTTTTGTTTTTGCTGGATTTGCGGTTAAAGTTCCTTTCGCTGACCAAGATAAATTTTCCTAGCGATCCCTTTTTTAAAATATTCAAAAGACGATAAGAAAATTACAAATTCTGGGGAAAAAAATGTCTGTAGATTAAGATTAGATTTGAGACACTCGGTGTCATTAAACAAAAATAATTTAAAAACAACGTTTTAGATTTAGACTAAATACAAATACAAAAATCCTTTAGAAAAATACATAAATTGGTTTCCTCGCCTCAAAATTATCTGTATTTAGCTCTTGAAACTGAAATAGTCCCCATTCTATAGGAGATAATGATTTTATCAAACAATAAAATTTATTATCATTATGAATAATAAACAGTTTATTTAAAATTTATAAAAATTTATTTAACAAAATAAAAAATCAATATTATAAATTCTTCAGATAAAGAAATATATAAAATAATATATAGAAATATATAAGAAATATATAATATGTAAAAATGGCTTCAACTGTAGTATTAGGTTTTCCTTAAAAGCAAAATAAACTTTTTATCAAATATTTTAATTTGCAATTAGTTTAAACAATTATTCATCTTGATAGATAAAATATATACATATTTACAAAAATTTATGAAAATACATTTGTGTATACATAAAAGTAAAACCAAATACTGTTCCAATTATACAATTATAATTTTACTACCTTTTTAAATGCACGATCTTAAAAAACTGACTGCTGAGTTTAAGGAAATTTTCTATTTTAGTACCAATCAGTCATACATGATATACCACTATAGAAGGAAAAGTGATTTATGTACCTTGTAAGTATAAATATAAAAACTAGATATATATGTATATACAAACTATATTGTAACAATGTTTATACAAATTGATGTGAGTTATCACCTATAAATATAATCTTTGTAGTTTTTATGTTATCTTTATTTGCCCTTTTTGCAATCAATCAACTATTAAGTTAACCCAAACTTAATCAATCAAAATTTTTCTAAATATTTTTTGTGCTGATATATTTATCTGGAACGCCTACACTATTCATTAAGTTTCCATTAGAGAAGTTCAAGCAACTCAATCAAAGCTTAGCAGGTCATAGGCACTTTAACAAGGCCGCACCCTTCATTTTAACACCCTACACAAAAGTTTTTCATTTCATAAATCCAGAAGACTTAGTTTGACGTAAGTTCTCTATAGTGTGCGAGTGTGTGTGAATGTGTATGTATCTGTGTGTGGGCGCCCCCAGGGCCCCTTAGCTAATTGCAAGAACACATGGAGAGAGACCACAACAAGTCGAGTGGTCTCCCTCTTTCTCCTTCTCTCTCTCTCTCTCTGTATCTCTGTTTTACTTGGTCATCAATAAGCCAAGTCAAGAGCCAGTTTATTGCACTTTTTTTATGCCCCAAGATAATGGCTGAGACTTAGGGGCGACATTACCGTTTTAAAGTTTACTGAAAAGTTTTGTTTATCACCTCGCAAAAATACGCAACTACTTGGACCACTTAAAAAAAAATTGATGTATACATATATAATATATATATATGTATATTGGTGTAATCGTTATATCCACAAATCAGATAAATCAAACATGGAAAACAAATCGCATGATAAGGCCAGGCGGCAAAATGAAATCGAAAACGCAAACGCAAACCAAATCCGAATCCAAATCGCAGGCAGCCATCAAATGTCATGACAAAGTTGCTACTGTAACGCCCTGGCGAAAGCTAAGCAAGATTTATAATGGCATTTCCTCGATGTGCCGCCGATTTGCCCCACCAATCCCATTACCAATCATGCTAAATGTGTTGTGTGTTTGTTGTCAAAATTACATTAAAGCGGAAATCGCCAGTTTCGCTTGACCACAAATCTTCCATAGACATTGGCCAAGGAGTAGAAATACAGCGGAGGGCTCTGGTGACACACGCAACACCCGCGACACTTTTTCCTTCACTTTAACAAGTCATACATAAATCAGGCTACTGAAATCCGAGACACTTGCATTTTTGTTTTGAGCGAGGGAAACATGTATATGTCTCTCCATCTCTAACATTTTACTCCTCCCACTCCCATTGGAATATGGAATTTGTGCGTAGAGGGAGATATACGTAATACGGGCAGCCACCAAGACACCAAAGCACGCAAAACTCTTGTCCAACTCTGAGTCGGGCAACATATTTCATTCATTGGACATGGGACACTAGACCGACCAACTGAGTGACTGAAATTGAAACTGAGACTGAATTTCTGGCTGAGACTGAAACCGAGGCTAAGACTTCAAGCTAGTGTCGTTACGTTAATTGACATATGTTCATTAGGAGAAAGAGTCTTGTCAGCAATTGTTGGTTAGTTACGAAGTCAAAAGTACTTAAATAGCGCCTTGATATATAACAACATAAACTATTTGATTGAAAATGTATGATAAGCCGCACTGATTAATTGCTTTTCATTTTAATTTTAATCCATAGACCCACTAAATCTTAATCACCACATGTTCCATAGACATTGACGGATTGCGTCTTAAAGAACCTTTTTATTATATTAAGTCTATATTTGACTTTATGTCTTTTGGAATAATCCTTCTGTTTTTCATTCCTTTTATTATACGGTACTTAAACTATTTATTTGCAAATGCAAGTTAATAAAAAATGCAGCTGAGGGAAGTTCGTAGATAACTTATCAGTATTCAATTATAAAAAATAAATTAATTATGCAATAATGAAAGTCTTAGAAGAATATTATATAAGTTACTTAGACAAATTTTTAAAAGTTTCATTTTATTTTAAATTACTAAAAATTAGTAAAATGTGTCTACTTTGGAGGGGATATCAGATAGTTTCAAATAAAATTAATTAATTAATAATTAAAGTTAAAAATTTGTACTGAGAAGCCTAAAAAAAATCCATTTCTTCAGACATAAAATATTAACATTTTTTTTACTTTTGTAAAAAGTGCAACAAAAATAAACTTTTTTTTGCGAAATCTTATTCTTTACAAATATAAATTTAAGTACTGGGTTCAGTGGCTCCTCACCTTATAGAAACGTTCAACTTCATTGCTAAAGATTTTTTATTATAGCTTCATTCGAAATTATGAAAACTGAAAAGATTTCTTGGGCTAAAAGTATTGTGAATCTGAACGTTAAAACTTTGATAAAAGTATGAATATTTTTTTAATCAATTTGGAAACAACGTGGCTCCAAATGACTTGAAGTTTTTTGAAAATATTTATTTTAAGCAGATTTAGATGAAAATAATTTTAAGGAAATCAATTCTCTGACTCTTTTCCCTCGTTAACTTCAAATCAATTTCTTTATAATAATATATATAATTATAATAATTACTTTATGTAACTTTTAAACTTAGAAATAAAACATTTTTAAAATGATATATGAGAACTAATTAAATACTTACAGAAATTAAACACTAATAGAAATAGTAAATTTTTGAATCAAATATTAAAGTTCCAATATTTATCTTATCTCATTTTAATGATAAAACCTTTCTTAAAGTGAATCTCGCTACTATTTAAATAACTTTGTTAGCTCTTAAGATTCAACTTATTAAAATTGTAACATTTGTTTAAACTTGTTTAATTTCTTTTCCCTTTTATATTTGCCGCACTTGGGAACACTTCACCTTTCATATCTTATCATATCTAAGGTGACATTTGCCTTCGACTTGGCCTGGTGCACAGCTGTTCCATTTCTTTAGTTTTAACCCCTTACCTAAAGCAATCTCCTTCTCCTGTTATCGAAGCAAGCTCATCAACCTTTTGACCTCTTTGCTAATTGCCTTTCAACATAGAACACCAAATGACGATTGTGACTCTTGAACAAGGAGTCTCATGGAAGGCCACAACGACCATCTGTCATATGGCCTTACTTGTGACCTTTTGGCCTCTTGGCCTTTGTTTGTCTTGTAGGAGGCAATCGTAGAGTTACGACAATGTTGACGATAAAAGTTATAGGCACCCATAAATTAAAATGCAAATTAAAAGTCACTAAAAAGGCGCCGATGTACCAATACATATATATAATTATAGAATGTATAATACTTGGACTATCTTTCTTTTATCGCCTTAATTATAGCCAATATTTGGGCAATAAAAAAAAAAAACTTGACTAAGCCAAAAGCACAAAATTAAAAAAAATTTGTTGGAAAAAATTGAAATTGAAGAAAAGTTGGCAAGACTTCCAAATTTGTCTAGCCAAGCAAAAAGTGGCTAAAGAAAGAGAAAAAGAAAAAAAAAAACGCAAACTCAAAGTTTTAATTAAAAAAATTGTAAACTTACGAAATGGAAGAAAATGGGAAAACTGCGTGCAATTGCAAACGCTTTTGCTACCACCCCTCCCCACCCCTTATCATTTTGTCTTGTGACACGCAGCAAATTAGACAGGACATGTCAGACGATAATCCTTGCCCAGGCCAAGGCGCAGGCTCAATTCTGGGATACAAAACTTCTCCTCTAGTTCGTAAATCTCAAATCAGCTTAAATTTAATTTTTACGCTTTCCACTTTTTATCTTGGCCAAGTGTCAACGACAAAAAAAGGGGCAAGAGGAGGAGGCTGGAAAAAAGGCCAAGCTTAGGAGTCAGTCTATAAAACAGTTAGTTGGTTGTATTCCAACTTCACTAGCCAAAAAATAGCCAAAGGCTAAAAAACTTCGACCAACAACTGTTGATACCCTTGAAATAGATGGATCAATTGGACATAAAAGGTTCAAGAATTGGCGAACTGTTGCAAATTTAAATTGTTTCGTTTATCTGTTGTTGAAATTGATTCTAAAATATTATGAAATCTGTGAAAATATTTCCATAATTTAATTCAAGGGCATTAACAACATCCATCAGTTACCTGTGCTCGTGATGGGGAGGTGTCACTACCTGCCTGCCCCCACTTTAACCCTGGATAGACGAACAAAAGGCGTATACAAAAATGGTTTGCTCTTGTGTTTAGTATTTGACTTTAGGCTGTTTGCTCTTTGCTTACCTTCCCAACTATGCTTGGCTTACAGTTTACACTCCATCGAGGCATAGACGTAGTTAGATTTTTGTCTTGAGAAAGAAATACACAAAACAAAAAAAGAAGAATCAATATAATTCAGAGAATATTTAACAATGCTTTAAGTTCGATTATCAACTACACAATATTTCATCAAAAAGTAATTAAAAAAATCAACAATTACTTATACATATATTATAATCCCTTTTTTGTCATATCCATGCTTTTATGTTTTAGTTTTCCTGGTTGCTGGTTAAATCTGATATAGAGGAAAAGACAAAGGTCGTTTGTCGATTATTAAAAGTTTTCCTGTTGTGCCAAAACCAATAAGATGGAAACTTTTTGCGGTTTAATAATTCATGAACATTTTGATATCGTTAGATAATGAATTCTATCTAACAAATTGCTTTGGTCAGGCCCCCATAACAATTTGCTAATATGTATGCCGACACATTCAACGAAACTAATTAAGTACTACATGCAAAGTCATTTGATGAGCACGTGCCTCTAAAGGAGGGGCATTTAGAAGGGAAGAAGTAGAAGTAGAAGAAGGAGCAACATGGAAATTCAAGAAGTACATGTGGCATAGAAAAGCAAATTAATGAGCTAGGACTTTCAACACACGACTTAATTTGAACTAAATGCCAACAAAGAGCTCTACTTCTATAGCCTCCCCACAGCAATTAATTAATAAAGTGTCGAGTACTCCGGATAAGCAAAAAAGGATCCTTGGATAAGCAGCTGTCCTCGAGACATTATACAACTTAATGAAGAAGGGAGGAGGCGTCTAAAAGTGGAAACGCATTTATATTGACAAATAAAAAATATTGTCAAACGGTTTCTAACGCCTACTCCATGTGCTCTAATGCACTTAATATCCTGACATCCTTAGATCCTTATCGTTGGGATCAACACAAATGTTGCGTAACTAAGTGCGGGCACACTTCCAAGGAACATCACTGACTTTCCATCTACTTCCTTTCTTTTTGTTTTCTCTCTACCTGCATACGAGGTGAGATTTTTAATTGTTGCATTTTAGGTTCACAAGAAAAAAAGGTCCTTCCACTTGAGTCTGTCGCATGTCTTTGGTCCTTAATTGAGTTGTTGGCATATTAAAAAATTTGAATTGTGCATGTTGTGAAAGAAATTTTTGACACTTTATCATAAAAATTTGAATGTCTATCCAACTAAACACGTGTCCTCCTCTTGTCCTTCCTGTGAACTGCCAATTGAAGCGTGCCAAAGGGCAAACACAAAACACATGAAGTGACGAAGGTGCTAGTAAAGTCAAAATGGAATGAGACAGTCTATAAAGGACTATAAAAATATAGAAACAATGAAAATACATGTTAAAATAGATATGTTCGTTTTTATTAAAAATAGTTTCCTTGGTATTAACTACATAACCTCCAATATTTTTTTCCCAAAATTTCTAAAAATGTTTTAAAATTGCATAATATGTACTTACTTTAAAGTTTAACTTGGTATTCACTAAAATTAGATTTTATTAGAATTTTTTCACTTATTTAGTAAAAATAAAAAATAAGTAAATAGAAAATATTTTGGAATAGTGACAATTGTACAATTTCTGTCGCATTCAAAAAAATGTATAAAAAAAAAGTCCTTTTTCAAATGAAGTTTTTAAGTTCAAGTTGAAATTACAACAGAAATTAGATTAAATATAAATACATAATAACAACAAAATTGATTATATAAGGCATCTAAAATGGATAATATATTTAAATAATATATTACAATAATAATAATAAAAATATATTTAAATTCAAATGACCCCTTATAAAATATATTCCCATATATTTCCATTCTATAAATAAAGACAGAATTTAATGAAGACTTTCAGAAATGAATCACATATGTAGGTACATACATATATACTAATATATATATATTAAAAATATAGTATTAACAGAATTTATATTTATACTCATTTCAACAGAATTTAAATTGCAATTTGATATTTAAATAGTTGACCCATTTTAAAATTTCCAATTAATTAAAAGAATATCGGTCTTATAGAATTAGTAGAATTAGTTAAATTATTTTCCTTTCTTCCTTTCATTCTCTATTAAATTACCAACCAGCACAAGTTTAGTAAACAAATCGATTTTCTTTTGTCAACTTTGTCAACTTTGGGGGAACCTCAACATTTTATTGTTAAAAATATACTTTCAACTGGAGGAGGTTTCGTTTGTCAAGTGTCTGCTTGGAAATCAATAAAAACTGCAATTAAAACACCTTGACCATGAACGATGGGAGGTGTGAGCACGTTTAGGGACGGGCGGCAGGGGAGAGAACATGACAACGATTATTTTCTGTATTCTACGAGTACAATTTGCACAAAATGACTGCAATTAGCTAAAGCACCTGGCAAAATGGTTAAACATACGACGATAGGGAGAGGAAGTACTAGGGAGAGGGAGGAATAGTTGACTGCCAGCAATCATTAGCAGAGAATGAGTATATTTGGTCTACTCGTTCCGGTAAAGCAAAAAAAAAAAAAATCCTTGCAACATTCCAACGTCTCAGTGACACTTCCAAAGCCTGTCAGTGGGTCGGCAGATAGAAAAGAAAAAAACCAATATAACCATAATAAGGGAAAATAAAACTCACTGACTTTTGTCACGTGCTAACCTACCAATGGGAACGGAAAATGAAGTTATGTATTATTTTTTTGTTAAGAACTCAACAATTAGAGAGGAAACAATCTCAACTATAAAAAATTTGACTAGGGCTGATTCAACATGTCCAATGACATTGATTAACCTTTGATGATTCACCATCAATCTGATAGATAAACTTTTTCTATGTGATCCAAGTTAAATGTAGCCAATATATTCAATTTATTGGCAACTTTTCCAGTTCTATTATGATGTAAAAATAAAAGTTTCGTGTTATTAATACTTCATCAAGTTTTTCTCTTTCCTTTTCTTCCATTTTTCTTTTTCTTCCTTTTTGTTATGGCAACCAAATCTGTGTCATCTCTTCCTATCCCTCTCTGAAAACTCTTCTTAACCAAAAGTTTTTCAACAACCAAACAAGTTGTTTACCAGAAAGAAACGACTCGGTACAATTGTGCGTTGTCCTCTTGTATGGAAAACAATTCAATTTCCGTGAAAAGAAGCAGCAACTACACATAACTGTAAATGGTCCTAAGTAAGGATGCGCAGACTGTGTGGTTGGGTGACCCAAATCCTCAAGTCAGTGGAAAATATCAAATAGAAAATAAAAACCGAAAGACAAAAAAAAAAACCCAAGAGAAGACCAAATTAATTTCCGTTTTACGATTGTTTTATACCCTTTTAAAAAAGAATTTTTTACTTAACTTTGTTATAATTAGTATCTATGTACATACATACATATCTAGATATATTATATATTACATACATATATGAAATTATTGATCAATTCTTCTAAAGTATAGTTTGGAAATACTGAACTTATATTAGCTAGAATTGTTAAATTAAAGGCCTCGTTTGTGGTCGGATTTCTTAACATTTTCTGAGTCCTTAAATACATGTAAAAGTGCTCAGAATTTTTTAAAGAAAGCATTTTCAGCAGTGAAAAAAATTTACAGTAATTAGTAAATATTATTTATTGATCTCTCAGTTTTTTTTAACAAATGTTATTAAGTGTTTTTTTTTAAAGAAAAACTAATAATCAATTAAAACTCAAGTTACCCACAAGACAAATGTTGATATATTAAAAATGTATCAAAAACAATTTTGAAATATCAAAAAAATTTTCACTTTTTAGGAATAAATATTATATGTGAATTTTTCCTCTTAAAATACACAAATTAAATTTTTGACTTAACATAAATTAAATTTCTCTCGTTGGGCAGTTAAATTAAAATTTTTCCTCTAAAATTAAATTAAAATTTTTCCTCTAAAATTTCGTAGATTAATTTTTGTAATGAATTTTTTTTAAATTATCATAAATCAAATGTTTTTTGTCGGGCAGTTTAACTTTCTATTAAAAATTAAAATTTTAGTTTGCGGAAAATCAACTTATTAAAAATTCTGTATGTATTAAAAAAAAGCTCAGAGCCTCCCAAACAATTCGAAATATTTGAAATTTATTAATGAATACTTTTATAATAACTTCCTCAATTGTTGCATAAGTCCAGTTAAAGTAAATATATCTCATTGGAAGAGTATATGAAGAATGAAAAGCATCCAAATGCTGCTGGTTTCAAATCAGTTGAGCAAACAATAAAGGCAGCAGCAGCCCCCAGACTGTCTGCCTTGGATTCATAAATAAAACAAAGTGGCGCCAAACGCGCGCCAAAATGACGCGTCGCCTCTACGTAGTTGCGGGTGGTAGTAGTGACCCCCGCATTTTACCATCCCTCTCAACTCCATTTCTTATCAAACAACTATACTTGCAAAGCAACATGGTTCCCCTTCCCCACCTCCCTCCTCCTCGTCCCTTGACTAAGTTGCCCCAATTGTTATTCATTGGCTTCCATCTGCACCATCTTTACCACTGAAGCTATATACTTATTTAGTTCATACAACTTCACTTCATATCGATTTTCTAGTTACATTTGTCTGGCTTTTTGGGTCGACTATAATATAAAAGCAACTGGTTGTTGGTACTGGTTATGGTCCTGGTTTTTCCTATTCTCTCCCCAACCCCGTTTCCCTCATCATTCTATAAAGTGCTTTGTCCTCCACATCGCAAGTGCAAGTCAACAACAAGTTGAACTGCATTAGCCAAGCTGCTAGGTTTATTGACAAAAGGAAAATTAGGAAATTACTAAGAGTTCATAATGGAAAACTTTTGTTAGTTCTTTTTTAGTTTTTGTTCAGTTAAACACTATAAAAATTAACAATAAGCTAAACCCTTCAAAGAAGGTAACAATTTTTATAAATAATTTATTTGCATAAAGAAATTAATTCACTTATCTATTTAAATAAGGTTTAATGTCAAATCCAAATGGAAATAAAAAGAGATAAGTAAAAAGGTAGAAAGTTTAAGAGTTCAAATGTAACAAAATAAATTTTCTTTTACTTATTTCCTTGGATACATTTAATTAATTGGGGAGCTGGTTCGTGTATTAGTAGAAATATTTGTTGGACTGGTATTTAATGTTATATTATTATATGTTTGTACGGAAACGAAAATAATGTATATATAAACATAATTTTGATTGTATACAAACCAAAAATAAACCATAGCGATTGCAAAGTTTGTAGAATTTAAGACTATATCAGAAATTCTTATGAATCATTTATTTCTTATTTATTTCATATCTTACATTTAGTTAGTTGTTGGCTTTTTTCCAGCTCATAAGTTTCATTTATTTAATAGATAAAATAGTTGATTCTAAATGTGGAAACTTTTTGTGAAATTAATTTTAAAAGCACTTTTTAAAAGAAACCAAATATCTATTTAAGTGTAAGTAATTTTTTTTTAAACTAAGCTTATTATATTATAGTTATATATTATTCTGTATATCATTCTTTGCCACAAGTATTAAATTTAATCGTTTACATAAAGAAAAGAATTATAAATTTTAAAATCGATATTTAGCCTTATATGGTGCAAATATCTTAATAATGTCTTTTATCTATATTCTTTTAGTTTATTTAAATTAATATAAACAAAGCGTTATAAATAACAAATAAATAATTATCATTGTTTTGTTTTTTCTTCTAGCAGTTTGCTTTTGAACTTCTTTGGTTATTCTATTTTGTGGCTGAGAATTTTCCTTCTTGAATTAGGAGCTGCATTTGAGTTATTTTGGCAAAGCTTTTTGTGCTCATTTGCAGGCACGTGTTTTTGAGTTTTCATTGTGGCATTCCTTTGTGTTTACTATTTTTGTGGATGCTTTTAGTGTTAAGCTCATTTGAAATTTCTGGTCGAACATCTCTTTTCTCCCTTCACCAAAAACCATTTCTCTTCAACGAATATGCAAATCAATTTGCATTCAAAAATCGATTGCTAGTTAAAGAGTAAAATTTATGAGAGAAAAATGTCCTTGAAGCCATTAAGAATCGACATTATGCATGCCCACTCGTTAAATGTGACAAACATATATATATATATAAGAGGATCCGGATATTCCCCACCATCGCTTTGTCCACTCCCCTCTCACTTTGCTAACAGTAAAGAGGCATGCACCAAAATATAAATGCCACTTTTTTGCCATTAAAATTTATGTGTGCCAAAATCCATGCAAAAATCCACCAGAAACGGAAAAGGGAGGGTAGGGCTGGAGGGATGCGCTCTATGTAGAGAATATTTGGAGGGTGGCATGCAAATTATATTTCGGCTGCAGTTCGCAATTTTTATTTCTTTTTTGTTTTGTTTTTTTTTTTTTTGGCCGCCTGCTGTTCACTGATGAGGTAATTAAATTTCATTGCGCACTAAAAGGAAATAAATTTTTGTCGCATTCATTTTTTTCCTTCTTTCCCATTTTCTTTTTTTTTTTTTGCGTCCTTAATAGGCAAATCGTGTAGTCATCGATTAACATTTGGTCGATTCGCTCGATCACATTGGTTGATGAAGTGCCGCAAATTCCATATTGCACTTAAGTAGCTGCCGCAAATTGATTTCATGCTGCTTTCGTTGCTTTCTTTTATCCATTTGGCCATGCTCCACTTTTACCCTTGAGTTCCTATTTAGAACAGAACCAAAAGGAAGGGAAAAACGAATGGAAAAGGCAACAATGCACCACAGGAAGATGAAGAAGGATATGCGGCTTGCACAATGAATGAATGAATGAAGGATAAGGCAAAGTAAAAGTGATGAGGTCAGGTGGAAAGGATCGACTGCTTGATACCTTGTTCATTATATGATAAATATATTTAGGGTAAGATTATTTCCTACTGCGACAAATATTTCCTTAAAAATAATAGAAAGGACTATGACTGCATTGACATTTTACATTAAATGCTTACAAACTTTAAATCTTATATAAAGGACAATACAGAAAACAAACACATTCTAGGAAATGGTTTTGAGTGTTATAAATTTTATTTTTAAATTCTTTTTTGTTTATTTCTTAATATAGTATTAATAAATATTATTTTGCAACAGTTATTCGTATTTTTAATAAAAATATTTGAAAAATTCTTCGATCAATTATTTGATTTTCATGCACATCAGTCCAATATTCCCTTCATTTCTATAAAATATCCTTTAAAAAATATGACTAGAAAAGAAAGGCAAAGTTTTCTTCTTGTCCTCACCTCATGGCTAGTTATCGCAACCCTAGTCAAAAGCCTTGAGATCTGTCTTACTGTCTCTTTCACACTGCCTCTCTTTCTCTCTTACAGTTTTCTATTTTTCTTTTGTCCGGTTTTCGGCAGCTTCCCGTTTTATTTTCGGATTTTTTGTGTTCTTCTGTTTGTTTATTTGGTTTTTTTCTTTTTACGGTAGAATATTGAAAATGAGTTTTCTTTTGTGATGCAACCCTTTCGTTTGCTAAGGATGCTGGGAAAAAAAGAAAAAAACGAAAAACGTTACGAAGGAGAGCAAAGCACTGGCACTTCATTGTTTATTTGCTAAGCGAGAGTGCCGAAAGAAAGTGGGAAAATATCCATCCACATACTTCGAATGGAATTAAATGGAATGAAAGAAACACTGTGGCGATTTAGTTGGTCGACTTTTTGTATAATTGTTGGAGAATTGTGGGAACTTGCACAATTAGAGCACGGTGAGTGGTACATTTTTTCCATTATACATTTTCTTAGAAACAGATGGGAAGAAATTCAGTTGGTATAGAAAGATTATGCATGCTTGAATAGAACAACAATAAGGGGAACTATAATCTATTCAAACAATTTACTATTCAACTTCTGTGTTCTTACATAGTACATACTTTTACTACATTTTCATCTCTGTCTAAATCTCACATTAGTTTCCGCCTCCAACACTGTTCAAACCACTTTATCTCTCCTCCAACTAACCGATCAATCAATCAATCGGTAAAAAAAAGAGAAAAAAAAATATCAACGCCACTGGCAAGTATTTAAATGTAATCGGAGACATTAATCGCAGACTGGAAATCAAGTTGGTTACAAGTTTGTTAATGTAAACCGAAAAGATATTGAACAAATAGCTAAAATGCCTACAGCTTTGCCATATTACAACTTAATTAGAAAGACTAATGAACTGGAACGATTGAAAACCTATTTTCCTCCAGAATCACATCATTTGGAATTTTTAGAGGGCGTATAACATTATCGGAACACTTGCCACAAAAGCAAATCAGACTGCACATGCGCAATTGAAATTTGATTATGACCATTAATGGCTAAGCAGGTCTAAACCGACCCCGTTGCACTTGAAACTGCAAACAAACTCAATATAAATCAAATAGAATAGCGATGTGCTCGTGTCAGCGATAGTAATTTCAAATATCGTTGATAATAACAGTAGAGACTTTTGTGATCACCTAACTAATTGCTAAATTATAATTTTTTAACTTCTGCTCTGTCATTTTTGGGATCCTCGATTTCTTTTTTGATAACATTTTAGCTGTAAATTTGCTTTAATAAAGAAAAACTATAAGAAATAATTTGGTTCTAATAAAATTTACTGATATATAGTGTATGAATTTGGAAAATATGGTACAATATTTTACAAGTATAATAAATGATATATTTGTAGTTAGATTGCTTTATTATTATTATTATTTCACAACCATAATAGTATTATTATATAGATTAATATAGTTTTCCAATGTCTTAAAGTGTTAATTTTTTACCTTGTAAATAGAGTAAAGTTATTTGTTGTGATAAGTTTAAAACAAATTTGTATAATTATTACATTAAAATATATGAACTATCTTTTGAAAGAAAATTGTAAAACACTCGTATCTCGGAAAACTCTTTAAAATTTGTTTCCCTCCGGTTTTTATTTTCAAATAATTCTATTTATGTGTACTAACACTAATGCTTATTATTACTAGTTTATTATTTTTACTACGTTTATTATGTTTTGTTTCATAGAAAAATATAAAATTTATAAATTGTGAGATTTAATCATTATTACATATATTAAAGTAAGATAATCATTTATTGACTCTCTTGTTTTTGTAACTTAAAATAATTAAATCAAGGCTTAATAATAATAGTAACTCTCTAGAAGACACCAACAAATTTTATAAAATATATGCAACACTTTTTTTATTAATTTATCACGCGACCATCTCCAATTTAAAGTCAAGTGCTTACCGACAAAAGATATGCGTAAAATAAGTAGTCCGAACGCCCACTTAGAATTTCAGACCAAAACGCCCCCAAGTGCTCCATTTTCAACGATTTATGCAGCAAGTTTAAATGCAAAAAAGAAGAAAAAAATACTTTTATGATGTTTATCGTCTATGCATAATCGAGTACCAATTAAGCGTTATTAATGTACAGCCAATTTGGTCAGCAGCAGTTAACTAACTAAAATAGAATTTTTTAAAACCAATCCACCCTCACTTTTCAATCAAGGTCAGGGGTTTCATTTGCTTTGCCTTCCTCTTTGCTATTTTCGACCTTTTTTAGTTTTGCAAACCGGAAACGCAACCAAAATGAATAGGAAGAACAGAAAAAAAAGTCAGCAACTGACATCGATATGAGGTAATAAAAGGTTTTTAAACAAAAACAAAAGGATAGACGGAATCAAACCCAGAAATCCCTTCATTCAAGTGCACTTTTATATTTTTTTTTAAGTCGCGTGTTGTTTAATGCATTTTTGCACACTTGACTGGCCGTTACCTGGTTTTAAACAAGCAAAGAAAAAAATATAGAAGGGTTAGGGGTTGGAGGTGCCTTTGCTCGTCATATGATTTATATTTAATGGGCTCATATTTTTTTTTTTTCTTTTTTTGCACAATCTCTCTGGGGCAGGATAAACTAGCGTGGAATATTGATTGTTCTTCTTCTCGCTGGGTGTGTGTGTTTTTTCTTTTTTAGTAAGTTCGATCTATATTTTATGAGCTGTCAATTGGACAAATCGGTGATCTGTGCAAAAAAAAAAAAAAAAAAAACTATAGAATGGGTCATTTGGGGGATGGAGTGACAACGAAGTTAATGAAAAGGGTTATTATAGAACAGTTTTAAAATCATTTCAATGCACACATCCGGTTCAAATTTAACGAACTTTTAGCCAACATGTTTGAAGATCCTGGATCACATTTTGATTCACACATGTTCGCTTCCAACAAGGATATTAGGGGTTGTTTTCCCAACTGAATAGTAAACCAAACCACAATAATTCTAATGTTGAAAATAATAAAAAATTTTCATATCATCTAACAAACAAAAAAAAAAACTATTTCTTTTTTATGCATTTCAATTGATTTGCTTTCTTTACAAAGACAATTAAGGAAAACCCACAGACAACTTCAATAAGTTTTTAGGTTTTTCTTTTCTTTTCTTTTTTGTATGTTTATTTATGCGTTTTATTTTCACTTGATTTAATTTTGACACTCTGTGTGGCAGGAAAATGAAATCTGTTTGCCAGACATTTGCATTTCATTCATTTGATTCCTCATCTGCGACTTTTACGACCCTTGTCAGAGGCATCATCTCGTCTTCTCTCTTTCTCTACAACCCCTCCCAATTTGCTGACCTATTTTATGTAATTTTCTTGAGATTTTCCTTTTTCTGTTTTCTTCTTTTTTTTTTTGTTTTGCATTGGTCTGGAAACACTTTATTCCAATTCACTTATCTACAGTGCAACGACTTCTTCTACATCTGACCTGACCTTTTCGTCATTTGGGTTATGGGATACTTCTAAGGGCATTGACAGATAGCTTTCTTTTCTCATTCAAATTAGGCTTAAGGTTAACACTTGAATGGGTCTAGTGTCTTATTAATATTTTTGAATATCCAAAACGGTTACAGCTAGAGTATTTGTCAATGAAATGGTTTATCTTTCTAATTAAATCTCGGCTTGATATAACTATGACTCCATCCAACCTACACATTTCACATTTCAATACAAAAAAATTTCAAATTCTTTCATTCCCCGCTGCATATCAAATGCGTTTTCTATGTCCCTCTCCGACAGGTCGAACGAATCCGTAAGCATTTTTACAAAAAAAAAAAATGTTTCTAAAATATTTTTCAGTTATATCTTTTGTATGTTTCGCATGCTAATTCTCAATGTGTGGCTAATTGCGCGGATTGTGTTAGCCTGTCGTATGCAACATATTGATGATGACGATGATGAACTTGTGTCACTCCGTCACTCCACATCGTACTACGGGTGTACCATACACAGAGACTATTTCTTTTAGGGGTTGCTTCTGCGCTCTCGATTTAATTAAATTTTGTGCGACTGCGCACAATTTTTTACTCATTTGTTTTGTGTGTTAACGTCCTGGGCATTGTACGCTATTGTTATGCGGATCCATACGCCTCTTCTCATCTGTCAAAGGGTAGCAAGTTGTGAATGAACATTGTTGTTTGGCACATTTTGTGGTTTTCCTGGCTATTATGTGTCGTTGACCATTTGGACACGCCTTCGAGGGATCAAAAATTGGACAATGAAATAGTTTCCTAGTGGTTAAAAAATTTTTAAGACAAATATTACCATTCGCTTATCTTTCATAGATAAGTCCTTCACGTTGATGCCAAAATATTTCAAACCAATTTTCAATTTTCCATTTCAGATAAAAGTTTTGATTTGCAATTGATTACACTTTCTGTCACAGAATTTAAGATTTTATTTACTTATTTTCTTTTAAATGTTGTATGCCCCTCGTTGGGCGCCAAAAGTTTTCGGTATGTCAATATTTTAATTTCCCCTCAATTCAAATGCATGGAATAAAATACACTTCGAAGAGTGTTTTTCTTTTCGTTTGATCACTTTCACGTTGCATTAAAAGTGCATTTGACATTTGATACATATGGAAATTAATCAACATTTTTCCAGGTGAACGCATTTTTTCTCATCACTTTGCCTTTGTGCAGGCGACATTGAGCGATAGTTAATCAAATTTTCAAATCAATAATTAATCAACTGATGGCAAGAAATACGAGCAAATCGGAAAATCAGGAAATCATTTGTCGTACATCCTCTTTCTCCACCTCTCATCTTCTCTCTTATTTTTTCGCGTTCCGTGTCTCTCCCTTTTTCAGTGCCTATGCAAATTTACTTTTTCCGTTCGTGTAAAGTTACACAAACAGTGGCCTTCATATCCGGACCAAAAAAAAAAAAAAAGGATAATATTAATACAACATAATCAAAGTGAACGGCAGGGCATGGCATTTGCATACATTAATGTCGGATATAGAGCAGAGAAGCAGATAGCAGGAAAATAAAGGGGAAATGGGAAAGGGAAGAGGTATAGAGAGAGGGACTTTCTCCTTTTACTTTGATGTTTGATGAAATTAGCGGAGACTAAAATCAGTATCCTAAGCTAAAGGCGCATTAAATTTATTCTAATAATAATGTCGATTCTTTCTCTCTCTCTCTTTATCTATCCCTTTCTATGCGAGATTTAAGAGCCTTACAGTATACATCAACCGGAGAGTTAACATATATATATATATATATATATATATATATATATATATATATACATATATATATATATGTATACATACTTATATCCACATTCTGACAGCTTATTGTGATTTTCCATAATTTGATTTTTTGAATATTTATTTTTATTTGTTTTCACTCTCTTGTATCTTTTGGCAGCTTATTAAACCGTAAATAAGCAGGTTTACTTGGCATTTGCTTAGAAGTTCTTGCGGTTTGCCGGAAAAAGGAAGTCAAGTACCCCAAAAACAAACAAAAAAAGCAAAAAAATAAGGGAAAAATAAAACCAAAAAGCGGAAATTATGAAAATACTCAAATTGCCCACATCCTGTTCAGAATATTTCGGGCGTCTACCTGACGACAAGATAACCTCCATCACGCCCACACTCAAAAACCAACTCAACTTGACTTACTTTACCCATCTACTCTCTTTGGACCACCTTCTTAACCACATCCTTAACGCATTTTCTTTTCTTTCTATAAAAGTCTCCGTCTGGTCTGGTCTGGTTTTCGTTTGGTTGATGAAACTCGTTGAAAGCATTTGCGTAGCATACTTTGTGGCTGCCTCAAGTATTTTGCATTGTTGTTGTTGGATAATTTATTATAAAATATTCAAACAAGTTATGAGTAAGTATAAGTAGTAAGTAGCGATGAGATGCTTGATTAAAATCCCACTCAGTCTTAAATAAGATTTAAGTTCACCTTGTGAACTCATCACTCGCTTATCACTTGCAGAACTTCAAAATTTTAATGGTTAATTGGTTAAAAGTTGTCAAATGTGCAGAGACAGGCCAAAATCATTTAAAACAGGGCATAAATTTAGACAAACGTTATCCATTATATGTTATGAAACAATTGGTTTTATCTTTTCCATTTAATTGATTTTAGATTGGAGCTATTGAAGTGTCAACATTGGACAAGGTCTAAACAATTTATTTAAAACATGTATTAAAAAAAAAATTTTAGGTCCTTTAAATTTACCTCGCTTTTGCCTTTATGTTTCTACATATCTTGTCTATTTAATATTTAAAATATGCAAAAAACTTACTGTGTATGTACATTTATTTTATTGATTTTAATTTTATTTGCTTCATGGCAAAATGATTTATTTGTTTTTTATCATTTTTTATTCCTTTTTGGCATTTTATCTAGTGGTCAAAATTCCAACTAATTTTATATTTTTCCAATTTAACCTTTCTTTAATTATGTTTGGATTTTGATTAATACAACTATTTTTTTGAAACTTTTCTGCTTTTATAAATATAAATTGGAATTGATAAATAAATAAATATTGCACCACGATTTTGAATTCAATAGAAAATGTTCATGTTTCTGGCACTGTAATTTGTAAATTACAACTGACAATGATTTTCATAATAATTATTTTATGTAACTTCAATAAAAGCTACTTAATATTACTATATATTTAATAAAAAGTTTATATGTTAATATCCCCCACAATAGCGATTCCCGATCAATGGATTTTTTTTGTTATAATTATTTATTCGAAACCTGCATTGGAATCTTGGATCTTTCTTTGAAAATTATTCAATGCTGTGTTTAAAGCACTCCATAGAAAAAATAATTCTAAATAATATTTAACTTAAAACAAAATAGTTTCTAAAATTTGTTTTACAATAAAAAATATAAAATTTTTTTTAAATATAAAAAAATTCAGTTAAGTATTTAGCTATGGGAAACTCAATCCCTTCGTTTCGCCACCGCCAATTAACAACTTTTAGCGCTCCGAAATGCCATAATTTGGCAGCCAAAAACCTTTTACAAAGTTCGTTCAATCAACAGTTACGCCCATACGCCCATCTACATCCATCCACATATCCACACAGATACATAACCATACACACGTTGTTAGCCACTTGAGCGGTTTTTGGGTAAAACAAACCGCTAATGAAATGCCGCAAACATAAAACTAAGTAAAAACTTTCCTGTTAGGAGTAACTAGCGAACTCTACGCAACAAAACGCAACGCAAATTGGCAACATCAATTACCAAGGACCGAGAACAGTGTCGACATATGCAAAACGAGTTAGTTGGGCGACAAAAGTGAAACTTGGCTCTGCAAAGTCAATTAAAAAGTTTTGGTCAAGTGTTGCTACTGTTGCTCTTCAATTAATTTTATCACATGCATTCGATCAAATTCAATTAAAAGTTAAATGCCACCCGCGTACGTGAATCATTACTCAACTTACTAAATTGAACCTTTTTCACATTTATATTTTTTTTTTCCTTTTTAGTCAACAGGTTGTTAGCCAGGGAGGGACGGGCACACACATAAGCTGTTCTCCGTAAATGACCTTATCGATAAAACCTATTAAGTGGCTGGTTGCGTTTGGCAAAAAAAAAAAAAAAGAAAACAGAAAAAAAGGAGCCTGCTCTTAGAGAGACCTTTGAGAATAGTGAAGAGGCAAAACCAATTTGCTGTCTGTCTGTCTGCCTGTCTGTATCTTTTCATCCTGTCAGCAACTTTTAAAATGGCTATGTTTCAAAAGCCAAAGTTCCTTTAGTATAGCCAACTTGTGCGTAATTCAATCAGTGACAGAGGCATTGCCACACGTGAGCAGTTTACGCAATGCGGCCATATCTAATTCAAGGAGCATAGTCGGGAATTCCTACCAACCAGAAGGATTACCTTGCACATGGAGAAAAAATTTTGAATAACTATGATTATTTTTATATCTCAAAATATAAATAATATAAATAATTATTATTATTATATAAATAAAAATATTTAAACTAATATTGAAAGGCTTTCAAAATATCTACCAACTATGAATTATAAAATTTACAAATTTCGTATTCCTATTTAAATCTTTTATATTTAAATACGACTACATTTTTCGTTATGGTAATCATTATTTTTTTTTAGTTTCTTCCAATCTTTAAACACAGTTTTTAATTTTTTAGAATTATCTTTCCAATATCATGGACTCAAATATTCTACTTCAGCTTAGTGTGTCAAAATACCAGGGATAAATTTTTTCTATATAAACTGCAATATTATTAATTAAATTCTATTTTATAGATTTATAGTATGGAAATTACACATAAAAGTTTTGAATTTTTCTTCAGGTGTAGTGTTAGGTTTGTTGTGGTCTCACCGCATTTTAATAGTACACCATTGTGGGTCTGATTCAGTAAGTTAACCAAACCACATCCTTTAGAGCACAACAAGGACCGCATTAAGGTGCTAAGAGGCAACCCTCTTAAGGCTATTTGCCACCTTAAGTTACCAGCTGCTCAATAATGCAGCAAACGACTTGAATACTTTTTCTTTACTTTTTTGAATTAGGTCAGTTGTTTGTGGCCTTGATGGGATGAGATAGCTTCCTGTTATTGCTAACAACCCGCACATCCTGGTGGCACATTTGTCATTTTGCCACCTGACAAATGCGCTGGAAATTACATAATTTTCAGTGCAATTTATAGCGAACAGGCAAGCGAATGGGTTAGCTCTCCCTGGTCATCTGTCTCATTTATCATGCTAATGCTCAGTACCTTTTGCTCCACACTTCATATATGTGTCGCATCATTAATTATCGGCTGCTGTGGCATATTGCGTTATCGTTAGTGCTGTATCCTTACCCCTACCCCAACAGGCATACACAACCCTCCCTCCTATTGACACAACAACTTAAACATTTAAGCAAACAGTGGCCAATGTCCAGTCCAGCTAATCCTCTAGACTCCACGGCAAATCACGTGCAAATTAATCATTCAGTTAAATATATATTAGTTATACAGATGGAAAATAAAAAACCTGGCAAAAGATGAACCAACAAGATAAAATCTCTGGACAGTTGTCACATTGACAAATGACTTTTTTTATATATTCAATTTGCGTTTAGGATAATCAATCCCTGACCAACCAGATCGTAGACATCGTCGTCTAATAATTTGCCACATAAATCCAACAGGTCTGGCTTGTTTATTGTTTTTTTTTTAACATTGCTTATTTTAACGATTTAGTAAAAATTATAACAGACATTTTCTCCTAAAAATAAAGTACATCCTTCCAAATTTAATAAATAATAATGCTTCAAGCCGCCTTTAAAATATTGGTAAAGAAAATAGGAACTGTTTTTAGGAAATAGCCAATAAAAATATACTAAGATATAAATATAATTGAATATTAACACTCTAAGACGAGTTTTCGAATTTTTAGTTAGTTTAACATTCTTTATACATATAAAATAATAATTATGAGTATAGCATGATCTTCCTTTATTACATAGAATATTATATAATAAAATATTATCTGAATACATATATTAATATAAATTGCACAAATAAAAAAAAACGTTTAAAGTAAAATCATGATATTTAATATATATTTTTGTACGTACATAAATATATAAATAAAACAGAATATTATTTTAACATTATTTTAATTCATTATGTAGAAATTTAATTTTATATAAATTAACTTACTAAAAACAAAAATTAAAGAGAATTATAAATTTTAGTGATTTTTTTAAGGGTGTTAAAGCGAGAGATTCCATAACTCTATTAAGTCTAAACATGTTTTAAGATAATGATTAATATCTTTTAAGATAATATCTTTTAAGTTATTAATCATTTGTCAGCTTGCAAAAATATGGCACATCGTAGTAATATTAATTCATCTCTCATTTGTAAAATTTCGAATAAAATAAATAAACCTCTTTCTTTGCAGCATTGATAAAAGTTGCAAATTTGCATAAAAAATCAAAATATCAATTCATATCATTTTGCGACAAAGGGTGAGTTTACCGTTATTGTCACCTCTTTGTCAACAACCCCAATGCAAAAAATAAATAAAAAAAAAACACAAACCCCGAATACAAACCCAACTTACACATGGCTTAAGTCAACAACTACTGGGTAAAAAAAGGAAATAATAAAATAAAGTTTAAAATATTGTTTGTTGTACACAAAAGTTTGATTGATTTGGGTTTCATGTTCGTCCTTGTGCTCTCAGCCTATTGATTGATTTGCCTTTTTGCATTTGGATTAGTGCAGAACTTGTGTATGGTTTTTTTTTTCCTTTTTGCTGTTGCTTTTCTTTTTCGCTTCTCTTCTCTTTTCTTCTCTTTTCTGTGTTGATTGGTTATTTGATATTCATGGCTCTGCGGGAGATTCGAATTGAGGATGGAATGGAAAAGGTGTGAATATGAAGTAGAAACCGACGCATCGGTTGAATGAAGGCGCGTGCCATCGGATTAATGTAATTACAGTTGTCGTAGGTTGCCATAGTGTGAGTGTGTTGAAGGTAGTCAACTAATACATAGATAGATAGATGGATAGATGGGTATATATGTAGATGGATTTATATACATATACAATACATAGAGATGGTGATGATGAGCAAAATGGCAAAGTAATTCAATACTTTGTGAATTCATGAAGGTGATGAATTATGAAATGACGGAATGTCTTGGATATTTATCAGTTAAATTATGCTGGATGGCAAAGAGTATGGCATAGAAAAATATATGTAAAGTAGCAAGGTCGCTTCAAACAAAGTAAATAATGTACAAAACATTAAAATAAACAACAACTAATATTTCGCTTTCAAAAAACTATTTAATTTTATAATATTTTCCTAGAAATATCAACAGTGAACAACTCAAATTCAACCACAAAACATTTTCAAATAAAGAGCACGAAAATCTATTATTACTTTCAAAGAAAGAAAGAAGCTTACTATGGCCGTGCCGAAGTTTCTATACCCTTGCAATTCTCGACTATTCCAATAATTCTGATGGTACCAAGAACTTATAGTAATCCGATCCAACCATTTCTTAAACTTCCGACGTGTAGGGATCTATAAAGCTCTAAAGATCTAAAAGCTGCAAAGAAATGAACAGGTTTGGGAAACGTTTATTTCTATGCGTTACAATCATCTGACCAATATTATTTAAAAATATTAATATGAATAAGGAATTACAAACTTTGCTTGATTTAAATTTAATTTATATATATTGCTAAGGTATTTTAAGCAAGGAATGAAACCATAAAAGCAAATTAAACACACTAAAACTCCTAACGAAACTAAAGGACATGATTCCAAATAAATTTCTATAATATATTTCTTTATAAAAATTAAGATCAATTATACAAATATTCCCAGTTTGTTTAGGTCTTTATATAGTCTATATATCATAAGCAATTAATTTAAATTGATTAAGAAATAAACATTTTTAACAATTAATTTTAATAAATTTTGTAATAGTTTTAGAAAGTAAATCAATTATAAAAGAAATGTATTGATTTTGATCCATCTCTCTGTGTAAATATATATGATGACTAAGTGTGTTACCATTAAAGCAACATAGACTCTCGATACCTAAGCTAATCTCCCTTAGAGCCACTCACGATTATTAAGCCAAAAACAAACTAATAACTATCATTAAATGTAACCAACAAAACCAAAAACAACAACAACTAAAATACAAATCAGAGGCAATCGACACAAATAAAAAAAAACATATTCCGAAACCATCAATTACACAAAATAACACACAAATATCAACAACAATGGCAAAAAACAATAAGATCATGCGGAAGTGTTTACAAATGTCAAAGCAGAGAGTACCAAAACCTGAATTGAATGAGTTTGAATAAGTTTTCCTTAGTGCCCTTCTCTCTAAGCCAACCGCACATCCCAAACCATGGAATGAAAAACGTAACGTGATTGCTTCAAGTTTCTCATGTCAATTTAAAGATTTGAAAAATCAGTTAAAAACAGAGAAGCGAAACGAAAATGTCAATATCATTGACATTTCTGGGCCTCCACCAAACAAGCCATTAGAGTAAGATGCACTTGGTAGTTGGATTCGGGTAAACCGATGGACAGGCGGACAAATTTAGAGAGAGGGAGGGAGGAAGGGAGGGAGAGTGACGACGACGTCATCGCCTTCACTTGATGTATTGTTTCAAGTCATTTGATTTATATCACTTGAGGGTAGAGCAACAAAAACTGTACAACGCATTTCTCTGGTAATGAAACTCCAATTCCAATCAGTTTTTTTTTTTTTTGGTTCAGATACAGATGCTGCCATTGCCACCGGACAGTTTGTTGTCTTACAATTTTTGAACATTGTTCGAGTGCCTTGTAACAACTGTAACGATGCAGACGGAAACCCAGACAGAGACTCCGACTCCGAGACGATTGCGTAAGGCAACCGAAAGTGGAGCAAGCATCGTAGTGGACGTTGTGGCTTTCTCCTCCCGCCGCGCACTCAGCTTATTTCTTTTCTTCTCTTCTCTTCTGTGGTTGTTTTTTTTTTCTTTTTTTTTTGACAACTGCATGATGCATTGCTTTGGTGGGCAAAAGTGGGTGAAAGGCATTTGCTATCCGAGTAACCAAGTATCCCAGTCTGTGTTAATTTACGACTGTGACTGCCATGATAACAATTTGTCAACTTAATGGCGCCGCCGAAGGATGCGCGTATACATACATACACTGAGAAAAGTATTTGCTCACATCATTTTTCAGCTCTAAGTCGTTGTTTACTATATAAAAGGGTTCGTCCTTAAAGTTCTTCAACAATTTAATTTTATTTCTGTTCTTTTCTATATTCTGAACGATTCATTTTTCAGTTAGCTTTTTTATTTATTTAAATTTTGGTTCTAAATCCATTTTAACAAACATTTATTTAAATGCTTGGATTTACATTTTCTAATTATTCTTTTGTAGTATTTTTTTGGAATTTGCCCTCCGAGTATGGAATGCTGTAAATGTTTTTAACTGCAGTAGTTTATTTTTATGCGTTTGTGTACTTTAAGTGCTATTACTCTCACGCAATTGTCGACAATGACACGGAAGTGCAACGACCACCAAACAAATTACCAACCGAAAATGTTGACTTGATTTTTTTCTTAGTTTTTTCTGTCCATAATTGCACTCGATTTTCGTGACTTGGCTGGCGAAACAAATGCGAAGCAATTTAGCCAGCTAATTGTGCGAGTGAAATGACAATAACATGCAACACATCCATGTAAATGGTGCAAGTGCAATGCCTTTTGGCAAAATTGAAAACCTTCTTAATACATACAATAATAATGTATAGTTTTTAGTAAAATAGCTGATTAGCTGTTGATTTGTTCACCATAATAAAAGCCCAGAGGCAAGGTCTTTGATCAGGCAACCAATCCTCAATACACCCACACACATACAAATGTATAGAGGTTCTCCATGAGGCAATATAGACCTGCATTCATTAGTGCCGGCACACAATCCCTCTCCACAGTCGTTCAATTTATGCTAATCTGCATGCAAATACACACACCTTCTCCATGCCAATCTGCTATGGCTATGGATTTGACTTGGAGTAATCACTGACCCCAACAAACATGTTCAATTACATATATATATTTTCCGTACACTCGAATTCGTATGTCACTCTACGCATTCGCATTTGTTTTGCATATGTTTTCATTAATCTTACTTAAAAATAAAAACCCCAAAAGACAACCGCAAACCGAGACAGAAACAGAGACTGGAGCAGATAGATACACATACAATATATATACAAACATATATATATATAGGCCTATATGGAACTCTTTTTTCTTTTTCTTTTTTATTTTTTTTTTTCTTTATTATTTTTCATTATTTTATTTGGGGGATTGTTTGGGGGCTACAATAAGAAAAAATGGAATTGCTGCCGATTGTTTATGATGATATAGGGGTAATCATTGGTATGGCATGTGCCAAATCTATTGAAGGTTAACAGTGGGTTCGGTGATGAATCACACAACAAATATGATCATTTATTTTCTCATAGAAGAGAAAGGTAAGCAATCCATTTGATCAGCCGTTAAAATGAGAATGGTATTTTAATTACTATAAAAAAAAATGTGCATTATATTACTAATCACCGATTGAAAATATATAAAATTCAATGTAACTACCAAGTTCATTTTATTGAAGTGAATGGTTTAGAGTTTTTTTTATTCTTATGGTTAAAGATTTGCCTTTAAAAAAAAACACTAAAGATTTGTCTTTTTTAATATGAACTAAGCAAAAAAAAATCAGTAAACCAGTCACTTCAATAAAATAAGCTTGGTAATTACATTGTAATGTAATAGTCTGAAATTATCTTATAAGATAAGTTAAAATATATATATGTATATATACATACATAGTTATTATTTTAACAACATGATTTGTTTCAATTAAGATTTCAAAATTTCAAAGCCAAAATTATAAACGTTTTGAAAAACTTTTTCTTCTTATATTTTTCTTACTTTGACAGATTTTCTCACGATATTAAATACAATTCGAAATATTTCACTCCAACTTGCGAGCCAATAATCTGAATTAATCTGATTAATCGTGTTAGCAAGGTATTTGAAATCGGAATTTCTGAGTTATGTAGTTAATCGTATGATTACGGCAACCGATAGTATGTGAAAAAATAAGTATTTTTATAAGTCCCCTTGCTAAGTAAATAAATATATTCCAATATAACAAGATTTTAATGTTTTTTTAGTTAATGTGAAGAAGGTTCTGCCACCACTGAAGTAACCCATAAGGAATCACACTTTTTAATTGTTTTAAACGTCAAAAAGGAAACATTTACAAATAAAAAGTATAAAAGGTCAGTCATCTCATCGAATATCTTCAGAAACGACTTTAATCGGTAATTCGCATTCCGCTTTCCTTTGCAGAAATGACCTTTAATTTGGATTCCTACTCATCATTCTGTTTCCCATAGTGGTACAAAGACAACCTCACCTTTTTTTATGCAAAACAGTTTAATCACGCCCCCATCAATCAGGTAAAAATGTTCAACCAAATCCGCCAAAATCAATTCCACTTCTCGTACTCTTATTTTATTTTTTTCCTTGTGAATTTGTATTCATTCAATTTCAATTGTTGGCTTTTGAATTTTTCTTGCTGGTGTTGTCTCTGTATTGTTTTCTTTTTTTAAATTTTTGTTTTTTTTTTTTTTTTTTTGGTTTGGCGTCATCGCATTATCCAAATGCCATTTAAAGTTAACCTTTTCAATTGCCGTTGTTCCCCGCCCCGATAAGCAGCTATGCAAATTTCATGGCTACTAAAAACAAGGCTCATCATCAGCGCAAAAGCCGCCAATTCAAGCGGCAATCCATTCAATGCTACCCAATAATGGCACTAAACAGTAGTGCGGTGAGAAGAGTAACAAAAAGAGATTGGAAAACCGCAATATCATCTTGTTTAGTGTCATTAAAGTCGGCGGTCTCCCCCGCTTCAATGCTATACATTATAACTCAGTTCAAGCACAATGGAATTCATATCATAAATACCCAACTCCCTCTCAATGGGCATTGTATGCAAAAAAAATAAAAAAAGGAAAAAAAAATTATTAACAAAAGGGTTTCCAAATAAAAAAAAAAAAAACCAACTAAACAATTTTTGATTGAAGTAAAATGACAGAGCTACCGCATTGAAAACGATTTTTATTTTTTTTTTTTTTTGAGGAGTGCCAAGAAAAACATAACAAAGAAATTATTTTGCATTTTTTGAACCATTTTTGAGGGGGAGATAATTTTTGGGTTTCCGAAAATGGTTTTCAATTAAAGTTTCATTTTCGATTCTCTTGAGGCGAATCGGGTTTTGCGGCATTCTTGTTAAGATTAGCACCATGGATTACCATACATCTATACTGGCAGGCTCTCTAACAAGTTATTTTTCTTCGGTTTTTTGGGGTTGCGAAAATTTCAACTTTGTTAGATTCCCGCGGCGCATCGCGCCTGAAATTACAAATTTTGTAATTGCCAAACAAAAGCGCAGGCAAAAAAAAAACTAAGAGAAGGAGGTGGAGAGCCTCACACAATGCCCAACTATTGCATAGAAGACAGAGCTAAATTATAGTAGATACAAGTAGCAAGAAAAAGGTATGTGCACATTGTGCAAATCGCTGACAAAATGCAGACAGAGACAGGCAAAGGTAAGTAATCCCATTGGAATGAAGTGGGAGATGATAGCGTGATTTAGGTCTTACAGAAAAACTAAATATATCACTCCGGAGCACCTCACTTGTTTATGGTCCGTGTGGAATTAGACTTTTTTATTTCAATCGACTCAATTTCCCAATATTTTTTATATCGATTACATCTTTTACTTTTCAAATATATAAACTATATCATGCGGGTAATTTAAGAAAAACAAGTTGCGAATGCTGCTCAAGGTAATTCGAATTAATTTACAACGACTTTGGACCATTAACTAAAATAGCCTACAACTTCCAACAATAAGTTGAACTGTTTATTAAGGCTTAAAATACATTTATAATTTATTTCTTGATAGTGTTAACACCATTGTCTAACAAGTTTATTTCAATTTAAGTATAGTTTACCACATAAACCGATATTTCAAAATACTTAATATATTTTTGAACATTTTTTATAAATAAATTTTATATTCTTTCCAATGTTATAACGGGTCAAAACAGTAAAAAGGAAATACCTCTTTTCCTTCTAGCTACATTTAAGAAATCAGGAAGATTTAAAGAAAAAGAGGAGTTAAAAAATTAATGCTAATATTGCTTATTAATTTTTCCAAATAATTTCCTTTTTTATTAATGCTGCAAAAATTACGAAAAAAAGTTCTTTATATTTAAATACAAAGTGTTAAATTACAATGTTTTAAGATAAGAAATTTTGAAAAAAAAACTCAAGTAAAATAAAAAGAAAGCGATTTCCGATCTGTGGTCGCAATTTTACATAAATTCTACAAAGTTAAAAATATATTGACAAAATATTTTTAATTGTTACATCACGAGTTTTATAAACATTAATTTGCAAGCTCAAATATGTGGAATATGATAATGATGAGAGCTTATATTATATATTTCTTTACATATTTATTGTTAAATATTCAAATTCTCAGATTAGATAAAATTTTTCTTGGTGATCTTATAACCGGATGATGACTGTTCCTTTAACCTTACCTAAGATCGGTTTAGTCTGGGATATCGTTATCTTAGAATTATTACATTACTAATCTTTCCTATACCAAATCCTTTCGCATATATTTAAATAGATGCTTCCGCTTACATTTTGTCACGGTACGAGTCACGCCGTCACGCGCACATCTCTAATGTAATGTCGCTTGTCGATTGGCAGGGCAATTATGAAGTCACAATGCAAAGCATTACGAAAACAAATAGCTCACTGTACTAAAGAGGAGGCAACGCAACGCAACTCAATTCAACTGACTTACACGTATGTATGTATGTATGTACATATGTATGTATGTACCTACATATGATTATGCCAAAATTGTATCGACACGATGCCTCACTTTAATTTCCCCAGATGCGCCGACTTTGCCCCAAATCATGTAAACAAGTGGACCCACTATACACACACAAAAAGACAAACTGAAGTGTGTGTGTTGTACATATGTACAAATGAATGTACACACTTTTTTTTGTTTTTTTTTTTTGTAAGGAGGGGGCCCCCTTGAGGCACAGGTCGATCGTGTAGCAAATGCGGAAGTTTAGCCGAAATAAATGTTTCTTTGTTTTACAACTGTATTAGAAAGACAACCATGTAGGTAGATAGATGGGGGTGTCTACAGCTCCAACCAGCATCCATTATATACATATATATGTACATATATCGATAGCTATTCATATATATATATCGATCAGCACACCCTCCTTGCGGTGTTGGAGCAATTACGATCACCGCCCGCTGACTTTGTATATATACATACATATGTATGTGGCTATGTGTGTTGGCTTTTTTTATTTAATAAAATCAAATCCAATCATAAATAAACTTAAACTTGTTTGACCACAACAACAGCAACTACAACAAAAAATCAGCCAACATTGGTATGTAAAAAACGTGCACATTTAATGCGAATCAGTAAGAAAAAACTTAAAGTAAAGTAAAGTAAGGCACTTAAGTGCGTTCGCTCAATATAATATCGTGGTCTATGGAGTGTGCTTCGGATACGGATGATTGCTTGGTTGGGTTAGCCTTTTGTGTCCAGATACATAGGTAGGTACTTGTAGACACCCGCGCCCCTCCATTCTCTGTCCTACAATATTGTTGCCATATTGTTGACCATTCCGTTTATAGTTGATGAATATTACTCACTCAGTTGAATAGCCAACGAATTTAATTGAACGCGAAAATGTGCAAAAACTGTTTATCGCACAATATAGTAAGTACCCTATTACAAAATGGGTATATCTGTTTAGATGTGATGTAATAGCAAACGAATGCTATTTATTTCATGGCATCTAAGTAATTAACATTTTTAATCGACTTGGCAAAAATAGAAACTAAAAAGCTACTTAAAATTAAAATTAGTCAATGTTCAAGAAAATTCATAGACACCTGTTTTGATCCGTATTCAAGACTTAAACCACGGTAAGCCTATTAAATATTTATTTAATCCTTTTTCCTCCATTCTCTTTATATATGTTTCCTGTTTTAGATCTATGTATATAAATCCTATTATTTTTATTTACCTCTCCCTATAATATATATTTGTATATACATACATATTTGTTTCAAATGTAAATTGATTTATTTTCTGAACTTTTCATTTCTTTATTATCCATTTCCTTCCTTTCTTGGAGGCAAATATACTAAGTGAAGCTTAAGCATGCAACACTGTTCCTGGGTCGCCTTCACAGCGACCTCGTTACAAACTCTCAAGCTCAACAGCTCCTGCAGCAGCAGAGGCAGCTGATTTGTAAATACACTCGAAAAAATATTTCAAAAACTTTTAAATTAAATCAATGTCTAAATGATAACATTGTCATTTTTGTATATAGGATTTTCTTTAGCTAAAAGTTTATTAATTCTAAGAAAACATAAAAAAAGGTTTCTTTTAACACTTTTCTGATGTTTTCTTTATGCTACTTTTTACATTTAATTTTTGACTTTAATTTAAACTATATTTATCGAAATCCACTTTTTTTACTATTGTTAAATAAATATTATTTTATGGTTTCAAAAGTACGAATCAGTGCTTTCTGGGTTTTAATTTTATCTTCTTAAGATTCACTTTGCGATCAAAGCTGAATTGTGGAATGAGCTTAAATTAAATTTGATTATTTTTTTTTTTTTTTTGAGTGCATAAATATTTTTTTCTGTCTTTTTTCATCTCTGATCCAGTATTTACAAGCGTGTTTAATCGTAATCGCGCCAGAGTACTCCGCTCGTGTGCACAATATGTTTTTGTTGTTACTCACGATATATACTACAAACTCTATATACATATACTATATGCATACATTTATATTTATACATATGTATGTATGTACATATATATACGTTTCTTTTGCATATTTCTCTCGCCTCAATCAATTTCATGTTGATGTTTATTTCAGTTTCCCGCTCATTTGCATTTACCATAAATTCAATTTAGCTCTGTCCGTCTTCATGTCTCTGTCTCTCTTTCTGGTGACTTTTATTACACATTTTTCTTGATTTCTTCCTATTTTTTTTTCACTCTGTTATTTACACGCTTTTAATTCAATTTCAATTGCACAATTAATCAAGCGCTTGGTACACCTTGGAACAATTTTTTTTTTCTTTACGTTTCTTTTGCATTTATTTTTTGGTTTTCCTTGTCTTGAAGTTCAACGGAGCGTATGAGCGATTTTTATCCACTTGTCGAGCCTCTGTTTGTTGAACTCTTTTGTGTTAATTAAACGCTTTAATATTGTTGCGCTTTGTTGATGCTGTCATAATAGTTGTACCTCCCACCAGACAACCTCACCCTTTCCCCCTCCCTCCCCGCACACCATGACTCTACCCCCCGTTTCCTTAGCTTTTACCGCAATGAATTTCAAAACAATTGCATTTTTTCAAAGCTGTTCCGTTTCGTGCCAAATGATTGATTCGATTTCTCAGAGTCAGAAAACCAACGCACAATGCCAACATCAGCATTATTTATGGTAACCAACTCCAAGTGCATGAAATTTTTATTACAATAAGCATATATACACATAAATAGATAGATAGATAGATATATATATATAACAAGTATTTCATTCCTACTTGGAAACAGAGTTAAAGTCGAAGTCAGAGTCTGTGACTTTTAAGGTGGGTCGTCGTCATGTTTTGAATAGCGGAAATTCCACATAAGTTGAACAAAAAGTCATACACATTCGTGCATATTTATACGTACATATATAGTATAAATGCCAAAACAAGTCAGAATTTTTAGCTATTTGATCAACTAGAACATACTCAGCAGAATATTAGTAAATGCAAGCATATATCGTATAAAATCTCTTAACGAAAATTAAAGAGCTAACAGAAATCAAGAACAGTTATTCATATATATATATAGATTTCTTTCTCTTTTAGTTCCGGTATAGATAACTCCTAATTTAGACCTGATCTTTTATTAAACAATTTCGCCGCTCAGGTGTTGAACTTTAAGGTGTTAAAATTAGAAGTGGTTTAACGACTTCATTGCATATATCTTATATAGACCATAAATTCGCTAAGAGTCATTAGAGAAGATCTGAGGGAGAGTGGTTGATCGAAAAATGTTATCACATTTTTGTGTTACTTTACCTCAATTAAATCTCAACAAACACAAAGCTTTATGGCAGGTAATATTGCTTTAAATTAATTTCAAATGACTTAATAATAAAGTTTAATGAGATAATATAATTTTACAATTATATAGCATTTTTAAATTAGAATTAGCATTATATTTATTCTTATATCTAAAGCATTTCTAGCTAGCAACTGATTTTTCAATATATTATATCATATATTGTTTATTAATTTTTATCAATAATTACATTGATATCTATTTTTTTTAATAGTTTCGAATCTGCTCATAAATCATAAATTTATTTTGTAAGTCTAAACTTATAAGACAGCTTAATGAATAAATTTACTTCAATTATTATATTATAGCAAGTTTGCCCATTTTTATTAGTTCGAGTATATAATAATGGAAACATATATTACTTGTATAACTTGCATAAATAAAAAATAATAGTTAAGTGCAATCAATACTAAAAATTAATATCTCTTCAATAAAAAATAATTTTTATTATTGAATAAACCATCTCTAAATGCAGGGTATTTGAAAAATTGAAACTCATCCCTGCATTGGAAGCAATAACATTGACATTTAGAATGCTGCATTCGTATGGAGCTAAACTTCAGCTCCAAACCATTCATAATTGCAAAAAAACGACAGAAGTAAAAAATCAAAAAATAAAGAAGGAAAACCGCCATAAAAGCCAAATGAAAACGAATTTGAACGCACCGAAAGTCCACAAATCTACTAACCTTGTGCCCCGGCCATAAAAAATTGCGTATTGATTTCATAGTTGATGTTGTCGCTGTTGTTGTTGTGGTTGTTGTTGTTGTTGTTGTTGTTGCTGTCGTTGTGGTCTTGGTCACAGTGAGTCGTTGTGGAGTCATGACTGCAATATGCTGCCTGGCCAATTATAGTGCACTTGCCCATGGATGTGGGGACATGGATATGGATATATAGATAGATGTAAACGTGAACATGGAACTTCAATACCAACTAGCAGACAAAAGCCTGAATTGGATTAAGGACAGGAGAGACCAATGTGGGTTGCTTGGGGATTGCGACTGGTTGATATATGTACGATTGTGTCTGCATAACTCTTGGCGCCCTTCTTCTCCTATCACTTTAAAATCCTGGTTGTTATCTTCATTTTGTTGCCCATGGACTAAACAAGTCGTGAAATTCACTTGATAAAAGCAGGCAGAGAAGCCATTATTACATTGGCTTATGGATTGGAAATTTAAATTATGTTTCATAGATAAAAACTTTTAAAATTATCAAGAATTTCTTATTTCTAATCAATACAAAAAGGTTGGATTAAAGTTGAAAAATATAATAAAAAATTGACTAATAGATAAATTTAAGTTAAAGTTATTTAATCTACTTATATGTACTTAATATTTAAACTATTGTGTATTTTTCTATTTTTATATACGTCTAAAAATTTATTAGCATTTTACAAAAGAAATGTAAGAAAATGAAACCAAATATAAATTAATATATAGACTAATTTGATTTTTAATTTAAAAATTTGATCTTCTTTAGATTCCAGACTTTAAGAATAGATTGCTTTTAGCTATAATTCAATTTGAATAAATTAAAATATTTATGTAATGTCTAATAGTTTTCAAACAAATTTCAACATTTTAAATATTTTAAAAGCTGATCAAAATTGCAATTCAAGAGTACTAAATAAATCGTTAAATTATGCAAATAAAGGAACACTTCAAGTTCAATTTTAGAGTACTTTCTTTTTAAGCTTTATTAAATTTAATAATTAAACAATGAAAACCAATTAATTAGTTAAATTTACAAAGCAAACACAGTAATTAATTGAGAGTAGAGGCAAAATTACTAAAGTAAAAAATGTTTGTTAAAAAAGCTAAACAAAAAAATACAACTTAAAAACCATTGAAAATCTTATAAATAACTCAATAACCCATCGCAATACCATTTACATCTGTAAGCCACATATATTTAGCATCAATGAATCATCTTTGTTTCTAGTTAACCCACTTCAAAGAGACCAAAAATTTGAAACCCACATTCAACATTTCCACAACCAATTGCAAAACCATCTTGCCAATGTACGAATATTTTACTAACAAAAAAAAACATTCTTTAAAGCCTTTGGGCACGCTTCATTCCAGCACAAAGTAAAGTACAAAGCAAAAAAAACAAAAAAAAAAAAAAAAACATCTCATCATAACTTAAACGTCACGTTACCAGAGCCATTAAAATATTGGCGACAATGGCCAAAAACGGCTTTGCCCGAGAAATCGTTGTCGACACACTAAACCAATGATCCCCAAATGCAAGTCAAATGCAACTTAAGAGAGTTGTTGCCAAACACGTTTTAAGAGTAAACCAAAGAGGCAACAGGTATTTTTTTTCTTATTTTATTTTAATTTTTTTTTTTTGTTCAGTTAGTGCTCTGGGGCTATGAAATTGTGAGTGAGACTCGACCAAAGACCGAGTCGAAGCTTGAAAACGAAATCAAACTGAAACCGAAAGTCAAACCGAGCTGAACTCTAAGCCAAGTCCAAGCCCCAGTCCGAGTCAAGTCTCTTCGATGAAGAAGAAAGAATAACAAATCCGTTAAGAGATCGTCGTCTACGAGACCGACGTTAATGGCGCCAGTAGCGTCGACAGCGACGTAAGCTTTATATTTGGATTTTTTTGTTTATTTTTTTCTTTTTTTTTTTTTGGTTTTTTTGTTTTGGCGTCTTCAAGCTGGCCTAAAGGTTTCTTTCAGTCGTAATTTTGGCAGCCAAACGTGCGGATGGCAAGAAATTTAAAGCGCGTGGCCATCGAAAGAAAAAGCCAAAAAAAATAATAATACCAAAAAATAATATCTGCCAGCGTTAACAAGTGATCACTGATCAGTGTGAGTTTTTGAAATTGTGAAAAACTGGGATAATAGGAAAATTGATTTTTCCCATAGGCTGTATGTTGGCTTTTATTTGGTGGTCTGCCACCTGAAGCATAAAGTTTTGTTAATTGGTTAAAGGTGGTCAATACTTATTGACAGAGTGAAGTGTGAAGAAATATTGACCAAAAAGATATAATAGTAAATGCAAATATACAAAAAAAAAAAATATAAGAAAAATAAAATTGCACAAAGCAAATAAGAAAAGTGATTGTTAAATTTTGAGAGTTGAGATCTGCTTAAACTGTTTGGAAAAATAAACATCAAAAAATTATTTGGTGCAAGTATTTGTTGAATGCCTGGGAAAAATGAAATTTTTTTAGTACAAATTTCATAAAATTATTTATTTGTAATTAACAGAAACAACAACAAATTCCTGTTGCAATCAAGTGAACAACAAT
Organism: Drosophila emarginata; assembly: GCA_037075365.1. NCBI lineage: Eukaryota > Metazoa > Arthropoda > Insecta > Diptera > Drosophilidae > Drosophila > Drosophila emarginata. The sequence goes on from JBAMCD010000119.1 coordinate 3,816,232, forward strand.
CCAAAAAAAAAAAAAATGTGTATACATATAATAATGAATGCATATATCCAAATTGATTAACATATTACATGTGAGCTCAATTGAATGTCGAGTAGTCATAGTCATATTCATACTTACAAATATAATATAGAGACTCTGTCAAAACCATAAACCGAAAATCAAAAGAAAAAAAAAATAGAAAAAGATGAAAAACCACAAAAGTGCCAAGACCTAAAGCAAAAGCGTGGAAAAGTCTCAAGTGTAAAGTTCTCGTGTGAGTTACGCTGAGCAAGTTAAGTCGCGTAAGTCGAGCAAATTTACAAGAGACAAGAAACAAAAAAAATACAAAAAAAAAATTAAAATAAAACAAAAAAAAACTAGTAGCTTTAATTTTTGTGCAAAACTGAATTTGTAATGATGATTATGCAGATGTCTGTCATCCACATGCTGATTGATAGAATAATTGCTTTCATGATGTGGAGCTTTTTCAGCTACAAATAACCAAAACAACTTAAAATATTTAAACGCAAAACTGGAAAAGGTTATTGATCTAACAAGATGTGAACATAAAAACTGTTGCTTTTAAATCTTATTATATAAGATTGACAGCCATAATAATTCGATGATTTATTAAGAATTTAACAGGTTTATTTATTTTTTCTTTTTTTTTCTGTATTCAAACGAACGCGGCAAAAGAAACATCAACAAATTAAGGTGAACTTTAATTATGATAGATCAGCTTCAAAATTATTTAATAAATGAAAAACAAAAAAGCAATCGATTGTGAAGGATTTTCGTATAGAATTAATCTTAACTTTTTAAAAAGTTTTTAATGAAAGAATTGACTTTTGATCATTAAGAAATACCACCATTAATTCGTTTATTTCATCTTTTAAAATAAATAATATTTTAGACAACAAAATATTTTTTTCTTTTTATAATTGTCTTGACTCACCGTTGCCAATTTAAAAAAGTTGAATAAAATGAAAACGAATATTGTTATAAAAAAACAACGCGAAAGAAATCTAATTGTTAAAGAACTTTTGATTTTTTTTACAATTTTTTTTAATAGTTTTTTTCAAATAAATAACAAGAGAAAAAAACCTAATTGTTAAAGAACTTTTGGATTTCTTTTTTGTTCAAATTTGTTTTTTAATAGTTTTGCATTTGTTTTTTAATAAATATTAATTAAGCTGTATTTTTCCAAGAAAATTAATCTTTCTGTTTGTCCAATATTGAGTACTGAAGACTAATTAGTTTAACTAGAAAGGGAAAATACTTAATAATTAATGCTTATGAGAATAAAAGTACAAGGTCTTAAATTATACTTACATTTAATCACATTCAGAACAAGTTTGTTTTAATATATTTTTCTACTATTATTGTTTATTCTTCATTTATATTATACAACATTCTACGATCTCTTTTCTAAGCAACTTTTTTTGCTCTCTCATATGTAGAAGATATTATTAGAGGAGGAGTGAACATAAAATTTACTGAATATCTTAAAGCAGAAATCTGTTTTTTATGGTGGCGTCTCTTTTAGCATAGGTTGTAAATTTTTTTCCTTTTTGTTAAAGACTTCTGCGATAGCATCAACCCTTTAAGACTTTAGCAAGTCTCAATTCTCTAATTAGTAACAGTAAAATGCATTTTGATATTTATCTTAGTTTGGCCGCTTCCATGTATTGTTCAATAGCTCATTTGGTCAGCCATTAGAACACCTTTAAGCAATATTTCCTCGCATCAATGACCACCAAAAAGTAACTAAGAGTACATAGTTACATGTACATATGTATATAGTGGTATATACATAGTATGGTACATGCATACTTAACTAACTTCAGTGCAATCTTCAATAGGTAGTGTTCGATCTGGGTTGCACAACTTTTTAATTTTCGCCTTTATTGCCTCGATGTGGGCATTTCACACATCAAACGAGAACGAGACGTGTTTCGCATAGAAAACTAACGACGATTCCGGCGGCGACTATTGGCTACCACTAACACTAGTACAAGTACAAACCACTTCGACCTATGCACCACATTCCTGACATGGCAGGCAACTAAATTGCATTGATTACACGATGGCGACGATGCCGATGACGACGACGACGACGACGACGCCGTTGAATGAAACAGCAGCAGCAGCAGCAGCAACAACAGCGGCAACAACAGCAACAATAACAACAGCAGCATCCATAGAAAACACATCTACAGCAAAATGCCAGCCGGGTCTTAGTTATAAGTTAAGTCATTTGGTTTGGTAGCTAATGCAACTGCAGTTCAAAGTTATTTTTTCAAATAAATTGTTTATGCTTTTCTGATTTTATTTTTGTTTGCCTTGGCCAGTTATTGACGTTGCCGTTGTTGTTGTTGTTGTTGTTATTGTTATAGTGGATGCCACGAGGTGAGCTAGCCAGCTAGCCATCTGTGGCACTTTGCGGGTGGACTTTACTTGTTTTCAGATTTGTCCATGCTACAATTTAATAAAAATAATTTATACTTTAATACATGATTTTACATGGTTTTATTACCCAACATAATAATGCATCTACCACCTATTGACAAGGGTGTTTATATTGAGGATGGATATGAATGATTGATCTACAGTTGTAATTTGATCTATACTTAAGGTCGAGGTGGACTAGAGACTAAACTGTTTATGCATGGTCTGTTTAAGTGATCGATCATTTAAACTTATGTATTTGGCATTTTGCAATATCCGTAGGTGTAGTATATTGATAGTTTTTAAACAGAATTCTGCTAAAGGTGATCAACTCCAACAGATTATGGCCAGCTTTAAGCACGATTCTTTAAATCTTTTTACGACTTAGAAACTAAACCCGCTGCCATATAAAGCATATCTGGCTTTAAAATCTGCCAATATTTAATTACTTGAAAATAGGATTATTTTAACAAAACCTCCAGTCAAGGTGACAAATGCAAAAGATCTTGACCCCAAGATAAAAACATTTTAGAAACAAAAATTGAAACCTAAATTGAAATGATAAGGGCTTGATTTTTTTAAATTATAATTAAAATAAAGTAATTATTTTAGTGTTTATTATTATTATTTAAAACAGAATTGTTATTGCTTGTCTTTTCAATTTAAATAGAAATTATTTTTAATACTTTGAGGACTTTAATACTCTTACAGAGTTTCATTTCCTCTTAAAACTTTGTTAACTATTTATTTGATTTTCAATACATTTACACTTATTTTACAAAATTGAAGCAATAATAAAAAATATAAATAAATTGATTTGAATTTTATCATGACTAAAGGATAAATTTAATATATAATATATAAAACAATATGCGGCGATGGAACAAAAGAAATTATTCAATATTGAATTATTCAAATACATTTATATATAAATTGATTTAAATTATTTCCAGACTAAAGCACAAATTTAATATATAATATATAAAACTATATGCAAAAAGATGGAACAAAAGAAATTATTCAAATTCATTTATCTCGCAAAAGGATTTCTCCTCTTGATGAAATTCTGTTAGAAATTTTAAAAGGTTTTTGTAATAAACTTTATTACTGTCAATGAAATTCTTATGAGAACAGAGTTCATGTTTTAGTAACCACATTACCCATACAATTTTCTTTTGCTTTTCTTTCAATTCTTTTTATTATCATTCAACCACATTATATATACAACGTGTTATATAAGATTTCCAAGATGACTTCACCTAAACCACAACAAAAGGTTAACCTTCTCACATACTACATCTCCATCTCCACTTTAAGCTCTCAACGACCCATCATTTTTAGTTATGCCCGAGTTCCGTAAACCATTAACCCATTAACTGAGTGGATACACTCTTGCCAAGTAATCACTCTGTTTGGTTACACCCATTTGTCTCACAAGCTCCAACTTACAATGCTTTGCAAAGACCCTACAACAAGGTTCTTCACAGCTGTCAATGGCCATTATGACCTTTTTGTATTGTAGTGATATACATATATAAGTTTTATACCTAAAACTAAGCACCATTTTCACGCCAGTCATCTAACTGACCTTAGCAAAATCTTTAAAGTCGAAAAATATCAAGTCAAAAACCCCGTAAGCAAACCTATTAATAACTAGCAAAAAAAAAAAAAGGAAAAACAAACCAAAAAAAATATATATATATGTATAAGATTTTGCACAGTGCATAAGATGAAATTCGAGAGGTTTTGGTGCAGCTCATTAAGCTGGTACCGAACAGCATAACAGTAAAGCAGCTGCCACCCATTAATAGGCTGAAGTTTGCCGAAACTCTTCCAAGAAGATACAGACCAAAATGAAGGAAAACACTTGAGGGGAACTTGAACAGGCAACGGCAGCCAGCCAAGACGCTCCATGGAAACGAAAACAAAAGTGAAAAGGTCAGCAGCACCAGTTGGGCAGTCAGCCAGGCAGGGAGTCGATGGCACAGTCACTGAATCAGTTGGAGCTGGAGAACTCGAAGGTGCAATATTCAGCCAACTGTAGCCGCCAAGCTCAAACGATTTGCTAGAAATACCCTTAACCAAACGGTATACTAGATGATTATAAATAAGATGATGCAATATTCTAAAAGAAGTTTTAAATGTTAAGGACTCATTTATTTATTACAAGTCTTTCTTTTTTCATGCAGAGCAGTAATAAAAATATAATTAATGTTGTGCTTCTAGGAATTGTTTAATATTCTAATTTTATCTTTTTCTCAATATCTTTATGTAACCATAAAACATTACTTAATATATCAACATATTAAATTATTAACATATTAAAATTAGGAAAAAAAACTTATAAAGGTCGATCCTAGTGAAATCCAAACTTATTTAAAGAAATCTACATTATTGATTTAACGAAAACAATTTTTCTATCGTAATTAAGTGTCGTTTACTTTTTAAATTTCAACGGTTATGCTTTCAAACATAACATTATTTGAAGCATTAGTTTTAAAAAAAATTAACAATTTATGTTTATTTCTTTTTTATTCTGCTATGGTCTTTAATTTTAAACAACGATTTAAACATGAATTTATGGCAGTTATTGCAATTTCAAATTTTATTTTCTTATTTTTCTTTTAACTCGATTCAAAATAGTCTAAAAAGAAATAAATATTTTCATGTTTCGATTTTTTCATTTTAAATTAAAGTTCACTTCATTAAACAATTTGGTTCACAAAGATATTTATTTTTGGTTAGTATCGTTTATATATATTTCAAGTCTTGCATATCATATTTAAATTAAAAGAAAAGATATGAATATTTTCGACATAAATTTTCTAAATAAAACTCAAATTTAAAGCATTTTGTTTTTAACTGTTCGAGCCTCAAAATTGATCAATAAATAAGTTTAAATAATGCCCAAACTAAACAAACGATTCCACTTAAAGTCAGATGAGAATTAAGTATAGCTTAAATTTTAAAATTGGACTTTCAATATAGATGAAAACCCACAATTTATTTTATTTTTTCTTAAACATTGATCCCAGAATTAAAAAATTTTATTTTATCCACAATTGTTTCAATTTTGAATCATTTTAAACGGTAAAAAATTCGTTTCTAAATAAGTAAATTAATTATTAATTCAATATTTTTGCTATAGAATTCTCAGATTTACTCAAATCAACAGGTTTAATAGAGTTTCAAGTCAAACTAGTCTATACTAAATACATTTTCTATATACCTTTACACTGAAATACATTTATTATTTGTTTTATTCACACAAATATTCTTACCAAATATTTGCCCATCCCAAGAGATTCCTTATAATTTATCTGGCTTTCGGATTTTTACCTAGTGTAACCAAGTTTCGTCATAAGCAAAAATAGCTACCTCTTCTTTTCAACAGTTATTGCCATTTCGGTTTCTTTTGGTTATCGTTTGTTTCGTTTTTATTATATCTTTTTTTTTTTTGTCTTCTCATTTTGATTCCGGCTAACAAGTTGCGCTTGCGCATTTTGTACACTTGGCCCAGGCTTAAATACATAGATATTTATGTATGTATATGTATGTATGTACAATACATAAATATTTTGGCTTTTCTATAGTTAAAGTTGCAGCACTTGGCAAGCTTTAGATCTTGCCCAATGTATTCGCATTTTAATTTTTTTTCTAAACTATTGGCCAATGCTCTTTTCGATCTTCTCATGACTCCAATGGCTTTTTATTATGAGGATAAAATAATCAAAATTGAATTGCAGCTGGGGTAATTTACGGATGATACACGCGGTTTTTGTGGTCATTTGGGATGGTTTAATAATTAATGAATTGTAATTGAATGGAATGGAATGGAGTGGAATGGAATGGAATAAGCGTAATTGAAGAAGATTTTCGTTTATTGTGCAAGGTTTGAAGTTGGTTGACAACTTTCAAATGGAAATGGAAATGTGCGAATAAATTGACAGCACTTTCGTTTTCCATTTTATATTGGAATTGCCTTTCTAACAACAAACAAAAATTGAAAACTATTTTCAGGAGTAAAGACGCATCCGACGTTGGCGGCCCTCCGATCTCTTGAATTAACTGACTGGCATTAGCAAATGGCACACAGACAATAGCAATTACCCTGCAATTGCTTATGCAACCGAAAAATAAAATTACAAGAAACAGCAATCTTCAATTGACATTTGGAATAGAAAAAAAAAATAAAACAAAACAAAACAAAGCGAAGGCAAAGTCGCAAAATTGAAGCCACCGGCAAAGTGAGGTGAGGAGAGGTTAGGTTAGGTTAGGTTGATCTCTGTCAATCATGGATGGACAGAAGCCACTTGAAGTTACCGCCACCGCCATGACTAATGAGACGTCATCATCATCATTATCATCATCGAGTGGGTTGAGACGTCAGCCCACCAAATATCCCCATGGTCTAAACATAACCGTACAAACGGTAGATGATAATGGTACCGATGATGACTACTCCCGCGCTTCGACCTTACGTAGCAGTTCCTCCAGTGAGGCTTGCTGGAGTGAGACACAAAAATATCGCATTGGTATGCTTGGTAGTCCGGAAACATTAGCCGAATTACAGGTGCGTCGCTATAAATATCCGCTAAAGGCCAACTATTATCTAAATGGCGGTGGAATGGGTAATCCTCAAGGAAAGCCCACAACAAATCCATTTATGCTATTGGGCTATGCGAAGCGAGCTTGCCGCTGGAAATATATGCGATGGCCCATTATATTTGTGGCCAGTGTACTTCTATTTTTTGGCCTGATCACCTACTGTCTCTGGTTGCACGATGTTAGTGTGGCCCGGGCACGATTCCTGCAGCGACGCTATGAGGCATCACTAACATCGACAAGCACAGAGGGTGGCGATAGTGGAAGTGGTAGTGGTAGTGGTACCTGGAACGATGATGGAGAAACAATTGAATTGATGACAACAACGGCAACAACAGAGCATGATCATGAACAGCACGAGTCCACAAGACTCCAGCCAATTGATATTATTCATAGGGAACATTCAACCGAAATTGCAAAAGTGTCCGAGGAGAAGGAAGAAGAGCTAGAGGAGGGACCGGCATACGGTGATGAAGATTATGATGATGCTCTGTTACCTGCTGACAGTATTCGTTTCACATCGGGACATCAAAATAGCTTTGGAGTACCCATAGAGCAGGATAAAAGAATGTTGCAGTTACTGAAAGAAGTAAGTTGAAAATAATTATATTCAATTTTATGGTAAACTCAGCTTAAGTAAATGAAAGGCCAAAAAAAATTTGAATGATTTTCTATATATTTAATTGAAATTGAAGAAGATAGTCTGATGTAGAGACTTGAATTTTAGTCAATTTTTAAGCTGCAATGAAAGGAACTCAAACAATATTTTAACTACATATATAAAAATATTTACCACGACATTTATTTATACAAAAGAATTTATTAAAAATTAAAAAGAAAATAGGAAAAAAAAATATATGATACTAATTGAATTTTTCAGGATTGTAGGCTAGCAATGTAATCTACAAACATATTATCAACCATCAATAAATTTCCAAACAAAATCAGCTTTTGGGAGTGTCTTAAAAATGAAGAAATTTTTGTAACCTCATTAAATTTTTTTCGAAAATAATGAAAATTATTGTTAAACTATAAATATGGTGATAGAAAATTACACAGAGAAGGCACAGATTAAATTTCAAGTACATAAATCGATTCAATAAAACATGAAAACCTTGGCAAGAGTTTTAAAATAAAATTGTTCTGCAAAAATTAACTTTCAATTTTACTTACTGTGTATTTATCTATAAAAATTGTTTTAATAATTAAAGAAACAATTATTTTATGAAATTTCTAAACCAAATGTACCCCAAATGTTTCAATGGAAATGATAATTTTCGTTCTTTATTAACTAAGATAGTATGTTGACTAATCTACAAATACTTTAAGGTTTTTATGCTAAAAAACGTTAAGAAACACATAGAACACCAATTAATGAACCAATTAATTATCAAATAAACTAAATATAAAAAAGACCAATTATATAGCAGATATAAACAACTTATTTTGAAATAGTTTCTAATGTGTCTGTTATTTTTTTAACCATTAAAACTTATAGTATGTGGAATCAGATTCATATACTTTTACTTTCATTTTATCAACTAATAAATCAATCAATTAATCAATCTAGTTACTGCCGAAACCTCATTCAACTCCATCGGGCAGCGTACAACCACTGACTCGCGTGTCCCCCACATTGCCACCACCATTGGCAGTCAGTGGGAAGCCAACGGTTGCAATGACCACCACACCATCAACCAACTCTGCCGGCTGTTACTCCACTATGTTGCCCATGTGCCGTGGCGTTCTGGACTATGATCTAACCTATAATAATGGTAGCGCTGCACCGCGGGACTCCATCTCGATGGCCGCCTATGAGCAACTCATTCAGGCCAACTGCTCGGCTCGAGCTGTAGAATTTGTTTGCGCCACTTTGGAACCAGAATGTCGACCCTCTCATATTGGCCAGCTGCCGCCCTGTCGTCGCATCTGCAAGGGTAAATCAACGCGTTGCAAGAAAATGAATTTATATTTGTCTCATTAATCAATTGTGTGTGTGTGTGTGTGTCTGTGTTTGTTACCTTAGCCATACTGGAGGCCTGCTCCATAGTGATTGCCAATTCGGATGCATTGAGTGAACTCTTCGATTGTAGTTTCTATCCCGATTCTCATGAGAATCACAAATGTGAGGATCCAACACGTAGACGTGATCATTGCTATACCAATGAGTTCCAGTGTCACGATGGTAGCTGCATTCCCCAGCAATGGCAATGCGATAATATTAAAGATTGTGCCGGCGGTGAGGATGAGGATGAACAGTGTCTGGTTTGTGAGCAACAAGATGAGTTCCGTTGCCGTTCGAATGAGAAATGTATACCAGAGAATCAGCGTTGCGATCTCAATTATGATTGCACTGATGGTAGCGATGAGGAGGATTGCGATGATTATGGTTCAGGTGATTCGACACCCTTTGATGAAGCTGAACTGAATGCATTTCCCCGGATATTTTCCTATGCCAGTTTTCTATCGCCAAATGAAACAAATGATAAACTTTATACATATATAACAGCCACTACAGATGAAGAGGCTGGTACGGAAACAAAATTTCAAGTACATCGAGTCGAAGCTCCAACCCAGACAACAAATAGTTCAGAAGAAACCAATGGTGGACCCAAGGGTTTTGGTAAGATAAATGATGACTAACTAAAAGATTATTCAATAATTTACATTTTATCTTTGTAATTAGTTAATTTTCGAGATAGCAAAGAGATTATGATGACCAGTGATTCTGAAAATAAATTTAAGTATTCTGCACAGAGGGCAAATCGTACTACAAGTAAATTTACTTTAGTACCCTCAACAACACCGGCGGCACGAACGGCTAGTGCTATTCCCAGCTCTGCCTTGTTGCAGCAACGTGAAAGGGAGCGAAGAGTTTCCACCACAACCACAACACCAAGAACAACTTCCACATCACCGACAACAACAACCACAACAACAAGTATTCCAACAACCAGAAATCCGGGAAGCAATTCATGTTTGCCCCATGAACTGCGCTGTGTGAGTGGAAAATGTATTACCGTTAGTCAATTGTGCGATAAGGTAAACCGAAGCAACTATAAAATCAAAAAGAAAATGCCACTTAAATTTCTGAAACATTTTTCTTTCTAGCAAGTGGATTGTCCAGATGCCGCCGATGAACTAATGTGTGTATATCGTGAACGTCCGAGTGGCAGACGTGGAAGTGGTAGCACCACTAGAAGCAGCTCGACAACATTATCATCATCTACAACCCTTCCCAATTCTTTATCGTCCACAACCGTAATGACTACGACAACAAGACGTTCGGTTAGGACTACCCCAAATCGAAGTCGAAAGCCCAAATCTTAGAAAACATTTCTATATATATATATATACTTATCGTATCTAAATCTTAATCTAATTATTATTTATATATAAATTTCTTTCAATTTCTTATGCGCTCGCTATATGTATGATATATATGTATATAAATATATATATGTATAATATTTGGCTAGCATTTAAGTTGTTAGTAGTTAGATTTCTTTGACTATTTTTATATATGCCGAAATGGAATTGTAAATTGTATTTTTAGCAATTGAATAAAATTAAGATGTGAATAGCAAACAAATGAAAGAGTAAAATAATTTAATAAAAATGTAAAAATTTATGGATTGAAGGTAAGACGCATTCAAGTTGTGTAAGTAAAAAAGTTGATTGGAATTGCTTTAAAAGTCTGGGTTGAAGAATTTTGTATCTTAAAGTCAAAATTTGGCAATTAAGACCGACTCTACATCTTCAACAAATAAAAAACTGAGTAGATCAAAATTACAGGATATTAATTCAAACATGAAATCATAATTTCATACATTTTACCTAAGCGGTATGCATCCATTCATATATTATCTACTTCTGAACTAAAGGCTTTTATAAGCCAAAGAAGGACAGATTTTAAATAAAGAAACACCACAAAAAATTCACCAATAAAAAGTTCTAGAATTAATTTAAGAAGAATACTAAAGGAAAGCAGGTGACATTTCGTAATCAAAATTATATATGTGTAAGTTATTATTTTTAAAAAATTCCAGTTCATGGTATTAACTTCGAAACTAAGAAACATAATATGGGACCTCTTAATTTTAAGCATCTCTCATCTGGTGTCACAGTGAAGAATTAGTCTAGATAATTTACTGATGTGTGTCCAGCGTTAATGTGGTCATTTTACCCGTACCTAATAAATTAGTTTGATTTTCAATTTATTTGTTAAAATACAGTTTTTAGATACATTCGATTTGCAATTAAAATGTCGTTTTTTATGACTTGTAAACATGTGTAATAAATTTAATTTCATATGCAAATATATTAAGCTATGAAGTAATTTAGAATATTGATTAAAAATATGAAAAACATAGGTAGATAAGCTGTTCCCTTCTGATTTAGCTATTAGACGAAAGCAGGATAACAAAAATAAAAATAAAACTAAAAGTTAAAGTTAATCTAATCTAGTATTAGACATAATTAGATATTGTATACATTATAGTTTAATTTCTATAAAAAATATATATTATTTTTTTTTTAATGCGCCAGTTTTAATTAGCTTCTGCAACTAATTTATTTGTTACCTTAATCTATTTATTTATAATTTTTATAAATTATATACATTAAATATATATATTAAAATAATTTCCATTTACCCTAAATTTATACCATGACTTTCATATGTAAATTTCTCAATACGTAATTATGGTTTGAATACTTTTAACAAAAAGTAATTATAAGTAATCAAATGGTGGTCTTAGCCCTGCAATCTTCTATATAGCACTGCCACAATATAACCTTGTCAGGAGCATAAAAGAAAATCAACTAAAGACTGAATCTATTGTTTTTGCCACACTTTCAAAAAAATATATATACATATACATATATAGTTTGGGGACAATAGAATTTAAATTTTAAATGAAAACAAGATAATAATAAAGTCGGGACATTATTACATACAATTTCACAATAACCTTGATAAAGAGACCAATCAGGTAAAGGGAGCAAACGATCAACCCACGCATAGAAAGTCATTCAAATGATTTTTGACCAATTCAATTAACAAGGTCCATTGTTGTTGATGCATAAACTGAACTGGAAATGGGTAAATCAGTATGAGTATGAGATATTGCTGTGGGGACCATTATCAATATGAGCACAGCTGACTGAATGCATAAGCGGGAGAGAAAGAGACTAGAAACAGGCTGACATGCTGACAGGCGGACAGATAGACACATGGCCAAACACCCACACAAATGCAACGACAAACAATGAAACATTATACAGTTTCAGTATCCATATGACAAAATGCAAAATGCGGAAGAGACAAACAACAGAAACCCCAACAACAGCAGCAACAACATAAAGAGCAACAACAGCAACAACATAAAGAGCAACAACAGCAAAGCACTTGTCAACGGGCAAATCCAAAGCGGCAAACAGATTAAATTGCAGTCAGTTCGTGTCTATGTCCACATCCGACTCAGAGTCGGAGCCGGAGTCTATGACAACATTGCAGTTTCAGTTCCAGTTTTAGTTTTTTTTCTTTTTATACCCTGTAAATATAAACATATTAGCGATTAAAGAAGTATATTAAGTCGCTTAAAATAAATAGGTTAGAGGAAGGAACCCAAACAGAACCCAAGGCGAAACGAATCATTAATAGTTGACATTTAGAGCTTATCAAACTTATCTAGTATAGAAGCAAACAAATAAAGTATAGATTATGCCATATGAGTGTATTTAATAGCTATAATTACTTATATTATATCATCAATAAAAATTCAAATTAAATTACTAAAAAACACATAAATGGAATCTAGACCAATAAATAAAGTTCGAAATTTGACATGTTGATAAAAACTAATAAAACTCTAATTAAAGCCAAAATACCCATAAGAATATATTTTAATTTATCAATTTCGTTTCCCTCATTTTGCTACAGGATACCTTAAAGTCGATTCTTTGCTTCCGCATACCGACTGGATTATTCCTCCTGCTTAGGGGCTGTTGCAGATTGCAAAAAACTCCACCACAGAAGTTAAATACGCTTTGATTTCACCCCGAAAATAAAAAAAAAATACAGTACAATAATTCTTCCTATTTTTTTGGGCTCTTTTCTGATTGATTGCCATCAAAAATCGGATTTTTGGCATAACGGCAAATGCGATTTGATTGCTGTCTTTGTTTCCTCTGTTTTTTCCCCCTTTTTTTGTTTGTGATAACTATTAATATATGTTTTCAGCAAAAATCCCTAAAAATCATTCAGACCAACAACAACTTTTCTGCACAATTGCATCAATGGACGAACATTTTTGGGATAAAAAACAAAAACTGACATTTTCTTTTCCTGTTTTTTTTTTTCAAATTTGATATTTAATGTTGGGTTACATTTGATACTACTCTACGCTTTTTGACAGCTGTCAGCTATACACATTTTCACCTTAATTAAGTGATATTAATCGTCTTTTGAAATCTCGGACTCTTTAAAAGAGGAGAGTGGAAAAAAAAATACCAAAACGAGAAAAAGGTGCGATACATGGCGCGTGCCGAAAACGTAAAAGAAACGCCCCTGAAAAATAATAGCAAAAGTCATTCTATGGGTATTAAAAGCTTTTAGCATTTAGTTTGCCTTGAGATAGGGCATGGAAAATGGAATGGAAATGGACACGCATAATTTTCATTTTAGTGCCCTTTTCTGTTGGAACCTTTTTTTACGTTACAGTTTTGTTTTTTCTTCATTTTTGTTTGTCTTTGCCCCCCTGGCAATATTGTTAATGGAGCCGATTCTAATGGCCTCGTTTTGGGTCTCACATTGGGAATGTGTGTCTGTGTGTGTGTGTGTGTGTGGGTGTGTGGGGGAATCGTATGTAGGAGTTAGATTTTGCCATATGTGCCCATATGAAGGAGTCGGAAATGGGTAAGACCATCAAATTAATTGAAAGTTTAACTTTTTTATTAGGACAAAAATAAATGAGAAATAACCTGTTGCATTTCAAAAAAGGTTTCGGGACAAAGCATTAAAAATGTAACGGAGTGAGTTCAAATAATATTAGCAATCAAAATGAATATTAAGTTTTCTTTGTTACAGAGAGTATTACTATGTACTAGTACTACTAAGTAGCAATAGTGTATAGATTTTTCAATTTGCCTAATCTTATATTATGCTAAAATGCAGTGAAAATACATTTTATAATATAAAATACATATTAATCAATATACTGTATAAACTATAAAATATAAATCTTTCTTCAAAATTTAAAAAAAATAATATTTCTTCAGAATTTTCTTTCTATGTTTTAAATAAAGTAAACTTTAAGTAAGTGGAATGAATAATTAAACTGTTCTTATTTCATTTTGAACAATTTAAATTTTAATTTGACATGGTTCAGAGAAATAAATTTAATTATTTTTTAGGTTCCTCTCTCTAGATAAATTCGGATTTCAACTTCCTACTATTATAACTTTTTCTGTAACCACACAAATATAATACTTAGGGATTAAATCAGTTAAAACCTTTGGGTTTTTTAAATTTTATGAATATTTTTTAAGTCACCCGATTTTAATTGATAATATTGAAAAATGATACATAAAAAAGTATTTTAATTACAGATTGTTAGTTAAAAAATATGCAAAGTTTTAAACTCAACCAATTATAAAACACTTCCCTTTGCGTGTTGCCCATCTCATTATTTAACGTCCTCAAATCAGAAAAAAAAATGCCAAAGTGCCACATTACATTAAAATAATACATTAAAATCACACTAAAATGCCGTACAATAATTTTTATCACTTCATTCAATTGTTTTATTTTACTTTTTGGCTATTAAATTTTTATGTAAGTCAGTAAACTTAAATACAAACAAAGTTTGTCATTGGATTGGATTGTCATTGGATAAGTATATGCTTTTAAATATATTCGGCATTTTACAGTTTGTACTATTAACTTTATATAAACTATAAAGAAAAATTATGTTCTAGAAAGGTTAACAACCAATTCAGTATTCACCTTCTAAACATTGACTGCTAATGAACCCGAAAAAGAATGAACGGAAAGCGACTCAGTTAATTTCCTTTTGATAACCCCTTTTTAATAACTATCGACTGACCTTTAAGTAATAATAAGTATATATGTAGGTTCTTAGTTTTGCCCTTTTACTTGACCCCCCCTTTCTTATGCTTATTATATCGAAGAAATTGCACCCTTCTTTGCACATGCCCACCCCGAAAATAGATGTCCCGTTGAGCACTCCAAATAAACACCCATAATTACTTAGCTCATCATATCGGGACCCAGAGTTACGGTTGATCGTTTTTAAATTGCAGATGCATTGCACACTTCCGCCCCGGTGGCAGGACATGAAGCTGCCTCGATGAAGGAGGAGGAGGAAAATGAAACCCAAAGTGGATTTAAATGGGCGACAAGGATGTCGTCGGCACTTCAAGAAGTTGACATAATTATGCCAGCAGCACCAAGACACTGCAACTTTTTGTTGCGTTTTATTGTGCAACAACAACCCCCCCTTAAGACCCTTAGAAGTCATTCATTGTCTTGGGCAACCCTTACAAAAATGTCTTGCCGTTTCTGCCTGCCTGCTGGATGCCATCTAGGGATAATGATGATCCCTTTTACTATTCCTTGGCTTTTGCATTCCCTTCTAACAGTTGTTATAGTTATTACGACGACTACAAGGAAATGGGCGTACCATTTTCAGATTTTGCATAAAAGTAACTCTTAAAGTACAGTTGGGACCATTAACGAAACAACAACAAAGATTACAAAAAAAAAAAAAATGAAAAAGAAAAAGAAAACCAAGAAAATCATTAAGCGCATTTTCCAATTGATTTCACGTCGGACAGCCGCAAGAAGAGAAAACTTGACCAAAATCAATAAGCAACCAAAAGGCAACCGCATAAACACAAAAACCGAATACATATAGACGATGAAGGGACGGGAAGATTGTCAGGCGGCAATTTTTGTGTTTCTTTTTTTTTGTTTTTGGTGTCTGCTTAGTCAGGCATGGACTCAGTCCAGGCCAGACCAGACAATCCATATACCCATCATTTATAAAAGTGTGAGTTTGATGAGATTCTCAAAAACTTAAAAATTATTTTTTAATAAATGAAATATGAAAAAATGTGTAGAAAATTCTAAGAAAATTATTCTATCAAGATTAAATTTTGAATAGCGTAACAGAAGAGCTACAGCACTTATATATGTTTTTAAGTAAATAATAAATCGAAGAAGGAAAACCCTTTTAGTTTAGTTACAGCATCATTTACACTTCGACAGGCTGCTTAAAATGGCAGACATTAAATATGTGTAAATATTAACAATGTTAAATTTTTTAATGTGCAAACATTTGATTAACAAACTGTAAATATGCAAACAATTTGTAATATTTCAAAATATTGTTAAACTTGTTTTTAAAGCCACCAATAATTTTTAAATGTTTAAGTTACCCATCTAGGCTTTAAAAACTTGATAAAAAAATTCAATTTTAGTAAATTATCATACTAAACTTTAAGAAAATAACAATCGATTAAGTAATTAAAAAAGAAATACCTAAAAAGAAAAGAATGAAATTTTGCAATAAAATAAACGCAAATCATTCCTTAAGGTTTTACACACGTAAAAGTTAATCACTTTTATTAACAAATTTATTTATTTACATTTTTAATATATTTTAATATTTGAATAGAAAGTTATTTCAAATATCGGTCAGGCAATTGGAATATGATATGGCTTTCTCAATAATTTTATTTCGTTGCTGAATTTTAAAATAATATTAATTATATACAAATTGAACAACAATATTATTTAGTAAAATTGATACATTGCATACTGATATTATATTATATTATGATATTATATTATTTTTTCTATTTGTAGATTAGAACGTTTTAAATACTAATTGCATGCATACAACGCTTAGCTTTAAATCGGAAAAGTATTTTAAGAATTATATAGTTAGATATTATTATAAACAGTAGGCAAATTGCCTCTAAAACTTACTTTTTACAATTATTAATTTTTTTATATATGTATTTCCAAGAATAGGTATTTCATAGTCTTTATCAATTTCGATTACGCATCATCCCCAGCTTGCTGTCAACAAAAGCTAATGGCAAAGGAGGGGAGAGAGAGAGGTGATTTGAAAGGGAATGCCAGCTCCTGTCGCATTGTTGCAAAATTGATGTGTCCCTACCAATCGCTGCCAGCTACCTACCTACATTCCATTATGCCAAAAAAAAGGAAGCAAAATACATATATCGTAGGAAAGAAAAACCGAAAAAGTGAAAATTGCTCTTCAGCTTCAGAGCATCTTTTTACGCCTGATTGCAGCTCAAACAATCTCTACCTCAACAATATGTGTGTTGTGTATGGTGTGTGTGTGCGTTTGTGTGTGGCTTCTGCATAGGGTTTTCACAATTGATTTGATACAACTATGTGCCACCACCTCCACAAACAAACCCTCTGTGGCCATTAGAAGTAGAAGAAAGAAAAAAAAAATGAAAAGCAAAACACACATTCGAATGATTTACGAGTTTTCAAAATGCCTGAAAAAGGATAACAGGACACATTTTGTTTGATCATTTGCATAAATGCCCATTAAATCATGTGTTGCTGGCCAATACTTCTCTCTGTCTGACATGTAAAAGTTGTTGCTCGTTGTCCAGTTTTTGAGTATATATTTTTTGAACCCATGTGGTACCCTCAAAACCCCGTTATCCGTTACTCAATATTGTTATTGTTGTTGTTGCCGTTGTAGGCTCCCCCCATTTTAATTGTCAGTGCCATGGCCTCTCACATAAAGTTTCTCATTTAACATTTGCATTCGCCGACTCACATTGAATGTCAAGTTCAAAATGATTTAGTGACTATTTGTTTCTTTCTTTCTTCTTCTTTATCACACTCTCTCTTCCTCTCTCACTCTGTATGGGGCCAAGGGTAATTAATTGACCAGCTGGCATGGAAGGGCTAAACATTTGTTAGCGATAGCTGAAACAAAAAACCAAAAATGTTGCACAAAAACTTTTTAGTATGAGAAGTTGGTGAATGTTTTGTTGTTGGAAAGTCACAATGGTAATGACTCTGCAATCTGAAAAGTAATTTCAACTCATTAGTGGTTCGTATATGCATTTCATTCGGAAGATAATAAGTTTAGGTTGTGATTGAGCATCATTAGCATCCTTTTCTATAATCGAATAAAAAGTAATGAGTTCAATGATTAATTTATTCAAGTGCACTATTTGAACAAATTGCAACATTGAATAGTTAAAATTTACAAATATTTCCCTGTTAACTATAAACATTATAGTAAGAAACTGAGCATTAGGGTAAATTCCACCTGCAGCATCTTACACATTCTAAAAGAATTAAAACAACACAGAAATATTGAAACAATAAGTCTTAAAATAATCAAAGATGTTGCGCCAATAATTTAATTTGACTGATTGATTCAATGCAAGTTTTTATTAGTTATATGTACATATGTAAAAAAATAAAAAAAATTAATAAAATTTTACTTTATTTATTTATAAAAACTGTGTGTGTTTAGATAAACCAAAAAGCTAATAAAATTATTTAAATTTAAAAAACGACGCTTTTGGCCATAGACTTAAAATAATAATGATTATAATAAATAACAGGAATTTTTATTTTACCGTTAACAGAAATTTTTTCAATTTCCTTTTATTAAATTAAATTATAAATATAAATTATTATTTTAATAAGAGTTCTTTATTTCTAATAATAAGAATAAATTAAAATTTCAGTTGATCCTTCCCTTTCCTGCATTCGTACTAAGAAAATGCTTTTTATTAATTAATACATTTGAAATTTTATTTTCCCTTTTTGCATTTTCAATTCTATATGAGATTTAATTATTGTTAACTAAAACTTCTGTAGCTGAACTATATTTTTGTATTTATTAAGATATGTCATATTTCTTTCTCTGAATATCTAATAAAGTGCAACCTTTAATCTTAGAAACATTTTTTGACCATTGCAGCTGCTACTTAACTAACATTTTGATAATTTTTCTATAGGTTTGAGTTTGCTTTGGTTTGGATTGATTCAGTAAGCCATTCCACCTAATTAACTCCATTTGTTGAATGAATGGCTAAGAAACCCTTTCTTTATGGGTAAAAACCATACAAAAGACACTTATGTCAATAGATTTCAGCCGTCAATTGGTATCCACACCCATGGCCATATCGATATATATGTTTGTATATATAGACATATAATATGTATGTACTTTATGTATGTTAAAGGTGCGGTTACAAAAGCGCATATCAATGACTAATAACCTTCAATAGCCCCTACTTACAATGCAATTTTCCTTATTGTTGAGAAACACAGAGACATAAGAACAGGACATCTGTCCGTCGAAAAGGCAACTCGAATGCGTTTCGCCATGACATATGACTAATTATGGATTGCAGCTTGAGCTGCGTTAACAATATTGAACCATGACTTCGCCAACTTCTTTTTGGCCAACTCAAATGATGCATGACAGACGTGTGTCGGGGTCGCTTGCAAGTAGCGTGAAATATTTGCCATCAAAACAACGACACAAACATAAGATATAAAATAACAAAAACAACAACAACAACTAGCTGGAAAATGCAGCAAGTAAATTAACTTTATCGTCAAATATTTTGCAGTTTTGCTGTTTTTATATCGACAATCTTATGCTCCGTCATCAGGCATGTGACTCAGCAGCTGCATAAACAAATTGCAGTCAACATTCATAATTTCCTGTTTAAATTAAATTCGGCCAACTTGGTTTTTGTCTCTATTGCCTTGGCTTTTAACTCGCATAAACTATTTCCTAGTGACAACAAATTTACAACTCCAAGACCACGCACCAGCAACGTAGAAAATGCAAAAAAAAAATAAAAAAAATAACCAAACTAAACCAAAAAAAAAAAAAAAATGTTTAAATACTAAAAGAAACAAATATGAAAATGAAAAGAAATCTGCAGCAATCTGTACCAAAATCTCAGGCAATTAAATATCGCCTTCAAAGCGAGGCTTTTGTGGCAGTCGTCAGTCGGCGGTGCGTCGATACCAACAATTTCTGGTCAATTTTCAATGTGCGTTTATTGATTTTATTATGCATAAAGCCAGCCACAAAAGCGACAAAAATGTAAATCGAAATCGATATGAAATGAAAATTATGCATTTGAAACCAATTCAACTATACGTTTTTTATGAGTATACTCTATTCGTTCAAGGAGTCCAATTACAATGGAATTGATTAAAATATATGTTTTTCTACATCACAAAAATGCATAGGAAATCATTCCAGAAAATATTAATGAAACATTAATTAATAGCATGCCATTATGTTGAATTTTATAAGTTAAATTTAATATATTTAATATTTCTTAATATAGTCTTATACCATTTAATATTTTAACCTAGAGTAGAGTAGTAGAACTAATTAGTCTAATAAGTTTACAATATCAGAAAAAATGTTAAGAAAACGTCAGTTGACCAGTTATTAGTCGATAACTTGATCTAGAAATGGGAGTGCCCAAATAAACTATTTTCTTCTGTCTTAATGATGGGGGCAACTGCAACTCGTTAGACATTTTGAGAATTACTTACAAAATCTTAAAAAAAGATTGTTGATATGTTGGTAATGTTTGTCTTTTAAAATTTCCAGTCCATATATATATTATATATAATAAAGTTTTTTTCTGGACCTGTACAAAAAACATTATAGAAAAGCTCGACTGTATTAATGCATTTGTTTAATAGTATTTTATTACAATTTTTAAATATTTTTTCTAACTTTCTTATCGTAACTTAAATTCTATAAAAATTGTACTATGGTTTGCTCATGAGATAAATTTGTTAATTACATTTAATTGCTCTTTATAATTTGCAAGTGGCTAAAGAAACTCTTATAGTATTAGACATTCAAAATCTTCTTAGTTAGTTGCTACTGTTTAACGAAGCTAAATTTTAAAATAGTGGAATATTCATTAAAAAAAAATATTTTAATGTAAATATGATATACCAAGTTAGAGTATAGCTACATTAGTGAATAAAATTATTGTTTTTCCAAATTGCAGCCATCAAATTGCCAATGCCGCCGACGCCGATGCCGACAACGATGGACCGGCCAGCTTCTCTCAATCTGCCGTACCCCTCGGCGTACCGTCCGCAACCCTTCCGGCCAGTTCGTTAACCTGTTTCACATAAAAATATTTTTTTTTTTAAATCTTTTTTATTTATACACATATATTTCTGTAATTTTTGTTTCTGCTTTTTGTTTTTCTTTTTTTTTTTAATTTTTTTTTTATTTTGGCCAGTCAACGCCGATCAACGTCAAACTGGCAAGCGGCCAACTGCTAACCAAATGCAATACATACGCACATATGAATATATGAATGTCGTTTATCATAATCTTATCAACAATTCACATTCAATTATAAATCAATCAAAATTGCACCATTTTCATATGTGGTTATTTTTTAGGTTTTTGTTGTTGCCGCCTGTGGCACGCTTTGGATTTTTGAATTTTGAATTAGTTTTTGGGATTGATATATGGGCAAAAATTGCCATCGGTGCTCCCACGTTTACGTTGTCTAATGAAGGTAAAAACTAGAGAGTGACAGACAGACCAGAGAATGGATCGTTTAAATAGTTTTGTATAAATTGATATATTCGTTAATCGAAAAATCGTATACATACATACATATATCGTATCGTAGGCACATTTGCTTGTTTGGTTGGGTTGTTTATGGTTTTTCTTTTTATTTTAGCCCACTCTGGCAAAATATTCTAGTTCATTATGCAGCCTGTCGAAAATGCTATCAAGCGTAAATTTGTATCTCTCAATCGCAAAATAGATTGCAACCGCATTTTAATTTTCGCATTTTTTGCTTTTTTTTTTTGATTTTGCTGTTTGGCAAATTTTTGCAAATACTTTCAACCCCCCATCGATATGGGTTACCCACTGTGAGTAGTGATCCTTAATCAGGGACACTTCAATTGTATTCCTGATTGCAATCAAGTTGTCCCTGCTTTCACTTCACTTTCTCTCTCTCTCTTTCTCTGTCTCTCCCTCTTTCTCTGTTTTTGCTCTCATTCTCTGTCATCGGTCGGCCTCTTTATTATCTCTGCGGTAGTTTTATCTGACAAATGCCATCTTTGTGCAACTCAAAAAAAAAATGCTTCATTAATTGCAAATTGAAGGGAAAATGGTGTACAGCGTTTTTAAAATAAAATAAACTTTCCACTCGATACAAACATTTTTTGTGCTTATTACAAATGGTAAAATGCAAGTACCACATTAAGAAAACATTTAGATTTTTCAGTCAGAAGGTATTGGTCTTTTAACTGTATACAAATAGTATCTTCCACTATCTTTATATAGGCAAAAATAAGTTAAAGATTTTGGTAAAAATTTTGACTCTTCCATACATATATACTTTTGACAATATTAGGCAATATATATAACATATTCCATGTGTGTATGGAAATCAATTCATTTTAAAATTTAATGAATTTCATTTTTTATTTAATTTACTTTCTTATTTTTTATTTATTGAATTCAAGAGAACTTGTAATTATAATAAAATACGATTTTGAATCTGAATAATAACAAAGCAAGAGATAACAGAAAGTGTTAATAATTATTAAAACTCAAAATAGTTGTTAACTTTCGAAATATCTAAAACCCTTAGAATATGATTTTTAATTACAAAATTGTAAACTTGATCAATTTTAATTTAACTTCTTTAATTTAATATCTTTAATATCCTATTTATTTAACTATAACTGGGAATAATACGTTGGTATATTATTAAAACTTATTTATGTAAAATAAAATGCCAATATTTTTTAAAATTAATTACCAAAGATATTAATCTATACCCTAAACACTTACAAGGTGTTGGCAATCTAAGTGAATTGGCAACCTGCTTTTTTGCAGACATGTTAAGTGCTTTATTATTTATGTTTTTTATTTTTATTTTTTAAATAATAAATTGACTGACTGTACTTATGGATAGTTATGGCAGCTGCTTATGCCTCGCCCAAAAACTCAGTCTCATCCACGAGACTTTCCCCTCTCTCGGTTTGTGTCTCTTAAAGGTTGTGCCTCATGACTACCAAATCAAAACTACTTTAAAAACTACAGATATATATCGGGAACAGGGCGTGAAATGTTCAATTGCACGTGACTGCAATATGCGTTGTCAGTCGGATGGATTGTCTGTCTATCTCTTTTTGTCGGTGACAAGAGATAATGACATTTGACATATTGAGGCACGCGTCACTATACTTCTGTGCTGCAAAATATTTACGAATGACGAATGTGTTGTTGTGCCAGCCCAGCGACATGTTCAAGTGTCGAGGAAACGCTACTCCCGAGGAAGAGGCAGTCGCGCATGCGCAGCCTCCTGTCATAGACAATTTGTTACAAAAAATCAAAACGAAAGCAAGCCAAAAACTACCGTCTCGTAAATATATAAAAGGGGTGTCTCTTCTGTTTTCTGTATTTTTTTTTCGGGTTGCTCAACATAATCCATCAAATGGCATTCGTTATGCTCCGCTTCGGTGTGTAGAATTGTTGACGAAGCGTGTCACTGTGCGACACGCCTACCGCCCAGCTGGCATCCTGCACTCCTGCGCTCCTCTAGTTCTAATTGCTCGTAAAATCTAGACCGAGTCCGAGGCTCTCCATGTCCATAAAAATCAACCATCCAGTCAAATTGTTAGTATTACCTCTTTTTTTCTTTGGCTTTTGTTATGACACACGGGCAGGATTTTTATGGGCACATTTCGGTTATTTTACAACTTGATGTAATTAAATGCAATTAGTTTGAACGCAGCTGTGGCTACCAAAAAAATCTATGACAAAATATCGTAAAATAATATAAAATTTAACTTCTGCTACACTGATTTAATATATTTCTTTTCCTCTTCATAAATGTTTTTTTTATGTAAAAAAAAATTATATATTATATATTGTATTTTTTATGCATTTTTTATGATTATTTCTTTCTCGCTTAATGCTTAATGAGACTTTTCAACTACGAACACACCCCTAAAACAGAAAAAAAAACGACACATTCATGGGTACATAAATCATAAAAATTCAAAGATCTTTTTCTACTATATATGTACATATGTATGTATGTATATGCATACATGTCAGACCTTGACTTGCTTGCATTCAGAAGAAGAATGAGCTCTAAGCTCAAGCACACACCTGAGCACACCTTTTAATTAATTAGTTGCTACAAAAAGAAAAATACCCATGTATTTGTAGGTATTTGTGTATATGTATATGCAGTAGCCAAAAAAAAATAAATGTCGTTAATTTGTTTACTATTCCCCACCTTTTAATGTGTGGGTATAATTAGACAAAAGATGCTTCCTGCCAAATAAAGTATTTTAGTGTAATCGAATATAGATGGATGTTTGTCTGTTTGTATGATAGACACGACACCCACGTTCAAATATCTGGGACATCATCATAGCCAAAAATAAAAGTCCATAAGTTAAAAATGAAAGTTATTCGATAATGGAATACCCTTTACTTCACTGCAAACTGAACCTAAAGTTTGATTTATTTAAATGCAAAATTATGTATATTTTATAAATAATAATTTTTTATTCAAACTATTGATTAAAGATCTTAAGTTGTCATAACATTTATAATATATAATATTCATTTAATATACATACATATAATATCCAATAATCATTTTTTAAAAATTTTTGAAAAATAACCCAAAGATTTTAAATACATATTCTTCTTTCATTTTTTAAAACATAATAACTCCTTTTTTCCAATATAGAAAATTTCTTTTAATGTGTTAAGAATAATACCAAACATCAAATTTGAATATCCAGTTTCACAGTTATCAGATCTTGAAAACATTCCTATATAAATACAATTCCATCTTGATATAAATTTCATAAAAATTGTTTGAAATTGATCTAGATTAAATAACTGACACTTTATTTTGGTTTTTTCGGAAGAAGTATTAGAATTCGTACTTAAATTTATATCTAACCAAACTCAGTTAAATTTTAGTTTAAGCCATATTTTTATAGCTGTCAATTTTAAAATATACATAAGTACACATTTTACTGAACCAAGAACTTTATAGCAAACGAATTGAATACTTCCTTTCACTTTACAGGCAAATAGGGTATGAATAAAAAGCATTCAAGGTTATTCCAAAACGAACTCATAGAAACTAAAGTTTAGGGTAGGTCTGTTTGAATGGAAACTACCTACAATTTGTACTTAATTAGCATAACAACAAACTGAGATTTGTTCACAATTTTATTGATTTTTGAATATTTATTTAAGTTCTTTCTCCCAAAAACAACAAAAAAAAAAAGAAAAAAAAACCAACATCAAAAAACTCACCCCAATAATAAAACCAAAAAAAAACTTGAAATGCCTCTTTCATGCATCAAATATTAAAGCAAATATCATTTTGCAAAATAAATATGAAATTATGAGAAGACGAAATATGAACCGTTCGTAATACTTAGAGTAAATCTATCCAAAAAAAAAATTAATTCTTCCCTTTTTTTCGGTGATAAATACCATCATCGACATTTCAACCCAGACCCAAACCATAAATATGTCAAAAAAAAAAGGAAAAGGGGTAAAAGGGTTTCTGTTATTTTTGTACCAAAAAAAAATCCATAAAAAATTGTATAAAAAATTAATTAAAGACGCTCCATAAACAAAGTGAAAGTTCAATGAGTGCAAAAACAAAAATTTGTGCCAAAAATAAAGCAATTCGAGTGAGTGGCGAATTATGAACCGTGAACAGAAATACGTACAAATCCCTTCTATGGCGAGGGAGGGGGCAGGGAGTAAAATAGTACTATACTGTTTGCCGATCAGTAGTAATAGGCAGCTGTCGATAATTTTTGCGTAAGAGAAGAGAAAGAAATTATTTTTGCGGTGGCTTTTCGGTTTGGGCAGTTTATAAAGCGATTACGGGCGTGGTTGTCTACTAGGCTAATGTGAAGAGAATTCATTTTGTATGGGTGAAAGTGACCTAAAAATGGACTCTGGAACGGACTAGAACTCATCACGCCTAAACACACGCACACACACACACACATTATGATAGACAAAGGGAGAGCAATTAGTGGGCAAGAGAAACGAGGGAGGAAACGCTACACTCTGATTGCCCATTGTGTGGGTAGTATCTCATTTTAATCCTGTACATTGTTTGCTCTAATTTTGTTGTTTTGTATTTTATGAGCAACTCCCTGACTGACTGACTGACTGGTGGCGACGCCTAGAGGTGTGAGTAAGGACACGCACGATATGCTTATCATGAATTTTAACGATAGTCACGAAAAATACTCTACAAGGGAAAGTATAAAAAAATTCGGTACAGCAAATGAAGACAGAAAAAAATCAAAAGTATTTTTACTACTACATCATTTTACTATTGAATTTTTGAAATTGTTTATCTTTTCGAAATTTTATTCATAGAGATCATGTTATATATATACATATGTATATACCTGTAACAATCGTATCAAGTCTAGGAACAATTCTTTATTAATTTATAGAAATTGAAGTTAATTTTGCTTACCAACATCAAATCCAAATCCTAAATTTTTATATTAAAATTCTTCACTTCCAAAAACTCAGCTTTTCAATAATTAAAGTGTATTTATATAATATAATATATATAATATAATATAATATAATATAATATAATATAATATAATATAATATAATATAATATAATATAATATAAAAAAAAAGAAAATAAGTGTCACAAGATTTCAATTATTAGATAAATAACAATTTGGAACCGAATCTTTTATCTACAATTTCTATTTATTATTGAAAAACGAGAAATAAATTTAAATTGTAAAAATAGCAAAACCAAAAATAACTGATTTTAGAAAGGGAAACCATTATTCATTTCTGCTTCAGTCAATTGGGTGAATAAAAAAATGTCTAAGAGCCAGTCTTATTTGAACCATGGTATTTATAGAAATCAACATGGTTAAAGATGGAAAACAAGTGTTACACAATTATTATGATATTCAAATATTTTAATTACATTTTTGCCCCTTCTCCACCTTCCATCACTAGGCTTAGATCATTAACTTGCCGCCCCTGCTCATTTGCTCAACTCGATGGAAATAAAAATAAAGTTGTCAGCTAAAAACATTTAAAGAAATCTACATATAAATATTTCAACGGGCCGCCAATCTCTGCCCATGGTCTGTCTCTCTATGCGTAATTTAAGCCCAAATTGACCCAAAAATGAAATCAAAATCTCCAAGACTAAGAGACGGAGACGAGGACGGAGAGTCTGAGAGACATGAGAATTACAGACAAGTAAAACCAATGCCCAGATTCAATGCACTTTATCTATGAAAATATTCATGGCAAGTTGCATAAATAACTAAATCCGCCTAGCACTTCAAATTGATAAAGACAATTTACAATATGCAATTTGGGCGCCTGACTGGCAGCTTAGATTCAAGCCAAGCAAGCACAACAAACACACACATATACACACGCATCAATAACATAACCCCAACAACAACAACAACAACAACAATACAAAAACAAATCAAATTGGAGTCATTTACCCGTCGACACTCAGGGCCTAAAATGAAGTTGCACGGGTGAGGGAGCTAAGGAATCATATGCCATTGGCATCTGTCTCAGTCAAGTGATTTGAAATGCCATACATCGGACGGGAGAGAAAGGTGAAGTATGTTATACCCTAAGAGAATTACCAAGTATCAAATAAATGATTACAGAATGTAATAAAATATTGCAATGCATTCATGATTTATTAGATCCTTGCATGGAGAGCTAATTAAATCTTTGAAGTGAAAAGAAGCAATCTAAAATTATTAAGATTTATCTATTTAGGTTGATAAATATGTTATTTTAAAATTCTATATCTTCTAGTTTTCATATATCTGTAATACCTGAATCATTCTACAAAATACTGTTATGAATAGTTTTTAAATACTTTTGGTATTATATACCCATATATTTTATTTTTAAAAAAATAAATCTTTCACCTACTAAAAAACAAAGCTTGTTTTCTTTTAATCATTTTTCTATATTTCTATATTTTTATTTATTTAAAATTTAATTTTTTAAACTAGTACCAAGACTTTCAGCAGCTAAACTGAAAACATCTTTTTCTAGTCTGGTATAATATTGGTGAATACTAAACATATCTTTTAGAAATCATTAAATATTAAATTTTGGAATATTTTCTAAAACAAAATCACAGAAATTGAATTTATGTTTGAAATATAATTTATTTTTTCGTTTCCCATTAAAATTTTAAATAAAGCCGGTTAAAATTAAAGCAAATTAAATAAAAGTATACTTTAATCTTTTTTATTTTTAAACTTAATCTAATGAAATGATAAATTATCTATATACGTATATATAAATAAATGTATCTTTTATAACAAACCCAATTTAATATTATTAAAACCGAATTTAATGTAATGCACTTATTTAACTACTTTGCTTTGCTTACACAATTATTAAAATTTCAGGTGCGTTGTAAAATCTATTTCCCAAAACTTCTATAAATTATTTCCATTTACCTAATTCAATTAATATGAAAGTCAAATAACCTTTACAATAAGAGTAAGTGTCAGACACAAAGCGTGCAGCTAACAATTTCCAGCCATTGGATGCATGCAAATTTTCACAGACGACCCACATACTGGCATATATATGTATATGTATATACATATATATGTATATCTTTCTACATACTAACATGCATACCCATATATACATATAGACAACAAATTTAACGTATTGTACATATGAGAGTACATGTAAGCCTTCCTTATCCATCTAGCTCGCATAATACTCAAGTCAAGTGGAAATTGCTTTTGGCTCAGTCAGTGACTTGGCAATCAATCAAGTCAAGTGCCAAGACCATTTTCAAAATTATGAAATTCTGTGAGGCGGATATCCTGCAGTGAAAACAGATGCCTTGTTGCCTCCACAATTTGCCAATCTTTCAATCCGCCTGTCCTTCATCCCGCCAATCATCGAAACCGTAGTCGAAAGCGTATACTTCTTGCCAATTATGTCATGACGTACCAAAGTTGTAATCAAAACTGGTTACCTTGACATTGCCAGTTAAATTTGTTGTTGTTGTTGTTGCTGTTGTTATTTTGTTGTCCAGTTGCAATTAGTTGCTCCAAGCACGGGCAGAGACAAACAATCATCTACTACGCATCGCTATCTTTTAACCAATGTGGGTCAGGGGGCCAACTAATGGCACATTAATTGGATTAACACATTGAGCCACTGAACAGGCAAAGTCAACATCAAAGATGAGCAACTAATAGCAAAAGTGGGACAAGAAAAAAAAGCACAAAAAAACAGGATATCCAAAAATAATATTTATACACGTAATGTTAAAGGTTAAAATCCAACACATTTAGCCATAGTCTTTGCCGTAACAGTTTAAGTAAATATTTTTAAACAAAATGACATTTAAACACTTAAATAATATATCTTTAAATTGCAAATAAGCATTAATATTAAAAAGTGACACTTTAAGAAATCGGCATTTGTGTTATACAAAGACACAAATGTAAGAACAGATGCAACAAATCGATAAATAAACTATGTATAAACCAATTAGTGTCACATTTTCCTTAAAATCACTATCTTTACTACCTTTATTATTTTTATTAATGTCATATGTTAGTAAATACTTAGTCATTTAAAAAAATAAAATTTAGATGAAAAAAAGCTTATTTTTTATTTATTTTTATCTATTTATTAAATTGTGTATTATATGTATATAAATAATTAAATAATATATTCTAGATTTATAAACGAGATCAGATCACGATATTTAATTTAAGTTTCTTGTTGGAGTCGAGAGCTAATTGAACTTAGTTCTTAATTAATTTATTTAACTAACTTTAACTAAGTGCATTAAATTAAATACAAGATAAAAAGGTATTTAAAAAAAGTAACCTATTTTACTTTCATACTTTGATTTTGAAACTCTAATCAAATTAACAACAAATTCTTGTAAAATGTTAATTTACAAATAAGATCAAATAAGTACTGGAAGAATAAAATAGAACATATTGGGAAAATATTTTTTTTTAAAACAGCAAAATCTAATTCCCTCTCATTGTTGACCATTTTAACTACCAGTTACGAATGGCTTAAAAGTGTTGTAACTTTTGTCTAACTGAATCCTAATTACAATTAATTGTCGAACCAAAGTTACAAAATTACGAAATC
This sequence comes from Drosophila emarginata, assembly GCA_037075365.1. Lineage (NCBI taxonomy): Eukaryota > Metazoa > Arthropoda > Insecta > Diptera > Drosophilidae > Drosophila > Drosophila emarginata. The sequence continues at coordinate 3,846,552 of JBAMCD010000119.1, forward strand.
ATTCCGGTATTTGAAATCTAATTTTTATAGTTAACAACTTTAGGAACAGATTGTTCAGGTTCCCAATTTTCATTTTCATTCCCAATATGAATTACTAATTCCTGAGAAATATTTTAAATATAAATTATTATATTAGTTTCGTTTCAATATATTTAGTTTCGTGAGTAATTTATAAATGTTTTGTAACTCAAACCTTATCATAACGGTTATTAGAACTACAATTATGATTTCATTTACCGGTTATTGTACATCGTATTTTTAAATTCAGTTTCGTGATTTAGTTGGCCCATAGTCTCCTCTCTATACGCATAGGCATCGTGTCTAACTAAGTAGCGGCCGCACCGCGTGCGAAACATCTTTGCAATTTGCTGTAATTAAATCGCTTCACTTTGCCTCATCGCCTTCGTTTGTGTCGTTGTCGTCTTGCACTTAAATGGCGCATTTAATGGTGTAATATCATTCGGATTGCGCTTTTAATTTCTATTTATGTCTCTTTGGGGCAGCAATTTCTCTTAATTGCAACACACACACACAAACAAATACAGTCAATCCAATCTAATGCAACCCAACCCAATCTAACTGGGAGGCAGCTGACAACTGTGCCTGATAAAGTGCATTTGAGTCGCCCCCGGATCAACAGCAACAAAGTCAAAGTAACACGCCTTTATCAACCCCACCAAAAATATTTATAAACAACACAAAAAAAAATAATCGTTGTCAATGTTGTCTTTTTGATTTATTGCATTTTAGAATTTTTTTTGTATTTAAGTTACATGGCCAAAGTCAAAGTAAAACTAGGGGGGCACCAAAAACTTAACAAATTAAATTTTTCTACTTAATCAAAATTCAGTCAAAATATGAAAGGAAACGCATGTGTTTTGCCGCATGTGTGTCTGCGCACTTTCAGTTCAAATAAACAAATTTATCAAAAGACCATTAGATAGCCAAAAATAAGAGAAAAAAACAAAACTATACAATGAAATAGCCTTGAAGCCATAGTCTAGAAAATAGAAATAACTAGAAATAAATAATTGGCTCAACTGTTGGTAATAAAGGGGTTGAGTACATTAGATAAATGCCAGTTAGGTTAAAAATACTACAAGACATTGGCTGTATGCATGTGAATTTTATTGATAAAGCTCTAATTACTACATTTTTTTATTTTTTTGTTTGAAACAAATATCGAAAGTGAGTTTTAGGGATTTCTAGAATTGTCTGCCCTTGTAAAATGTTTACAATATACAGGAAATATCTTCAAATAAACATAATATAAATTTTGGAGAGGGATTCAAGTAAGATTTCTAATTACTTATTATTACCAAATAACTACAGAATATAGATTTCTCTCTAAGAAATATATTTTACAATATATTTTACCAAACAGATATCTGTATATTTGCATATTATCACAATTAATAAATTAATTCATTTATTATTACCATAAAAAGTCTTAAGCTTAAGTAGCTTAATGAATTAATTAATAAAAACACCAAAACTTGCCAAAATCGATCACAGATAAAGTTCACCTAATAACTATCTTTGGTATGTCATCAACAAACTTGTTTTATTTTTATTCTAACCAGGTACATACATATACATACATATAAAATTAAAATCTACATTTTTATTTTGCTTACTACCCACAACTTTATTTTTTTCTTTCCTTTTTTTTTGCAAATGCTTAACATTTAGCGTTAATCTAAGCCTTCAACATTAATCGGTAGTCTTGTTTATCTATCAGATTACTCAATTCCCATTATGTTGAATATCTGAAATGGTTCTCCGGTTTCAATCTTACGGCAATCCCCATTTCTTATCTCACTCTGCATTTGGCACTTAAAACTTTATGCAAAATACGAAACCGAAATGCGGTCAACTCATTTCGGTATAGATAAGATGACCACAAAAGCAATAAAGCACAATAAAAAAAATATTTAAAACACTTCATTAACTTCAGTACTAAAATTAAATAAATAAAAAAAGTCAAAGAGCCGAAACACGCCGACAAGTTATTTGTTACAGCGATTATATAATCAGGTTGACGAGTGGGGGGAATATCAAATAGCCAAAACATATTAGTTAAGCAAATAGATGACTGCACATCAAAGATGGCTCGATCTGGCTTCCCATAAATTTTCTGAATACCCAAAAAGAAAATTAATGAAATGCTCGAAATGGAGACAGTTTTATGTGGTGGCATTTATGGGTAGAGTTAGATGAATGCGATGCATAATGTGAAATAGGCACAGGCACAGATACGATAGTCATGAATGGTGGGGGGATTGGGGTACTGAAGTGGGGCAGCTTGGTAGCCAACTATATGTGATGTAGTTTCTCATAAACATTTCATCCCAAACTGTTTATGCTCCACATATATAACCAATATACCATTATAATCAAATTAATACACACTCATCGAATGCAATCAAAATAACATAAATAACATTTCGCTAAAATAAAAAAAAAAAGAAATATATGCTATAATAATCAAGTGATGACCTACAGTATAGGGTGCATTAGTTACACCATACAGTTTGAGGAAATTCAAGAAGCATAAAATCTAGATATAGTCAAACAAAAAGAAAAGAAAAAATATATTTCTTTATATTAAATAACATATTTTATTGTTGTTCTAATATTTTACAATTTTTTAAAAAAGAAAAGTTATAAAAGTAGTTATATAGTTTTGGTTTACATTAATATATAATTTCATATAACCAAAACCCGAACTCTTTTAATAACATTTATTTCTCAATAATATATTTATATTATTTATTTTTTAATTCAATTATGTCAACGAATTTAAATAAAGAATATTTATACCTTATCAAAAAATTACTATCTCTTGATCAGAAACAGAAACTTTACTTCATATGTAATTAAATTAAATAAATATTCTAATAAGATTAAAAAACTATAAATAATAATTTTACAACATTAACGTTTCTTTAATTTTTTGAAAATTTAGAGAGTGTAGCTAATTTATCGAAATTCAAAGTTGATTTTGAAATCTTTAATATAGAGTGAAGCAGAAAGAAAGATAAATAATTATATATTTATATAAAAAGTTAAGATCTCTTAATTTTTCTTTTAAATTATTTAGCTTCATGAACAAATGATAGCTATCGATAATTAATTTAGTTACAGTTAATTTGTTAATTTGAACACATTGGTATAGATCATTGAAATTTCTCTCTGGTCGAATAATTTCTCCAAACTTTGATTCCATTTGGTTTTTAAATTTTATGACGCGTGCGGTCAATTTGACGATGCTGCTGCCAGCTGCTGCTGCTTGCTGATGTTGTTGCTGCCGGCAGCAACTCAGCATGGTTGGTGGTGGACGTGGACGCGGACAACATCATCGACCCACGCACAACAGGAAGCCTTTTACCCATCGGCTAACCACACAGAGATCACGACATCGGCACGCATACTACTTTTGCTACTTTGGAATATATATAATAAAAATAGAGGTTGGCAATTTGGTTAATTTTGAAACTTTTTATTTTTTTGTGAAAAAATCATGGTAACAACTACATAGATAGTCAACTTTCAATATATATATGTGTGTGTGTGTGTGTGTGTATGGCTTACAAGCGCTTGTTGTGTTCGCTGCTTGTTGTTGGGCCAAAAGACACTGATTCAGTTGTGTTTTTGTTGCTATTTGTATTACTGTTGCTGGCTGTGTTTTGGCAGCAATTAATCGGCATTAAAATTTATATCGTTGCGATAATTAATGGTCTGCTAATATGCCATAAAATTAGTTAGCCAGCAAACGCGTTCAATTAAGGACTTAGACTTGTGGATTGGTAAATGTTGTTTCTTGTGCTATGTATGTTTTACAAATTTTGCTTCCCCAATAGCATAAATCAAAATGCTTATCACGCACTTTCGAAAGTACCAAGGAAAAAAAAAACGGAAAAGAAAAAAATGGCAAAAAAAAAAGAAACAAAAGCAAAAACTGGCCCGCCTTCAAAATCGATTCGATCTGAGTCAGCATTAGCTCCCGTTATATTCTTATACAAAAAATATATTTTCCTGATTGACGCCTAATTGTATAACTTGTGCATGAAACCCACTGGGAAACCCAACTAACAACGCAACAGCCAAGAGAAAAAGGTCAACAGGAAGTGCCATAATTTGCTATATTGTTGATTTGATTTTGTAAAGAAAAATCTCACAAGAAAATAATCTAAAATAGCAAAAAGTCGACCATAAAAATACTTAATATCTCTTCTATAAAGAAAAATCCAAAAACATATATTTTATTTGTGTGAATTTGGAATAATTGTTCTGATATAAAGAATATATTTAAGTAATGAGTTTATATGATTTATATATTTTTTTATAGTTTTGAGGTTTTCTAAAAGTACATATTAAATTCGGAATGGCATAAATACATTGAATATGAAATGGAATAGAATTATAGAGATTAATATTACTATTTGTATATAAAATCTCAAATGAGGTCTTTAGAACTTTTTTTTAAATAAACAAACATTTTGAAAACCCCCAATAATATTTTACGGACTTGTGTCCTTTGAAAAAAATTCAAAAGTATATAGTTAAAGCAATTACTTTATGTTATTTTTACGAGGTACTCTTTACTTGTACTAATATTAATTATTTCTCTAGCATTGTTGAACTTATTTTACTTTTGCTTTTGGGTTTCTATAATATTGAAAACAGAAATTAAAATTACTTAAAATTTAGAATTTCATGTTTTCCTTTTGGAAATATAGACATTTTTTTATTATTCATTATTATTTTCATTTACCTTGGTTTTCGTTTTACACAATATACCCATACAAAGGGTATTCCATAAATCACAGTCGCAGGTTCGACCTACTATCAGTTGGTATTTCTTTTTCTTTCATCTCTTTTTTTTTTCTTCTTTTTGAAAAATATTATGTATTTGAGCAATACTATGATGAAGACCTGAATGGCTAGATGCTCTCAGGAAGTTAGTTTTTACGAAAAGGAGCAACAACTGGTTTCTGTATACATCCCCCACACTCCACTTACGGTCCCTAGGTCTCTAAGGTTGGCATTTATGATGTTTATTGTAGTCAAGTTGATGTTGATCCAAGGCATCTCCTTTGCGGCGGTGTGACCTTTTGCCTCTGAGAAAATTGCACAGAAAATATATATGAAAAGTCGCTTTGGAGCAAATATGAAAATATAAAATGAAGACGTAGAGCTGGTAGAGGGTAGAAAGGTAGAAAGAAGATGTTGTTGTCGTCATCTTCATCATTGTAGTTGTTAGTATTGTTGTGTATTTTTAGCTTTGGCTTTTAAATTTGTTAAAGCCAATATGATTTATGTTAATGCTAATGTATAAATGTCAAGTGTTGGCAACTGAGTGGGAACACAAGTTTTTTTTTTTTTTTACTTTCTAAATGTGGGGGGATGTCATTTTATATAGTTTTACGTAAGTAATTGAGTTTTAATGTTATTAAAATAATAAAATAAATTACATACATAGCTTAGAGATAGCTATACAATTATACTATGATTTAATAATAGTTTAAATACATTTAATCCCCTTGTGCATTAGGCATATTCATTGCAAAACAAAAAGTTTGGCAATATCTAATAATGGATAATCACATTATCTTCTTTATTTTTGTATATTCTGTTTGTGTAGATACTCCAAAATCTCATTAATCAAAATAATAAATGCTTATTTTTTTTGTTTATAATCAGGATTAAAGCACTAGATGAAATTTTCTGATTAGATATTCTTGAATTTCTAAGCTTATTATAATATTTTACTAATATTTTGTCTGATTTTTTTATTAAACAAATAAAATAATAAGAACATGTTGATAAATTTACGACTGCTTCCAACTGATGACAAAAAACCATCTTTAATTGAAAATGTTGTAAATTTTATAGATTTCAAGTATCAGATGGAGATCTAGAAACAATTAAAAAAATTTGACAGTTTTATATGATCCCTCAATAATTTCATAATTATTTTTAATTTGTATTTAGAAACTTAAAAATATTATGTTTATATATGTTGTTTATTTTATATAGTCGAACTCTCCTATACGTAATTTATTGTCTTAATGATAATCGTTTAACAAACCAGCGGTCTTACTCACTGATATAATATTTTATTTTTCATTAAATGTGTTCCTTTTACCAATCACAACAGACAGATTATTTATTTTATCAATTAATTTTCAATTGCTATTATTAAGTAATAAGAATATCATTAACTTATTTAACCTTAAAATAGTCTATCCATTGCAAGTACTAAACCAAGTTCGCGACTTGAGGTAATTTTTAGTTTATTTATATTTGCGTTCTTATGTAGATCAAGGAACTCTCGGGATATCAATTTGTGTAGTAACTTTAAAATTCACAAACTTTAAATACAAACAAAATTTGCAAAATTTCATCCATCTGTTATTCAAATATTTCATATGTGCTGCTTTGGGTATACATATATTTGCTTTGTCATTGTTCCTAGATTTCACTGCTTAATTAAGCATATCTGCAAAATTTTTATTTTTGCATTCCCAGCTGCTGTTCATTTACCCCCTGCCAGGGGGAACCACGCCCCATACTAAAATATAGAAAATTATGATTATCAAAAAATTATGACAGCTCATAGGAAAAATGGAAAGAAAAAGGTAAAAGTTCATGGCTATGACAAATCTATTTGCCCGCTAACCCTGTCAGAGGAAAATCAAATCTATAATTTTCCAAACTCCAAAGAGAATGGGAAAATTTATAGGCCCCGCATTGTGCCATGCAAATTTATGACAAAACATTGCCACAAAGAGAGAGCATGGCGAAAGGTAAACAATGGACATGCAAAAAAATGAAAAAATGAAAAAGAGGATGGCAAAGAAAATATAGAAGAGAACAGAATTGGGAGCGGGTTGGAACGTGCCCTAATAATTTAATTATAATTTCTGTAAATTATTGAGAGCATGCAAAATTTTCTTTTTTTTGTTTGAAAATTGGCAAAGGTGGCTGTGAAAGGGTAGGGATTGCAATATCTTTTGGGTTAACCTAGGTTAGGGGTAGTTTTTCAATTTTATGTGAGCCTTGTGCGTGTTTTCTTGGAAATAACAAATTGCTGACCAACTGTCGGCGATCTCATATCACACCCACGCGATAATGTCAATCAAAAAACTGTTCAATATTCCATGCTGGACATATGAACATATATTTTTCAATTAACATTGCTCTCAATTACACGTACATATATATATATAGATAGCCCCTGGGCGATAAAAAGTAAAATGCATTCCTGAAGTGGGATAAATGTATGTACATATGTATATATATATATCGGGTTCTACCTGGATGGTTAACCGGTTTCGTTTTTAGTTGAAATAATTTCTTGCACGGTGCGTGATCCAGTGAGTGGATTGAGTGACGTGTGACCAGCGGTCAGTGGACGTCAACAGCCGTTATGCGTTTGAGTGACCCAAAGGAAATTGAATTAAAACAATAGCCCCGTTAGGGTTTTTCCTTCTTTTTTTATTTTGGTTTTTGATGGGCGTGAGATGGATTGAATGAAGTGGCCGCTAGTTGCGTGTGCAACTTTAATAGGATTTACAGCGCTAAGCGTAATTACAGAGAAGACAAAAGAGAGGGAGAGAAAGTGGGGTAATGAAAAATAAATTGAACAATTTAGGTACAGTTGCCAAATAAAATTATAATCAAGTCATTGTAGTGTGTTACAACTCAGTTGATATGGTATCGATTGTGGTCAAATATATATGAACTATACATTTTTATTAATATGGAGAGTTCTTTCAGTTTAAATGATATAGTAACATTATTTAAAGGAAACTACACATGCATAAATATTTCACATTTCTTTTTTCACAGAAATCCACTCTTAGAGAAAACTTCAAAAATTTTCAAAAGAATTAAAAAATCGAATCCCCTCCAATATCCAGTAGATTGATTAACTAAAAGTTAAAGATAGAAAATAAGAGTTTATTGATAATAAAATTTGTCATAATATACTTTATAATACATTTCTTTCCATATTTTTTTCACATTTATAATTATATTATTCGTACTTTGAATATAACATTCAATAAGTAATCGATCGCTAATAATACATCAAATTTTTCTAATCACTTAAAAGATGAAAAAGTTTTCATTTTTCAAACAATTGTAAGGACATTCACTCACTTCGTTTCCATTATAGTTAATTTTCAGTCTTTATCCATTAACATTAATGAATCCCTAGAATTAGAGGCGGGATTTCCTTCACCATAATGTAAATGTTTACACATTGAAGTGGTTTTTATAAAATTTGCATATTTAATGAGGTGAAACGGTTACATTTTACCTATTTTTTGTCATTTCGATTTTTTTCTATAAATTTTTTGTTATCAGCTAGAAAAACAAATAAAAATTATATGAAAAAATAGAGGAAAAAAACCTAAATAAAAATGTCCTATATCCTTACCAGATGTATTTTACCAAATAACTCTAGCACAGATTGTCTATGCAAAATGACAGAAAACAACCACCCAAAATGGGACAGGGAACACGAACCGAAAGGGTTAAAGGGATTATTAGATAGGGGTAAGAGGTGGAAACAAGAAGTGAAACACTCATTTATCATTTGCATACGAACCAAAAGCTGAAGTTGCATAGTTCGGATAGACAGAGAATAGACAGGAATTGTATTACAAATATAGACAGAAACACACACACACACACACATACTCATACACAGGAAGATAAATCAATTTGGTCCAGTTTACAGTTGCATTTATCCATACCCGGACAGATGTCGTATATATGTGCATATACATAACCAATTGGCCAGACCCAAAGCCCAAACAATTTGTAATCAAACAGCACTAAAATAATTCCATTTAGAATGTATTAATTTGGACACTGATGGGATTAGAAAGATAGAACATAAAGCTGAAGTTGCATATAATTTGGAAACAAAACAAAACTTAGTCAGAGTCAAAACCTTAAACCCAAACCAAGAGTGTTAGGCAAAAATTTTGAATTGATTATTATAAATGTAAATTCGTACAACAAAATATATTTTAAAATTGCATAATACTACACGTAAAAGAAGAAAAAAAATAAACATTCTTTTTGTGAAATCTGCTGAGTTTCTATGGAAAAAACGGTTTTTTAGAAATATAAAAAATTTCTTTGAAAAATGTATGCTAAACCAAAACTAAGCTTAAATCTTTTTTGAAAGTCCTTTACTCTCTGTAAAATAATTTTTTATGGTCTTAAAGACAAAACTTCTAAATTTTATGTAAAAAAAGTTTCTACAAAACTTTTATAAACTTTTTAATAATTTAATAAGTTTAATAATTTTTAATATATATTTTTTGTTTTTCAACAGAAATTGAAACTGTTTCCATAAAAACTCTTGGTTTTCTAAAGAAACTACTACAAAAACTGTTGTTCTACAAAATTTGTTTAAACTTTTTATTTTCTGTATTTAATATTTTATATAAGAAAAAGCATCATGAAATTTTGAAGAATCTTTTTGACACGAAAACGAAATGTCTTTATTTTTAAATTTACTTTAATTTACTCCTATTAAGTTCAATCACATTAGAAAATTGTTTCGATTCTTGTACTTTTCGTTCTCTTTAACAAATAATCTGAACTAATCTATTATTAATCAAACTATATTAAATTTTATTATTTTAATTACTATTATAATTAGTACTTTTATAATTAGAAAGCAAATTTTCCAATTTGAGCATTTTAAGTATTGAGTTGAAATATTTATTACGCTTGATATAATACCAAAAGAAATCTTAAAAAACACAACAAGTTTGTCAATAGACTATTATGGTTTAAAGCATGAAAACATTATATTAAAAGAATATTATGATGGGAATTTTCTGAAAATATATACATTTCCATTTGTCAACCAATTTGTTGAACAATTTTCCTTCTGTTGCCTCATATGCTAAACATGGCACTCAGATAAATAAACACAACTCGTAGTTGAGGCAATGGTTTTACTGTTGGTATTCAACTTAACTGTTGATTAAACTCATGCTACAGCCGGGGGAAATAGACATATATGTGTGTGTGTGTGTGTGTGTGGCTTTCCCAACTGGACAGGTGTGAACACTTGGCCACACAATAACCACAACCCTCCCATCAGAGATGATAGAGATAGGTGGAAGAATAAAGAAGAGAATAATGATTTATTTTAAGGATTTGCATAAATTGAAGATAAATAACCAAAAGATTTTAATTGAGAATACGATGATCAAAAATTCCAATTGTTTGGCTAATTGGATTGTCTAAAGCAAAGGAGCTTAAACGAAGCTTAAAAGAATTTCTCAGTTTTCCCTGCTATGAAACAGGTTGTTATTGGATTTTCTTAGCTTTAGCAACTAAATATTAACCTCCATTGTGTGCACAGAGCCTCCAAGTATGCAGCGTCGAGTTGCTGGCTCCAGGCTAAAACCCTCCAAGGAAATAAAAGAAAGGAAAAAAAAGTGTATATATAGTACAAACCCAAAACAAACCAGAAATGGAAAAAAAAGCAGTTCACTTAACCAGAAAGCAACACGCAAGAGCAACTCGAGGCAGCCCGAGGCTGTAAACAAACAAGAGACCAGCACGAGAATGGTTAGAAGAGTATTCCCCTTACTCATTCCCACTCAGGACACTGCAAATATTTAATAGGAATATATAGGAACCTAAGTTGGGAGTTAGCTGCGAACATAGTGCCAAAAGAGCTGTGCGTGTGGCTCGTGTGGCATTTGAATTTTAGATGCATTTTCGATTTCTTTTTTTTTCTGTATCCACCCTTTCCACTCCTGCATCATTTTGCCTCTTGGTGCTCTACATACTGCTACTTATTTTCTTTTGTTGTACAGAAATTTTCAACTTTGTTTATTTAAGAATTGTTATTTTTGTTATTGTATTGCAGTGTATATTTATTTTTGATTATGTTTTGTTCAATTGTTGCCACAGCACTGCAAGTATTCCTCTATTGTTTGTCGATTAGCCCAGAAAAATAAAACAACAACAACAACAATCACAAAAATTACAACAATTTCATGTTCAATAACAAACTACACTTTGGATTAAGATTCATTTTTTTTCATCAATAGATGAGAGTTAAATAAAATTAAATGAAAAAAAAGAAATGGAAACGTTTTGAAATAAAACAAAATAAAATAAAAATAAAATAAAAATAAAATAAAATAAAATAAAATAAAATAAAATAAAATAAAATAAAATAAAATAAAATAAAATAAAATAAAATAAAATAAAATAAAATAAAATAAAATAAAATAAAATAAAATAAAATAAAATAAAATAAAATAAAATAAAATAAAATAAAATAAAATAAAATAAAATAAAATAAAATAAAATAAAATAAAATAAAATAAAATAAAATAAAATAAAATAAAATAAAATAAACCAAATGTATATTATTATAAAAGAGAATCTTGTATCTTATTTCTGTATAAGATATATTTATCTATTTGTCCATCTATTAATTGGTTTCTAATTTTTCACATACTTTTACATTCTGATCATTCTGATCTGATATCTTGAACTAGAAGGGACGTTTCGGAATGGAGCATATCTCATTCTTCACAATTCCTCGAATAAGTATTCCAGATCCTTGGCATCTGCATTACAGAATTCTAAAATCTTAAAAACATTTACTTCATATTCACTACAGTATATTTATTGACCACAGAAATTGCAGACACAAAACTATACAAATGCCTTCAAGTGCTTAATCTCTTAACCTTTTTATTATTTACATATTTTAATAATGAAACGAATAAACAGAATAATAAAATCTAATAATGCAATACATATGTATATTTTTTACATGTTTCATATTTAATACTAAAATAAAAACTAACTTTGATAAACTCACAAATTATACCAATACAATTCTACCATTCTGGTTTTCACAACCAATTCATTATTTCTTATTTTAAAAACCATTCAAAAACAAGTCAAAACATATTTTTTCGACCTTACCCCCTATTGAAAAATTACTATCTCGATAATAAACTTGATATGTCTGTCAAAATACAATTTGAAAGAACATCATAAACATCATTATAATTCTTATCTCTGACCTCGCATCTCTTGAGTTTTTCTGCTCATTTTGTGCCCCAAATGATTTGGGTTTAACAGTTCACTGTCCAGTACCCTTTAGAGCCCTTCCATAGAATAAAACGTTCGTGTAAAGGCATATCTGTTTGTTAGTTTTTAATCTCACTAACATCGTATGTAGAGGCCACTTCAGTGTGTTGTGTTAATGGTTGTGTTTGTAGGTCCTGGGTCAAAATGTTTCAATTTGAGAAGAGATTTTAACGCGGATGCTGTCGAATAGCCAGGATCGCCTGAAACCAACCCCTAGAATAAGCTCAACAAAAAAAAAATCTGCATGTTTGTTGTTTTTTAAAACGTTTTTAATATGAAAAATGTCACAAAATATCAGAGGTAGAGGCTAGTGATGGAAGAAACGGGTTGATTTGAATGACAATTGGAAAAGGGACGACCGACATAGAAAAAAAAAAAAAGGATCTTTGATGATGCTGCGTCCGCGTTGATGAGCTTGTAATACTCTCTCGGGGGTGGGGGTTGATATTTAATTGTAGGTAGTTTTATTCTGCAGCTGCTGATGCCCATTGAAAAGTTCAGTATTTTGTCTGACTGAGGTTTTTAGTTGGCCGCATTCTCTATATATCTCCATGGGGCGTGTCCGCTGCTCTTTTTACCTCTTTCTATCCTTGCCCATGAACTTCAATTGTTTCTGATGATAATCCGACATTTTCTAGTTGCAATTTTGTGTGCCACATTTAACAAACTTCTTCACTCAGCAGGCTATCTTTTAGAAGGATTATTTTTGTCATTTAATGTCAGTTTTTGGTTGGTTGACTAAATCAAATTTTGACAACTTCTTTTAACTTACAAACAAGTAATAGGGTCCTACCTAGAGTATGTTCACATTGCTGTGTATCCTTTGTCCTATGTCAAGTGCCGCCTTTAAACACTTAACCGCTATGCACAACTCGTTGGCGCGCTTTTATCTTAATTACAAAAAAGTGCTGAGCCTTGCAAAAAAAAAAAAATAAAAAGAAGTAATTTGCAATGCGGAAATGCGACAGTCAAGCCCATAAAGTTGACTTTGCTTACTGTACCATCCTTTTTCATTCCATTCCACACCTTTTATATTTTTTATTTTTTCCCTTTACTTTTTTAATCGTTATATGGAATTGCAGCCTTAAGCAGAAGACCGTTGGTGGTAAAGTGTCACCTGGATGAAAATTCACACACAGGTGGTTAGTGTGTTGGCATCAACATGGAACAAAAAGTACAAAAAACTAAAGAAAAAAATCGTTTAATTTAGGTATAATAATATGCTTTGTATTCTATTACTTTGTGTTGCATTACTAATCTAAATGTTTTGTCCAGTATAATTTAAAATAATTACATAATGCTTTATTTTAACTTAAACTCTTGTAAACATAAAAGTTTAAAAGTTTTTGTTATGTTGCATTTAAAATAATTAAATTTCATGTTGTTGCGGAATAAATGTTGAAGAAAATTAGGGAAACCTTAGGTCCATTAAATATGATAGAGTATTGGCATTGACAATATCTTTTTTCAATAAATCAATAAATTGCCAAATCCAGGAATAGAAACTATTTGCTTCAAAAAAAGCATTGAATGAACTTAAGGCATTATTATTTTAATTTTAATAAATTCACTTTGATATTGGTATCCTTAAACAACTCCAGGCAGTTTAATAAAATTTAATTTATTTATATAAACACCACGTTAAACATTAGTCTAATAAAAATACAAAATGAAAAAAACTGAAAATACAAGTAAATAACATTATTATTATTTAAGAAATCCAGACAAGTTGAATAAATACAATTTTCTAACCTAATTTATTATTATAAAGAAAAACGAGAGACAGATAATATATTAAATTTGTTTTAAAAGAAATCCAAATACAAAAAAAAAACTAGAAACATAATATAAATATGTATTATTTATGAATTTTAATCAATTGACAAGAATAAAGATCCAATAAAAAAAATTAATTAAATTAATAAATTTAATAAACAATAAATTCCATTCACGAAATGGATTAATTTCTCTTATTCCAATCTAGAGGTATTTGTTGGCAAATTGTTTTATAATTTCTCAGCAACTTAGAACCAAGAAAAAACATTTACAAATCTTTTGGATAGAAGACTCCTTTGAAATGTTAATATTAATTCTAACTTTAGTTTAGGTTTGGCCATTTTTGTAGAGTTTAAGAACAATATAATGAAAGAGATGACCACTCAATATACATACATATATACATATATTGATTTAATTAGTTTACCAGACTAATTTTTAAATATTATATATGTGTAAAGCAACTTAACTATGAACTTGATTTTCAATCAATATTAATATTTCATTTCTGTTGATTAACGTTAAAAAGTGTCCTGAAAATGCAGCCGTCAATTAACAGCAATTTATGAGTACAGGGCTAACGGCACACGTTCGCTCCTTTATAGAGATTTCCGCTTCCTCTGCTACAACAACAACAACATCAACAAGAAATACACGAACAAAACTGAAACAATTAATAATTGTTGTAGTTGGCAACAAAGCTTCTGCGCCTGCGCCCAGGATAACAACGAAAACAAACAACAAATCAAAAAAATATACAAAAATAAAAAAAACTGAAAAAAAATAAAATGAATTCCACTGATGGCGCGAAATGGAGTGCGCTTTAATTTGCATAAATTAACCAGAAACGGGGAGGAGAATGAAGAGTTGGACAGGGAAAGAGGTAGAAAGGGTTGCAAGCCTGAAGTGGCCGCCGCCTGCACTTGAAAAAATCTGTTGCAAATGTACAGACACCACATGAACAACTCCGTTTTGAAGGCTCCAGGATACTTTTTTTGTTTCTAATAAAAAAAAAACGTTTTTTTTTTTTTTGCCTTTGCTGTTGTACCAGTTGAAGTGGTTGATTGCATTTATGGGCTGAATTGCCCTTAGGCGATCAGTGCAAAAGATGGAAAGGATGCTGTATAGATGGATGGATGAATGGATGGTTGAAGGTGTGTCCGTTTAGCTCAGCCGTGAAAATGTAATGTACATGGCAATTCCATTTAATATAGACACACATGGAAAAGAGTTAAGCAAATAGCCATAGGGCAGCTAGAGGTCTGGTACGGGCGAAAATGTTTGCCCTATAAGTAGGAAGTGTGTGTGGGTTAGGCCCTCGGTTAGCAATCATTTTAAAACCCGCATAATTGTCAGGATTTGCACGCCAACTAAAGAAAAAAATAAAAAATAACCAACAGGAAGTGGGGTAGCATAAAAGGGTTGAAAATAATTACAATTCTCAATGTTAGGTGAAACCGAAAGCTCTATTTATGGATAAAGGAAGGAGGTAAAGTCAAACTAAATAGTGATTTTCATTAGAGAATTTAAAAGTAAAAATAAAAAAAAAATTTACAAGCCTAAAAAATTAATAATTTTTCTTTCATTTTGAATTTTAATCAATAGTTTTTCTTTATACTTTATATCAGCAGTAAAGTCAAATGGCAATGCTTTAAATATTTCAAGTTTTAAATGAAAAATTAAAATAACATTAACTTATTAAACGTTCACTTGTCTAAATATAACTCGTGCTAACTTAATGCAACTTAGCCACGACGAGCAAAATCAACTTAGTGGCTCAATGGCTAGAACTGTTCTCTATAAAGCGAATGGCGTGTGCTCAACTGCCGCCCATGGCCTTCTTTTTTTTAAGTAAATAATTGCAACTGTTTCTCAATATAAAACAATAATTTTTGTATAATTTTAACTCAATTACGAATTTTGTATAAAAACTACAAAATTTACTGCAACAGAGGAAAAAAAACAGAAAATTAATCACAAAAAAAGAGAATAAGGGCACTCCCGCATTCTATGATTTCCGAAGTTGTCCAATTTTTCTCTGAATGATTATGGAATAATTTTTGACACGGCGGTCTGTGCGAACCTTAACGGTGATTCAATATGAGGTATAGTTTAAACAAAACACAAAAAAAAATATAATAAAAAATGAATTTAAAAAGAAACAGCAAAAAAACAAGGGGACACCCGGATTTGAACCGGGGACCATTCGATCTGCAGTCGAATGCTCTACCACTGAGCTATATCCCCATCTGTGAAAAGAGTGAATATTTAACCAAACAAAAGAGACTTCCACTGCTTACAGTCGGTTGATTGATGCGTGGGTGCAGTTTGATGCTTGTGCTTCGACTTTGTATTTTATTTTAAGTTGACGCAATTTAACGAATGTTGATAAACTATTTTCCTACTATTATTCTTATCTTCAATGGCAGAGCTGGGGAGAACACACACTTAGATAGCATTTAAACTGAATCATAGAGAAATTATAATTGTCTAGTTAAAGTCACATAAAACTTGTAAATTAAGTAACACAAAACTAAATGATTTAAAATTGTAAATTTATTTGAGGTAATTCGTTTTAGAAAGATTGATAAACTATTTAACATCCTTTCTAAAAGGAATACCATTTTGTTATAGTGAATATAATTTTCTAAATGTACTAGAAAATTAAACAACTTATTTGATTATTTTTCTTTACTTATTTTTAAAAACAATTCAACATTACACATATGTACATACATACTTCACAATTGAAGAAAATAAAAACCGTAGGACTGAAATTTGAAAAAAAAAAGTGGCAATTTACCTACTTTAATTGATTAACAAACAGAATTCACACAAAAATTGGTGTGTCTGATGGCTTTTATAAAATAATTAATTATTCAATTGCAGATGATATTTTAAAGTGAGACTTCAAATTAAAGTAAATAAAAGCTCATTTATAATATATATTTTAATTTATTTTTGAATCTGCTGAGGTATTAACTTTAGTGCAGAAGAAAAAAATGAATTTATTTGGTTCCAGGATATAGAAGATATCCTTTCATCTTAAACAATCAGATATTTTGTGGGTGAATGTAAAACGGTCATAAAAATCCCAAAAACATTTAATTTAATATAAAATATATATTTTTTTATACATTATATTACCCAACTCATACAATATTAATATAATATTACACATTTTACGTATACAAAAATCAAATCAAATAATAAATAGATAAAATCAATTTTCGAGTTTTTAGCTTCTATGAACCTCAAATTTGGCTTAGCACTTTAAATTTTTCTTAGTACATTTTCGGTTTGGCTCATTTATCGATTTGGCATGGTCCAATACTTTTGACCACATACTGCTGGCAATTAACGGGTATTTAATTTCAGATTGTAGATAGCAACATTTCCCTCACACACACACACACTCACACACAGACACACACCACGGGTGACAATTGCAGACATTGCGTATTGAATGACAACCAACCGCAAAAACCAAATGACACAAACAAAAAATAAAAGCGAAATGAAAGGCGAAAATATAAAATAAAAAAAAATAGCAGGGACAATCAACACTCACCGCAGGATACTTGTGAGCCAAATAATAAAAAACACGCACAGGATTATAAAAAGAAAAAAAAAACCCTCACAAGGAAAATGAAGAAGAAAAAGTATCTGCGGCGTCAGAGTGAAAGGAGAGAATAACTAAAATTAATCGTTCGCACGTGCAATGTAAATAAAAATCGATTTCGATTTCGATTGCATTTAAAAGTTGAAATAAGAATACTTACATACATATACATAAGTACTACCAAAGGCCAATAGGTAAAAAATAAGAAAGAAAATATACACACGCATACCGAGACGAAGAGGCGTCTGTCACCTGGTTGTTCCACTCATCGAGGCAATGACAAAGCGTGTCTCCAACGACAACGATGATTATTATGGGCAGACACTTGATATGTCTATCAACAACTTATTGTTGTTATATGGCATAATAATAATAATTGCACCTCATGTGGTGATGGTATAAAAGAAAGTTTTCCTCTTCCACATCTTCTTCTACTTTTTTTTTGTTTTTTTTTTTTTTTTTGGCAACCAACCCAAAAACAAAATGAATCGAATGAATTGAAACCGAACAAACAATTTCGTATGATAAATATATTTAATTATGTCATAATGGCCTGGATTATAGGCACACTGCTGTGATGATTGACATTGCCAGGGTTGATTGCGGGGGATGGGGAGAGTAATGCTTCCAAGGGAAACTATTTAATCTGCGCTTCATGGATTTTATTGAATATATCTAAAATATCAGAAAGTTATATCACAAATCTCATAGATTTTTGTTAATATAAATGTAGTTTGAGATAAATTTCTTAAAGAAAGCCTAAGTTCAATAAGTATTCTAACATTTGAATAAAAATTTTAAATAGTTTTTTGAGATTTATAATATACCAAGTAAATTTAAAGTATACCAAGAAATTAGAAGCCTTAAAATAAGAATTTCCTTTTTAATATTTTTCAATTAAAAAACAATTTTCTTAACTTTCATAAGGAATTTTGTTTTTTTTTTTCCTATTTGTTGTTATGTCTAAGATTACATTCGTCAATCCTCTTAATCATATTATCTATTTTTTGTCACCAAAAGAACCTTAATTTAACCACCAGAATCCAATAGAAATTCCCATTTAGCTTCGTATAAAATAAAAACTAAATGAAATTAAACATTTTCTGAAATAACAAAACGCCCTTCCTCTTTTTATAAACTCTTCAATCCATGTCTATCCATGCATATATCATAAAAATTCCGTTCTATCAACACAAAAGTCATATAAAACACTGCAAAAATCCAGCAAAAAAAAAAAAGAAATTTTGCTCCTAGGACCAACAACCACCGAAAAACGTTGACAAAATTAAGGGCTAAAGGGACATACCTACCCGGGTATATAAATAAAAACAAAACACGAAAATACGAAAAAAAAAAATTCTTTTTTTGATGTACCAGTTCCTCTCTCCCACCCCTTAGAATTTGCTTGTAGTTTCTATGTAGGAGGTCAACATGAAGATGAAGAGGTCACTCATAAAAAAGCCGTGAAAAATGTTGTTAAAAAGCAAATAAAATATATACAGAGTGAAATCAGAGTGCCTAAATGATTGACGATCTCCTCATATTCCATATAGACAGCTGGACTTAGCTAAAAAAAAACGCCTGTTTCGATTCAAAATGCGCCTGCGCAGCTTGACATCTAAAAAAAAAAAGGAAAAAAACACTTGAAGCTAATTTCCCAGCGGCAGTTGACGCTTGAATTGATTTTCCAATTTCAATGGAATTTTGTTCTTTCTTTCTAACAATTTTTTTTTTAATTAAAAAAGCGCCATGAATTTTAATAGCTGAATGTCAGTGCAATTTGTTTTGAATTGAATGAATAAGTAAGTGAGTAGTAGTCAGTTGATTCGAGTGAATGACAACAACTTCTATATACAACATGTGCACACGCATATTGAATTTCCTTGGCGACAACGAGAACAAGTTTTTCCTTTTTTTTTTTTTGTTCATTTTCATGCGAGAATAATTTTGAACGGCGGAAAAACCGTTGGAAAACCGTATAAAAAATTACAGGTACATGTTTGTTGATCCACTGACCGTTTAGTGGACTGACATTGACCATGTTCCATGTCTTCAGGTTGAATCATTTATCGTCTCAAATTGCACAGATCTATTTAAAAAACGTTGAGATTTTAATATATTTGGCTTGTCAAATAATAGTTAGATAAACTTTTATTAAGTAAAACGATTTCATGTTGTAAAAAGAAGACAAAAATAAATATAAATATAAAACGATTTGATAGAGTAAGGAGAAATATATGTGTTTTTCAAAATTATTTAAGTAATTTCTCTAATATATTTATATATTATATATATATAAAAAGTCGGTGCTTAATTAAAAAATCGTATTATTAGTTGCCTAATTGTAAAAGAAACTAAATACAACTCTCTACAAGGTAAATACCTTATTTCTATTTATTATATATTTAATATTTTTTTGATTTGAAGCATCTGTGAAGGTATTTAAATCTATTATCAGATTAAATTAAATAGAATCTATAATGGATTTTTCAATAGCTGCTGAAATCAGCGACTCGGCATAAGTTAAATGAATTTCTTGGTTAAATATTTTGAGGATGGATAACTTATACTAATTTTAGTATAAGGGCCAAAAATGTCGCTTTATGGCTTAATCCTAATTTTTTCTTTTTGTATCTTAGTAAAAACAATACGAATTCAAATATATTCTTCATTTAAGTATTCGTTTTTGTATCTAACATAAATTTATTTTCATTTAACTTACCTATAACAATTTTTATTTAATTTTTGTTCAATTTGATCTGATATTTGATTCCTTGTCTTTTTCTCCCTTTCTTACATACACTAAAATGTTTGTTATACTAGTCATTGAAATCTATTTTATCATTTCAATCATTTTTATTCGCTATTTTTTGTTTTATTTTCACCATTCAATATCTTAAATTTTCCTTCTTTCGTCTATTCTTTGCAAAACAATTTTCAAATTAAAGAATCAGTAACGGAATCTTTATACTAAACTGTAACGAAATTAGAGTTTTTAGTGCTTATATTTTTTTTTATTTTTATGATATATGTTATATCAAAGAGATAAGGATACATCTCTTTGAGAAGAACCCAACTAACTAGATATTTTGGTTTCCTGTGATCAGTTTCTATTCCTCTATTGATATTAACTCTGATCTGACTCTATTTTATCTCTCTTCTTTTGTCTGCTTTCACCCATAAATCTCTCATTTCAATCTCAGAGTAGCCACGCCCCATAAAAATCGAATGTCAACCCTTGACAGAGACCAAAAACCACTCAACCACTTCAAAAGGAAAATTTTAGGCAATAAATCTTTTGAAAAAGACAACTACGAAAATTTGTCAAAAAAAATGAAAAAAATGAAAACAATTGACAAATGTGCCAAAAAGAAGACTTACAAAAAAAGGCGAAAAACCAAAAAAAAAAAATCCACAATAATAATAATAATGAAAAAAATATATATTTAGGTAGCTCCGATATATGGGTAGAAAGATAGTTTTACGCTAAATTGATCGAGGACAAAGGCAACCGCGAGAAGTTCTTTTAATCCTTTGAATGCAATCCAAAAATGAAATTGCCACTCAAAAGGTGAAAAAACTATCAAAAACATTGGCAGGCTGGACCTTGTATCCTGTTGCGAGCACGCGCTGACTTATTGCCATAGCACGAGAGAGGGGGTAGCTGGAGGAAAGGGACATAGGGGAGACAGCAGCTGCGCTTGCGCCGAAAAGTCGAAATTGACCAAAAAGGGGTCGAAAAAGAGACGCCCGCCTGTGGTTTGTCGATGAACTAAAATCCATTTGGCCCTTTTATATACATATATAGAGATCAACAAATACACGCATACATGCATACAGATACATATGTATATAAGTATGTGTTTGATAATTACAAAAACCAACAACAAAATGCGATTAACTGGACAAACTAAGCAGAGCGCCGCAGGACAAAAATTCACGCCTCGCTACACAAAAGCACTGTAAATTATATTGTTAGTTTCTGACCAGTGGCCAGTTTGAAAAATTCAGTACTGGAAAATTGCTATAGATTTGATAAACATAATTGCCAGCTACTGAAACAATGGCAACAATCAGTCACACCACATACAGGACACGGAAAATAGAATATGGGACACTGGACTACGACCCCATGTCGAACAATTGTTCATATAATTTTATTAGTTTGCTGTCATATGTGCTCATCGATTGTTTGTTTAGGATGCTGTGTGTAGGTAGAAAGGAGTGGAGTGGTGGAGGAGAGAAACAGGAAATAGTACATGACAGGACATAATAATAAATATGGCAACTAAATTATGAAATGGGTCACCTTGTCATCCTGTCCCTCTCTCTCTATTTCTCTGTGTCTTCTTTTCAATTTATGATGTTTCGTCACGGTTGCGCAAACTTCACTTACCATTAGCCAACTTCCAGTAGCGCAATCTAGAGGAGACTCCCTCCAAGTTGCAGTGAATTGGTTCTTGGTCTGATCTCAAAACAGTGGAGAGGAGACTCTGTTTCCATCCAGCTATGGCGTTAATTGACTAACAAATAATCCATCATTCGCTTAATTTGCTTTGATTGGATAATAAACTAGAGAAGAAAGAGAAGAAGTTAGATAATTGGCCGACTTAAATAAATGGGGCACTTAGAAACCTGTTCAAGTAGTAGGCAAAAGTGATCCATTGAGGGTTCATAGAATAGAGTGAAGTTCTTAATTTTTGAATCTGAATCAATATTTAACATAAATTTTGTACAACATTCAATTTTGAACAACAAACATAACAACATAACAAAAAGATGCCGTTCCATGTCTAAATCTACATAGTTTTAATTACAAATGCAATTGCAAAGTAGACAATAAAAATCTTAATTATTAATGAAAATCCATGAAGTAATATATACAAAAGTCGAAAGAAAATTAAAAATTTGTAAATGACAAAATGTTTCCAATTTTAAACGATATATTGCAATGAATATGCTGCTCATGCCTAAAATGTTTAATATCTAGCCTAAGTTTGCCAAATCGTTTTATCTGTAGTTCAAAAAGAACCGCCCTAAAAGTGTCGTTAATTAACAGTGCTCAAGTATGTTGATGTTAACTAACATTGGACGAAAATGTTACATTTCACCTCGAATACAAAATACTTTTAATCACCAAAACCGTTAAAGGTGAATAATTTAAAACGACCGAAATAATTTATGTTTCTTTGAGCATATTATAATAATAATTATTATTATTAAACAGTAAATAAAAGTTGGAGTAAGACCTAGCAAACTTTCAGTTAGATTTTAAAGATTGCATAACGCCCTTGCCGGAAAATATCTATGAAAAATAAATAAAGTTATAAAGTTTTCTCCATTTCGTTGAGATAATTATAAAATATTACCAATAGAAATTTTTGGTTCATGAGGCTTATACATTATATAGTTGACGATTCCCATAGCTTTCTCTTCCTATTGTCAGATAATAGGAACATTACTTACACAGATTCTTTTAACGTTTACTTTTCTAAATTTTCCGCAATCCAGTTTTATAGATTTAAAACTGTTTTCCCAACTAAAAATTTTAGTTGTTTAATCTTAAATTCTGTGAAATAAATAAGCATATATTCCAGTAACGAAGATGTATACTATAAAATAATTTTATATATTATGTACTTTTTATTTGTATTTTCCTCATTATTTTTTAGAATCAGATTATTATTATGTTATGCACGCTTTCACATTTTATTTCTATTATAAAAGTATTTGTGTTCCGTTAATAAGTTTCGGGATAATATCGAAAAATCAATTTAGCCCTAAAAAACGCACAAATTTACATAGCACCTTTGGGCTAAAGTGATTTCTGAAATACCCTTATATGATTTATTTTATATTTAATATGTATTGTATAAACTTATGTGCTGGGGGGCCAGGGGACTTATGTTTTGGGGACCTCTCTTCTTCATATGTTCAAATCTACAATGAACTTTGTTTCCATTTGTTTTTTGTTTCTTATTATTGTTATTTTTTTGTTTTTGTTAATTTTTTGCATTTTGAGTTTGACTTAATTAATGTTTAACGTGTTGTTGTTGCTGCTGTTACTGTTGTGATGTTGTATTCACGATCCTTGGTGTCCTTGTATTTGTTGTTATAATTTTTGTAAAACGAAAATCTTTTTGCTTGTTACTGTTGCGATGGCAGTGGATTTTTAAACGTTTTCAAAATCATAACTAATTTTATTTGTGCGACATATTTATGCGTTTTGTTAAAATTGAAATAATAAAGTGCTGCCAGCAGCGAAATCTCTTATTTTTGTTTATTTTAAAAAAAATTATACGTATATAAATGAAAAGGTCAACTTAGTTTAAGTTTTATTGGTGTTCTTTTGCGTTTCCAGAGCTTTGTGTTAAAACTAGAGCCAGCTGGTTCTAACAACGTGTCCAGTGTTCTTATTGCTGATCGGTAAATCAAAAATAAAAATATAATATGAATCGAAAGGCCAATTGGCATTGTCACACACAGGTTTTGTTTAATCATTTTGTAAAACTTTATTTCAAATAAAAATACATGGTAATAAAAAAATCAAAAAATGTACAATTAAAATTAGAAATCAATAGATTTTTTTATGTGTATATATATGCATACATATATGTATATATATATATTTATATATGTATGCACGTGTGTATAGGTAAATGTATATCCGCTATATAACTGTGTATATATGTGTGTGTGTGTTTTTTAAGACAAGAAATGCGACCGAAATCAATTTAACGGCCCAATACAAGACGCATTTCAAGTCTGTTTAACTAGTTCAATAAACTATTTAAACAGAAACGAAATTAATCTTGAACTGGCAAAAAGCAACGGTAATAACGGTGATAACCGTTTGCCAAAACCATTAAACCAAATTACTTTCGATTGCATTTCCGCTACGTGTGGGTGTTATTATCGTTTGCTTTTTTTTTTTTTTGCAGTATTTTGGTGATCAATCGATATCCAAAATGTCAACAACTAAAAATTAAATTAAAATTACATAACTAAAATTAATAGAGGATTTCCTTTTTAGTTATATGTTTTGTATGTTTGTTTGCATGGATCGTTTTATCGTTTCCTTTCCATATTTGTTTCGAATATCAACTTTTCTATACGTGAGGGGAAGGGCTTTTTAATTGCAGAAACACTTTGCATGATTATCGTAATCATCATCATCATCATCATTCTTATCGAAATAATAATAATTTGTAATACTAGAACTAATATTGAGTTGCTCGGCTTTCACGTTCAAGTCACGTATGCTATAATTTGTGTTTTTTGTTGTTATTATTTGTTATTATTTTTTGTTGGTTTATGTTATTTGATTACAATTACGAGTACGCATCCGATATCGATAAGCGATTCTAAATGTATATTCAACTACGAAATCCATTGGATCAGCGATTGGCTTTTAACATTTTTTGTTTTTTTTTTTCTCATTCTCAATTTTCGTTAATACTAGGCATAAATTAAATAAATAGCTTAGCATACAAGTTTTTAGCTTGCCGGCATTTTTTGTTATTATTATTAAATATCTCTCATCTCATGGATCAAGCAGTGGGTGGTACTCATTCATTATAATGTACGAAATTATAGATGATTTTTTTTTTATTCCTTTGTCACTTAGTAATTAATAAAGTTCATTTGTGGTTTACTTTTCATGCTACATTATTTGATTTTTTTTTGTTTTTTTTTTTAATAAATAATAAACATGATCATATTTTGTTAATTTACAATTTGCTCCCCGCCTTCTCTCTCATTATTATGCGTGGGCTGTGGTGAAAGAGGAGGATTAGTGGGAGTTGGTTATGTTAATGCATATTGTATGGTATATATATGCCCATCTTAGTCTATATAGAATTTGATCGTCTACCTCTTTAAGCTAATGTTTAGATGAGAAAAAACCTTCGCTGATTGGATTTTTTTTTTCTCTCATCTTTTTTTTTTTTTTATTTGAGTTTTTGGAATGAGTAAAATTGAATTTTAGCATTTAAAATTGAATTTTACTCGAATTTTTTTTTCTTTTGCCAAATTGTTTAAATGTTCGACTATGGCGAAGGACTTTAGTTTTTTTCGCATTATCTGCACAGCGTGTGAACGGAATTTATAAGAAAAGAAATGTACAGAAAAAGTCATTAAACAATCGCTGTGCAGGTGACAGAACTTTAAGCTAAACTAAATAACGCAAAAGTCAGACAAACATAAGAAATGAAGGAAAAAAGAAAAGTCGATTTCAAAGCATACGCTTTGAAAATATCAAGATATCTTTTTGCCTTTGTTATTAACAAAATATATATAATATATGGTTAATATGATGCATTTATCATTAGTTTAAATTTTGGATTTTACAATTCTCTCTTTAACGCATTGTTACTGTTTCTACGCTTCGCTTCGAAATGCAATATTTCATCATTTTATGTTAATTTTTAAATATATTCCGCTTTTTTTTTTTGTAATATTTTTCTTTTTTTCAATTTTTTTCTCTCTTGATAATGAGTTAATGCATAATTTGTTGCTGTTCTTTTTCTTGTTTTAGTTGTATAGTTAATTTTAAATGTATAGTGTGTTTTTGTGTGTGTTTGTGTGTGTGTGTGTGTGTGTGTGGGGGGGGGTGTGTGTCTGTATATATATATATATATAATGTATGTAAATTTATTTAACTCGAACTCGTAATCGCTGCTGCTGCTGCTGTTGAATTTTAGACAAACACTTTGGCCAGACCATCGGCGCCGGCACTAGCTATATACGGCTTTGTGGCATGGAAGGCCACATCGAATATACTCTCATCGAATTTCTTACGATGCGCCGTTATCTCTTGTACGCACGTTTTATTGTCCAAATTCCACAGCCGTATGGAGCAGTCGTGTGAGCCCGATAGCAAGTAAAGGCCATGCGCATCGACAGCCAATGATGTAACCGGCTCTAAATGCGCCACCATTGAATGGACCAAAGTACCGGATGTGTTATCCCAGAAACGTATATGCCGATCTTCGTGCGCTGTAATTGTGATGGGCAGTGTGGGATGTGAGACGACCTTGTTGATAAATTTCCCCGTATTGCCGGACATCTCTTGTGCTGCCTCCAGCTTAATCACTTGCTTGCCCGTTTCTGTGTCATAAATGATGCAATGCGCACTATTATAGGCCACCACAATGTGATCCACCTCGTTGCGTACGAAGTCAACGGATGAGGGCCCGCCCTCTGCCTCAGCAGCCGTATAGGTGCGTAAAAGGGATTCTTTATTGTATGGAGACCACAGTTTCACTGTACCATCAGCCGAACAGGAGACAATATTATTTTGCATTGTGGTCAAACCCCATACGGCATCCGTATGTCCCTCCAGTGTACCAGAATGAACACTGGGATCGTAACAGTCGTATGGATCAATATTTGGTGATGGCAGTTGCCAGCACTCAATGTTACCATCCAGGCCGCCTGAATAGCATGTCTCACCATTGGTGGACATACCTAGACATAGAACTGGACCAGTGTGGGCACGGAACGTATACAGTGGCTCCACATCAAGACTAGCGGACTTTTTGGCTTGCACGGTCTTCTGTAAATTCCACAGTTTGAGCGTGTGATCCTCGGAAGCTGTTATTAAAACGGGCTCCTCCGGATGGAAAATCAGCGAACGTACACCATCGAAATGGGAGCGTAGTGTATACTTGGCATTCCAAGTTTTGCGATAACCAGCACCGCCAGCACTGCCACCAGTTCCATCCTTTGAATTTGCATCATATGAACCATCCGAATCATTGTTAACCGTCAGCTGGGCCAGCTCACCTAAACCCAGTGAGCCGTCCACTTCTGTTAAAACAAGAAAAGTAAAATTGATTAATATTAACCCAATTGTTGAAACTTTCTTTAATGATTTTAACTAAGTATATAGCAAAAGCAAAAAGCATTTGTTTTAGGGATGCAGATTCGATTAGATTATCGAAACATACAAAAGTAATTAATAGTATGTAATATTATTTAGATTCAAATTATATACAACTTTCATTGATCATTGATGATCAGCAATATTTTTCGATTTGCACAATAGATTTTAATAATTATTATTATCAACATAATAGCAATTTCTGCATCCCTAAATATATTTTAAAAGCACCTTCGGTCATAAGATTCATATCGTTCATGAGCTGCTCTCCCACCTCGGCCTCAAGATCTACTACATGTAGAAAGCGTTGAAATATATATATATATATATATATATATATAGTATGTAATACATATACATTAGAAAAAAGAGTAGGCAAAAAAGAACAGAATGAAGAAAAAAAGCATAAGATAGCATAAGAGATAGTGTCTAAAAGGTATAGAAGGATAACTCTACAGGATTGAGAGCACATCGAAATGCATTAAAAACAATAAAAATTATAGTAAAAAATTTGAACAATTATAACTGATCAACATAATATTGATTTGTAAAATATAATAACCGAAATATTTCATAAAGTTTTGTAAATGTTTTCTAGTTTTCAGAATTTTGTACAATTTTGCAACGAAAATAAAATTCTTGAAATTAAATTTTCTATATGGGCCCATGCTTTAGTTAGGTGGAAGAGGATTAAGAATATTTAATCTATTCGTGAATGAAGATTACCTTCTGTCAGCATATCTTTGCCTGATTTGGACCGTTTCTGATCCAGTTTAACGTCCGTATCATCATTGTCGGTGGTCACCATTTCTAGATCATCGGATATTTCATCATCATCGGACATCTCTGTGGTGCCAAGGAACTCAAAGTTCGCCATAACCGCCGCCTCGGTGTCCAGTATAATGGCATCATTCGATTGTTGCACTTTTTTAGCGGGAATATGACGTCCTAATGTGAGCAAATTATTCAAATCTTCAACTAGGGGGGAGGGGTAGCTGGGCTTAACCCAAAATGCTTACCTTCAGATTCTGAGGATCGTTTATTGCTCTCATTCCCATTGATATTCGGACTGAGATTCTCACCGCCGCCGGTGCCCAGACCACCGCCGCCGCCATCGTGTTCAGCATTATTATTGAGGCCAAGAATAGAACGTACCCGATTTGATCGCACATCAATAATGTTGTCTGTGTAACCAATTTCGGCTAAATATTGCCGCAACATTTGCCTACCCTGACGCCACGTGGTATTCGACACCGAACTGTAGGGGACTTCCGAATCGGTTGCCACGTCGCCGGCTAAGCCGGCATCATCGTTCGATGGCTTGAACTCGTTCAATTGCGGCGGATCCGTGCCAAATTTTAATCGATAGAATTTGGATCGTTCCTGACGCAAGGCATACTCCAGCATTTTTATGCGCCGCGTCAGATCCGATTTGAGACTCTCCAGGCACTTACGCTCGCCCAATAGCATGGCAATGCGAGCCTAAAAATACAAACAATGAAAATCAATTAGGTATTTTTTTTTTTAACTTAATCAATATTTGCTTAATTTAATGATTTTATCTTATGATATCCTAAACATCTGGCGAACATTCTATAAATTAACTATAACCTCTAACATTATTGATTAAAATAAATTAAAAAATAAATTATATTTAGAAATAGTTTTGATAAGCTAATTCTAGCATAAGGAAATTCATAAAAGTTTTATCCAACTGTTGAACTTGGTTTTCGTGTCTAATCGTAGACGATATCAATAATGATGATATCAAAATGATATAAAACGAATTTCCAAAGTTTAATTATAAACTATTATTAAGTTTTTAATCAAGAGCAAAGTGTATATAGATTAAATAATGATGAAATACACCTAACACCGACTTTCGGGACTTAGATTTATGACTAAAACATCTTCTTAACAGCAAGTATCGAATATTTATTCATCAATTTGGCTTTTACTCCTATCCTCCTATTTATACATTTTATATTGTAATATAATCCGATTTGAAACTACAGTTTAAATTACTAGTACAATTGTTTTCTCTTTCTAATACCATATATATATGTATATATGTACATACATATATGTACATAAACTAAAAACCTACCAAGGTTTTAGATATTTTAAATTTATCATTAGATATTTTTAATATAATTTATAACAGATAAATTTATAGCCTTTGTGGACAGAAAAAGACTTTATTTACTTTAGTCGATTTCAATGGACGGTTATTAGGATAGGCTTGGTAAATGTTTATATTGAAGGTGACTTTTGTCAAATATTATGCGATATATCATATGTCTGTACAATTATTGATGTTGATATATTGATTATAAATAAAAAGAAATTCGATTAATTTTGTTGTGGTGGGAAAACTTTCCACATGCTTCCACTTGTAGCCCCGTTGCCCCGTTTCTATGCTCTATTGTCTTGATGCAATCCAATTGCGTTTAGATTGTGGCGTCGCATAATTGGACGCTTCGCTGCTTCAAGCCAACGAAAAACAATTAAATTCAATTAATTGTAAATACAAAAAATTACAGACAACTGGCACAATTAAATTTATGTAGAGAAGACAGAATGAGAGAGTGTATGAAGGATAGACAGAAGGAAATACATAGTACATAAGACAGAGTATTGCTATTAACGTCTGTTGAAATGCGTAAATAGTGCACACCCCACCCTTCACCCCCTCGACCATTTACCTTGTTCTACCACTACACACACTTTGTGTGTTCATTCAACAGCAAGAAGCGTAACAACAATGTGCAGTTATGACTGCGCAATTTGCAGCAAAAAAACACAATGTTTGAGGGATGGGGAGAGCGTAAGGTGCCTGCTGCACCTGACATACATACATACATAGTTAGTTACCAATAGAAAAAGAGGGAGAGCAAGAGGGAGAGTTTGATGCGTACAAACACACAAAAAATATATATTTTGCTGCTTCCCATTTTCAGCAGAATAAAGAAGTATAGGTGGTAGCCATCCACCCACGCACATGCACATGTACACGCATACACAGATGGAATTGGCGAATATTGAACTCGGGTTGCCGACTTTGATATACCCTTTAAAAACTACTCCTTACAATTCACTTAAGCTCCCTTTGTTGTTTTTACAGTTATTTATCATTTTTTATACATACATATAAACAGTCTAATGTCACTTAGCAGCGCGTTTTATTAACAGTTATAAAGACATATTTGCACTAATTTAGATTGTGAAAAGCTTAAATTGGATTGCATAAAGCTTAATTTAGTTATTCAAAGTTTTGCAATTTTCATGCCATGCTGGATACCCCTTGCTTTTTCCCTTTACGTACAGGGTATAAAAATGTTGCTGTTAATGAAAACATGTTCTGCATTTGAATTAACGCTCAATGGCATTTTAGTTGGCTAATTAAAAACAACTCTTTAATTACAAAGACGCTTAGCTCATGAAGATCATCTTAATTTAAGAATGCAAAAGAGTGAGAGAGAGAAGGGGAAACAAGAAATAGTTACAAGAAACACGTCCGAACTATTCCTTTTGCACAAATTAGACCAAAACATGCAACTTGTGAAAATTACTAATTGCAAATGGCATGACAAATGCGCATTTATGAAAATGATTGCAAAAGGAATATTAATATTTGAATAATTAATATAAACGCAATACAAACGAAATAGGAAAAAGAAGGCAAAAAGCGACGAAACAAAGAGAAGCAGTGTGAGAAGACCAACAAGAGAGCATTTGCTTGGAACTATTTAACATTGCATAATTCATTGGTTAGGTGTTAAGTATACATACATTTAGTCAGATTTACGACCTTGAAATACTCTGCCCGAGATATAGTTCAGAAAAGTCAAGCGGCTTATATCTTTTTCTAACCCAGTTCCATTACTTTTTTCCTAATCATAAATTATAATATCATCTGTCTATCCTATTCAATCCTGGACTATTAACCAATTTTCTTGATATTTTTTAAATGCATTGTAATGAGGTTCGAGTAAACTCTGATCAAGAATATATACTTTATACAAAACTTGTAAAAACATTTTAAGGGCCCTCTTGTTTATTTAAACTTTGCATGTAAGGTGATATATGTGCATATGTATAATACTTATTTTCTAATCTAAAACTATAATAGAATGATTGAAAATCGATTTATAAAAATTGCCCTCCATTTGACATCGAAACGGCCAAGTTCTCGCGATAACAAATACATAAACATATATACATACATATATTTATAAGTCTTTTAAATTCCGACACGATAATTGCCCAAAACTGTTTTTCAATAATGTTCTAAACAATTACAAATGAAGGACTTTCAAACTTGGCAGTGCCATATTAAACAACTGTAAGAATAACCTCGGACATTAATTGTATATCAATCAGACCTAGTCGATTTGGAACATAGATAAAAAGAAACTACTTAAAAGATATTATAAATTTATATCTGTATTATAATGCTTAATCAACTTAGGGAAAGTCTATAAAGTTGAAAATCGTAATAGTTTTGGTTTTAAAATTTACAGTTCATTTGCATATCAATCAAGAGAAACTTAGGCGCAACCAAATACAAGGACGTTAGCCAACAACTTTGCGCTGGCCCACACAAACAAATGATGCCAGAAATAGATGCAAAAAAAAAATCAGACAAAAAGTGAGCGAAAAAGGCAACTAAAATGGCGTCCACAAATGGATTGGTGTGTTAATGGTGACGGTGGGCCGAAGTCACTGCCGCCTCACTGCCCACTCAAAAGCTTTGGGCAAACACAAGGCGAACGAACAGGTTCACCACGTTTTCTTTCTTATTTTTTTTAGCGACAACTTGTTTGGCAATGAGAGCTGCAAGCTAAAGAAGAAGCAGAGAAAGAGCCAACAGATTTGAATGTCATTTCAGAAGTACTGGCTGCAGGGTAAATGTTATCGATGGTAACTAGTTGACAGACAGGTGAAAGCCTTTTTGCAAAGCATCGATTGGATTTCACATGTCTCACATGATTTCACACAAATATATAAGGATTCATCGATGAGAAGGTTCAGATGTACATAATATATATATATATGCACTTTGGAATAGTTAGAGTACTTTCTAAACTTTCTATAACTTCAATTCTACTAAATCAATTTGTTGAAAAATTTTGGATGTTTGACGGCAGGTGGAAAGAAATTGATGTCATAGAAATT
Organism: Drosophila emarginata; assembly: GCA_037075365.1. Taxonomy (NCBI): domain Eukaryota; kingdom Metazoa; phylum Arthropoda; class Insecta; order Diptera; family Drosophilidae; genus Drosophila; species Drosophila emarginata. The sequence goes on from JBAMCD010000119.1 coordinate 3,879,170, forward strand.
ATGATAAGAAAATTATGCCTTTGAGATTAATTTTACGGGGAACTTTAGTATATAGAAATTGACTATGCTGAAGTTCGACTATAATACTCCCGATTTAGTCTTTCGTGATACGAGCAACTGAATTGTTAACAATGTCTTAAATTTTCACAACTATGTTCACTTAGTCTACGTCGAAATTATTGGTCATAATCGGACAGATCATAATAATAAGTTAAAAGTTTTCGACAAAATAAAAAGTACTTCTTAAAAGAAACATTTCTCTTCTATGTCTTAATATTGGTTAATTAGACGTCCTCTGGCAAATAATTTTTAAATATCGTTGGGGAGAAAAAATATCGTCAACAATAGTTGAAGTGCAATCGCCTTGCAAATTGAAATTCAAAGTCCGCCACTGCACAGAAAAATTCTTTTGCCACCTTCGTCTCCTTTGCTTAAATTCTGCCTCTTCAGTGTGATGTTGATGCCTCGGGAAAAGCTCATTGAAATGGAAAGTGATTGCTTTTATGGATAGAATGTATGTAGCAAAGAAATAAAACTCACCTGCAATTCAGCCCTATCTACATCCCATTGTGAGCGCTCCAGTTCGAAACGGGACCATTCGTGTTGGATAAAATGCAAAATTCCAGGTATTGTGTATTGGGGCGTAGTGGCCTGCTGATTATTTGGACCGCCCACACCGGGCATACCATTGCCATCATCACTGCCATTATTGCCGCCGCCGACAAGTCCGCCAACATTGGCGTTCTGTCCACCAGCGTTTAAACCGCTGATGCTCAGACCGCCGCTGCCGATACCGGCGCCACCGCCTAATAAACTGTTGGATAGGACACTGCCAATTGCTGAATTGGCACCGCCAACCGGCTTATTATTAATGCCAGCAGTGGCTCCCGAATTGGTTCCCATTTGTTGTAGTTGTGTCGTCGTCACCGTCGCCGTTTTGCTTCTCTTCTCTGTTTGCCAGCTGTCCCGCGATGTTGTTGTTGCTTCCCTCAAAATATTGTTGATGTAGATGATTTGTTTTTTATGTTTTTGATGAATAGTTTGCCGAGTTTTCCTTCTGTAGATTTCAATTTGTTTCTATTGGTCCTGGATTTTTGATTAAAAGAAAGCAAAAACGTACGGAACGTGAGACAAATGAGGTCATTGAATTTTCCATACGGAACAAAGAGAGGGAGGTGGGCCGGGAGACGTTACGCGGGGAGTCACTCCTAAAAAGGACACTATACTCTACTACACATTTGAGGGCTCCAAACTCATGTTGGGTCCGCTCTTTTTGTCACACTCTCTCCCTATCTCTCTCTCACTCTCTCGCAAACGCCCCCGCCCCGCTCTCACGTCTTTAGTATTGCTTTTTTCTCTCAATTTCGCTCACACTCTCTCTCATACACACGCAGGTCGCATACCAGTGTTGCCCATCAAGGCAATAGGTAAAATAGTTAAAACTTTAGTTAAAATCGGGTTTAATGCTTAGAAATGGTATTTGTCAGCTCTTTTCTTAACTCCGATAATATTATACAAAAATTTTGATTGATTTGTTTGAAACTACTTCTCTTAATTCAAAATAGAAAAGTATATTCTAACGACCAGATAATGTTCTAAATTTTAGCTGCATTTTGGCTTAACAGTTAGCTGACTATATAATGGCTAAGAAAACAACACTGGCGCACTCTCTATTCTCGCTATCTCTTTCTGTTCCCCACACTCACCCAATAACTCAAATATTATTTGAATGGCGTTGAGGATGATTAAACTAAGCAAGTTTTAAATATTGTTGAACAATTTTCTCGATGAAGATTTTTGTCGCTTTTAATCTTTCGATGTCTATGTTTATGCTGACTTTTTGTTATCTCTGTCTGATTATATTAAAGTTCACCTCTTCCTTCGGCAAGCGCTAGCAAAGCACTTGCACTTTAACTTTACAGTTAACTTTTGATCTTTTAACTTCACAATTTTGTTTACTATTTACAGCTTTATCCAAGGAAACGCAGTTGCTACCTTTTCTATCTTCTCATTTCTCATTTTCCCTTTTCTTTAATGTCGTTTGTTAAACATAAAGAATCAACCAAAAAAATTTGAATGCGAAAGAGCCGAATATATATTTAACAAAACCGACGCTTACATACTCATTTGTTTATAATTGCGAACCCAACTGCTATTCTTAATATAATTAATTCGGTTTTGTTCCCTTCTTGTGCTGCTGCTGCACCACACACATACGCACACAAACACACACAAAAAAAGTCGATTTCGGAATGTCTGGCTCTCGCTCGCACTCGCGACACCTGCTGGCCAGTCTGGCCACTCTTCGGTAAGGCTATCTCGCTCCCAGGCGAGTCTATATACAAAGAAAAACACACACATACACATACGCATATGCAGCCAAAGCCGAACTATTTTCACTTTGTCCGATTTAAGTTATGCGTCTAGGTTTTACCGTTTTTAAAACACTTTTGGTCGTGGGACCCGTTCTGTTTTGCTTACTTTGCACTTAAATGCACCGTTCAGCTAAATTTTCAAATTTTTCACTTGATTTTCATTGGTATTTTTCACGCGTAATTCCTGTTTTCCGCTGATTCTGGCAACACTGTGTTCGCACCAGACCCTGGCACCACTGAATTGCCATTAGGGCTGCCAGATAGTCTTTTAGACATAACGATAGATTTTTATTACTAAATCGGTATTTGTTTGGAAATTCATTTTAATTTAAAATACCACAGGGAGAGAGACTCAATTGACAGAAAAATATATAAACCGATAACTAAATGTGGAAGTATTTTGCAACACTGGTGGAGGTGATGGGGAAGTTTTAATGAGTCAGTTGAACCAATTCTATCATATTTTAAGCATTATAACGCCAACGAAACTGTACCCTATATTAATGCTATTATTTCTCACATTTCGTGTGAAGACGAATCCCATCCTCATATAAAATCGCATGGATGTACATTAAATTAGTTTATTCTTTAATTACATCTTATTAGCCATAGAAATGGGGAACATAAATTATATACTTTTTTAGTTACAACTTCGACATTTTAGAGTATACACATATTTATCTTAAAATGATATTGATGTCCTGATGACTGCTATTCGATGCAGTGTTTCCTTCGAATAATATATTGCGTTTATATGCTGGAAGCGTTCAGATTTTACAGGAATTCTTCACACCAATCGTTTAAGCAGTTGTAGCAATCGGAGGCCTGTTTAGAACTAGCGTGACACACCTCTTTCATCCACTCTTTAAAAATCTCCTCATCCTTCTTTAGCACCAAATATTGGCCAAGTACTGTGTAGGCCTGTAAAATAAACATTGATCAATTTTTATTTGAAATCAAACACGCGCTTGTTTATTTCAACACATGGCGTCATCATTGTAGTGCGCATCGGCGTACCTTGTCAAAACCAGCTTCAGTCAAACGTCCGCCTAGAGTCTCGCCAATTCCCGCTAATTCGGTGACAGCCTTTTCCCCCATGGGTTCGGCTACGAAGTTTCTGTATTTTTGTGTGGTCCCCGACATTTTATGTTTAAAATTGTTTAAAAAAGTTGTGTGAATTCCGTAGGTGGATAATGCCGCGTTCGTCTTCCTCTTTCACTCGATGAAAATAGTCGATATTATTAATATCGATTAAAGTAGTCGATACTGCAAATGTACAGATAACACTAACATAACCGTTAATGCTAACATTATTCTGTACGTTAAGTTTAAATGTATATATTTAAAAGATTGTTCCGTTATGCAGCAGAAAAGGGAAATGAAATATGGAAAAAATATCAACTTTGCTCATATCACGTTTTAATAAGTCGTCCGTATTAATTAAAGATTCAAATAAAAATTAAAGACAAATCATTCAGCTTGGCGTAACTTTGGCACATTTTGGGCTACTTGAAGTCAAGATACTATAAAATATCTCTTTAAAATATGAGTCATGGAGACAAGGACGATAAGTCAAATGATTAAACCACATTCACTGAATGACTGATTCACTTAGCACTTACTCTCAGTCAATTATATTGAAGCACTACCTCACATTTCAAGTGGTTAGAACGAGTTAATGAATTATTTACTCAGAAATGTTTGATCAATCACATTTATAGAATCACATTATAAGAATCATAGCCTACACTTGACTCTGTAGAATTCAAACCATTCATTAAAATATAAATAATAAAACAAAACATTGACTCACTTGATGATATTACGCTAATCAATCATTTAAATTGCTCAACTTGATGGCTTAATTGTTTTGTCAACTATACTATATTTATATTCATTCTTAAATGTCATTGGAAATGGATAAGTGAGTATTCCTGGATTTTGGATTATAAGCAATTATGGAAGAATGTTTTCGAAAAGAATGTCATAAAGATAGCCCAAGAATTGTTAACTAATTTAAACTCTATTCTTTTCGTATGCATTTAGCTAACAAGTTATTCAATTATATATAAAAATTTATTCAAGGTAAATTGGTTCCAATTTCTCCATTGACTTAAACAAAAATAAAACATTCATTCCCATTTTTAACATTGTCCGGAACTTGGCATCCATTTAATGAGCGGCGGCAAGGATTCAGAACATTTTTTGTTACATGGCTCACTTGTTGTTGTTTAGCAGCCATGACTTGTTGACACAAGGTAATGAGACGACCGCAATTTGCTTGCATAAGATGACACACACACACAAAAATACAATTTCAGATGCAGCTGCAATAGTGTGGTTAGACACCCTCTTGGCCTTTTTATAGAACTTTTTTTTTTTTTTTTTGAAACCTAGAACATAACATTTACTCTGCAGTTACCATTAAAACATGGCCCATGTTGGAAGTGCAACGGTCTGCACGGATCCTTTTTTTGAGAAGCCAACGGCTGGAGTGACTAGTAGCACTGCATTGGCTATACGTAATTCTACAATAATTGCCCATAGGTTATCTATATATTTGCCACAATTGCTATTACCGTCAAGGGATCCACAAAAGGTATATTTACTAGTCATTAAATCCTTGTACAGCAATCCTCTTTATCTTCCCCATACAGCTTATTATGGAAATCAATTGTCAAGTAGCACAATTTCGTGAGATGCTCATCTATATTGGTCAATCCCGTGATTCACCTGAATTACGGGAAAAAATACGCAAAGTGCGGCGTACCTGCTTGGAAGCTTGTAAGAATACGGCTCATTTAATCACTCCACAACCGCGTCACTGTCTTAGTAGTCCATCAGAGAGAACCCATTTAACACTGCTCTATCACTTAACTCAGCAGTTCCAGAACGAGTTGGTTAAAAGTTATCGTTTAATACAGCTAGTACCCCTTGATATGACCGACTACTATGGTTAGTAGGTATTTAACCATTCGGAAATGTCTTTAAAAATATACATATACATATATTTTGCAGCCCCTTCACGAACTGCTCCCTCTAATCTTGGCAATGTCTTAAGCCAAATTCTATTATGTAAACAAATCAATCCAGATTTTCAACAGGAGGAATTATGTAGCATAACCAAAGATGCCCAAGAGTTGAGCGAAATATTGGACCAATTGCAGGTCCACTTGCCTGTATATGATCCTTCAGCTGCTTCAGAAAATGGGGAGATGGACCCAAATCCGAACAGTGAGTATAATTTTTCATTGTTATTATCCTTACTAGTAAATTAACATTGATCCTCAGCTGGTACAAGTTTTATTTCCCTTAATACTCCGGCCTGGTATACCAAACAACGTCGACGCAGCTGTAAGAGTCGAAGTCGCAGTCTTTGTTGTTGCTTTACACCATCTCAGGTCAAAAAGTATTGTTAAAAATCAGATGAATTCAATCCATTATACTTTATCAATAGATAAATGATGTCCAATTTAATGAAAGATAAAATAATGTTCTTAAATCATTTTTAGGACTTCACTCCGACGAAAGCTCGTAATGTTTACATGCTTTCATTATCCCCCAAGTTACCATTAAATGTAAAATAAATTATACGAGTATTATAGTTTTTCAAGATTTCTTCTGGACGTTTCTCGGGAGAATTAGTTCAAATCTTAAATCTTCTATAAAAGTTATAAATATATCTACACGATACATTGGTTTTTTCAAAATCTACAAACTTTTTAAGCATAATTCAATTTAACAGTTACAATGTTATATATCACAGTGTTATCGATATACCTACATATATATAAATTTTAACATTTTTTCCTTCTTCGATAAGTACTACTAAATTCGGGACATTCCCTTAAATTACCAGGCAGCGGATGGGATTCAAGGGTATTAAGATGCTTTTTCATATAAGCGAATACAGGTCCTTTATAACCGCGTCATGCGGCAAATAACGAATTGCCCCTGGTATGTTCGTGGTTCCACCCTTCATCGGGACCTAAATCTTCACACAGTGGAGTAACAGATTGGAAGGCACAAAAGCAGGTACAGTGACAGGCTGTCTAGCCACAGAAATATTCTAGCAAGATGTTTACTCCCGGTCAGGCCTTTACAACGTCTGAAACGAACAGGGTTTGCCAAACCTTGAACTCGTAAGGTATGGTTCCTACGCTAATAAATAAAAATTTACCTTAAAAATACATATATATTTATATCGGATGAAAAAAAAATGGGTGCTATAAATGAGTAATGCGTTAATTAAATGCACATTGCACTCTGTTATAAAATAAAAATTCAAACAAATACATACATCCATATGTATCTATGTACATAAAAATGTTCATAGGTATGTACATACATATGTATACAATTGTTAATGTTTCCTTGGAAAAGATAAAGCCAATGTGGGACATCAAAGAGCCACAAGTCAATAAATATTATGGTGCCTGCCATAAAATAAAACGTTTTAATTCGCTATATACACAATAAATTTCTCCATAAAGATGCCTCTAAAGTCGCTAACAAAGAAACCAACAACAATAACAAAGTTTACAAGATGAGAATGATGATGAAATTTGTTCCAATTTTTATAACGGCCAGTAATTTAAGTTGCATATTATTCGAAGTTCTCAAAAGGTGTAAATCTCCAGCGTGTTTAGAGAAGATACCGACAAGTAGCTAACCAGGTGACTCTGACGCCCATAAAGATTGATTAGACCCTGGTGGGTCTTGACAATGCGAATTACGTTGAGCGTTGCCAACAAGCTGGATTGTATACTAATGTTATATATGGGATTATATTGCAATGAAAAAAACCCAACAAAATTTACACAGTTATAAAGTTTTATATTTTTGTATTTTTTTTCTTTAATTTTAAAAATATGCTTTCGTCTTTTACAAAAGATATCTCTACATTAAAAATATAAATATATATATAAGTATATATATTGTATGTAGAACTATTTAGTATATGTATATATATTTAATAAGTATATATAATGTAGGCATATAAACTTCTATGTCATTTGGATTTTCACAGAAAATCTTCAACTTGTTGAGTAATGCTTTTTAGTTGTTTCTCCTTGTGCGTTTTCTCTCTCTCTCTCTATCGCTTTTATATTTATTTTTTCCTTTCTTGTGCACTATATGGTAATGTATATCTGTACAATTCCTACTTTATTTTTTTTCTAATTTAGTTTTGTGTTGAGCATTATGCATTATGGAAGATTCAGTTACTGAGCCAACGGAGTTATTGTTAACATGGTAGTTCTCAATTAACATACACAAGCACGCGTACGCACAAGGCAAAAAGCAACAACAACTAAAACTAAATTGTTAACAACAATCTCTAAACGATTACAAAAATTATCTATATAGCTATCGTTAGACTTTTGTTATTATTATTTTTTTTGTTTTCTTTTTGTTACTTTTCTTTTCTTTTTTTCTTTTGCTAGGTTTCTTTGTTTGTTTAAATTCTCTATTTGCTCACGATTCTTTCTGGCTAATATCACCGTTATCACTTCTGGTGCCTAAATTCGGCCTAAGTCTAAGCAGAAAGTAGTCTTTTTGTTTAAACAAAATGGTGCCATTAAGAAGAAAGCAAATAAAAAAAACATAAAACTTTTTTGCATACAATCCAAAAAGTTAAATAGGTAAAGGAACAGTAAAGTAGCTCAAAAAACACGGAAAGAAAAAAAAAACGCGACAAAAGTAAAAAATAACCACAAACTAAAAAGCTTAATAATTAAGCCTTAAATTAAAGGTGAGAGACTGCGTTTTATGTGTTGGTGGTGGTGGTGGTGGTATTGAGGGTGGATAAACAGCTGATGAATGGGCCCGGTATATGGTTTGAGGGTATGGGGTATGGAGCAAATATTGCAGGAACTGTTTGACCAACGAATCCACGTTTAGATACGTGTAGTTTTATTCACAGTCGATGTGGTGGATAATTGTTCCAGACGCGAACACAGCTCTTGGGCCAAACGCAATTGATTCGCAGCAGCGGCAGCACATGAGGTGGCCGCCGCTGTGGTCACAGGCAGTTGTAGACCACCAGCCATTGACTCTGGATAGCTGATGCATACACCCAACCAGCGGGCTTGACTGCAGGCATGAGACTGCAATGGAAATAAACGATGGGAAATTAGTAAGCCAATTGATAAACTGGTTAAATGCGGCTTCAACTCACCATGGCAAAGTCACGCTTCCATTGGACACCACACTGACCATCACATAGGGGGCAGGGGCGCTCTAGACTATAGCCACCGCATTCGCTACAATCAAGCGAGACATGATCATCAGTCCAGGATACACCGCAAGTAAAACAAGAGCCCATATGTTGACGCAACTCTTCAATGGTTAAGACATTATCCATGTTGATCTCCAAGGGACTACCAACCAGATCTGGCAATGAGGCAGACAGACCAAGATTATGATGCCTAAAAATAAAAAAGAAATTGAGTAATTAGTGATTCGCAATTATGACAAATCAAATCGAAAGTACACGCATTTGTGACCTTGGCGTGATTATGATAATGAGTTGCGTGTTGATTGGGCGGACGTAGGTGGAAACGGGCAGAAACTGTACACGCCGACGGACGAGTCAGCAACCAGCCGATGGGACTTTCGCTCGATCATGTGAGCAAGCGCCTGGCGTCGTTCGTTTGTTCGTTATGGTTTATTTTAGAGAGCGATGGTGAAAATGATAATAAATATGTACATACATACATACATACATATGTCTACATGTATATACAGGGACGGATTAAGAAATAAGCCAATTTATTATATGTCACCAACTAAGAATTACTATGAAGAAAATGTTTCCTCAATTATATGAATTTGTGAAAACTATTATCTTTTGTATTATATGGCTGATTATAGTATTTTGTATAATAACATTGAGTGAGGTAATAACCTTTATGTATGTTAACCGCTCCTGCTTATTATAATAGATTGATACGGGAAAAAAACGCCTTCTTTCAATTGAAATGGGCCAAAGTCGTGGCCATATATTTGCAGGTGTTGTAGTTAGTATGTACTCTGCACCCCTAGATTAGATTGCAAAAATCATGAATGAGACTATATAAATTTACAGTCAACGTCAGTCAGTGGCGGCGCCGTCACCCGCCCATTTCCATTTTCAATACAATTTTAACCCTGACATTGTTTACAATGAGAAACCACAAACGGAAACGCTTCCAGCTAATTGTGAATCATTTGGATATAGATGTATTTAAATGTGTAAGCAATCTATCAATAGTAATGAATATATACATATACATACACATATAAAGATATATGTATGTATGTATGTATACTAAATAATATAAAATATTAATATACTTACGACAAGGGGCTGTAAATATCGGAAATTTGGGGACCATGAACGCTAGCAATCGACATGTTGGCTGTTGTGGGTACTGCAAAAACAAAACAAAAAACATAAGGAAAAGTTAATATAAAACAGCAAGGTAAAGAGTCATTTAATATTATGATGAGAGGGGGGGAGAGAGTTCAATGCTGTTTGTTGGTGCTGCTGCTACGGCTGCTGCAGCACTAACATGAAGGTAAACAAGATTGTTGTACAGGTGCGTGCGTGTGCCATTTAAAATGTCACAGAGTACAACTGTACCTCAAAAACACAAACTCAAACGACATTCTTTGTAAAAAAATTAACAACTAAATGTGGGGGATAAAGAAGAGGAGGTGGGATCTGGCATGGGAGGTAAATAACCGCTAAAATCCGGTTAAAAGACACAATGGAGGCCATAATATTGTTACTGCTCATGATGTTGATGCGTCATCTCGTCAATCTTTCTCGATAGTCTTCAATAATTTTTATAACCTTTTTGTATATTTTGCGTTAGTTTTTTTTTTTATTTTTTGGTAGACAATTAAACAGTTTTAATGAAATAAAATCATTCGACAATTTTGTGATGGGGGGATCACTGTCTGACTGATTGTCCATATAAAACATTATTGCGGCACGAGCGCCACATGTCTGTCATTACGCTGATTTTGGCAACGTTGCAAATTTTGTTTTCTGACATAAAACAGGCGCAAATACAGAGTCAGAGCAGAGCAGAAGCAGACGGATGAACACATGACTTCTCGTCTTGCGTTATTATTATTGTTGTTGTATGAATTCTATATTTAGTTAATATCATATGAGGAAAATATATAATCAAAATATAACAAAGAGGAGACGTGCTAAATTTAAATTTAACCATGGCATAGCAGCATATGTACATATGTAACCAACCTAACAGAGAACGTCCAAGAGATTTGAAGCGAAAATGGCAAACCATTGCACTTACACATTTGTATATGCAAAACGGGAGGAACGTGTTGGCTTTGACTGTACCAATTTTTAGCGATATATTTAAATTATTTCAGAATCATTTCATAAAGCCAGGCAATTTGAAAAAATTTCGACATAATCAACATACAAAAGTGTTAATTAAAAACTATAATACTGCGCGGTCGGTCGTACAATCCGACTTAAGAATATATGTAATATAAGCTTGTGAAGATCAAAACCTTTTCTTTTTTCAAATAATCAAAGCCGTTACGGCAAATGCAATATATCAGCATGATTGGCAAATGTATACAGTATAAATAATAATCTTTATAGACGGAAATTCTTCCTTTTTCTAAGTTGTAAGCTAATAGTGTCAGGGGAGAGAGGGGTGATTGGCCCTAGTTTTTCGAAGTCGAAAGTCGTTTCAGAAATGTACGTCGCAAAAGCAAAAAAAATTTCTGTAATTTATCCCACATATATGTATATGTACATACATATGTATACACACACAGTGTATAGTTGCATTTAATTTGATTTTATTTATTTATAGAAGGCCACTTACACTCTGACTCGTACACAGACACACGCACACACACACACACAAATAAACATGATTTGTGATAGTTTTTATTTCTATTTTGGTTTCTGTGTTGTTTTATTTAGGGAGGCACGGAAATAAATACTTACATTTGCTTGTTTTATAGTTTAAAACAATTGAAATTAATAAATCCAAATTGGGTTTGATTTCAGCTTAGTTGTTCACCTTGCACGAACTATTTTTTCTTTTTTATAATTGCTTTCAAATTAACATTAACCGTTGTTTGGTATTGTTTTTACTTGTTGCTTTTAATGCTGTTTTTATAGTTGTAGTTGCTAACTTTTCACACTGGACAGACAGTTAACACTTGGAAAAATTGTTGAATATTTGCTTAATTGTGTTGAGGCTGCAGCACACTTTTATAGTTGGGGTACGAAATTAAAATGGAACCAAAAGACCAAGTGGCATGCACGACAAACTGAAAGACTCAAATGAAGCCATTGACTAAATTCACATCGCTTTTATAGTCGAAAGTGAAGAGCGAGAGAGAGAGAAGTAGAGAGCGCAGTTTGCTCGTATCAGCTAGCGGAGAGTCAGAGACCCAACCAGAGGCAAGCATACACAGTGGGCAAGATTATAGCAAAGCCCATTCATAAATAAGTAAAAACAGTTGCCTGATCTCTATGAAAATTTCTTTATTTTGTTTTATACCTGACATGTCCATGCTACAAGTGTTTTGGCAGATGTAAAATGGAACATTTATTTCAGAAATTTCTGAAGGCAATAAATTTTCACGGAAGGAAGTTTACAGGTAATTTTCTATATTTCTGAATGTTCTTTTGGGAAATGTTTGCTAGAATGATTTAAGGATAGCAAACCAAAATGGATAATTTAATATGATGTCCATGATATTTAATAGATTTGATATTAATAGTTGCATCAAAAATATATATTTAAGTATCTCTATCATCGACTTTTATCAAAAGACTTTTGAAACATTAGCGAAGTAGTTTGCAACACAAATTTTATCTGATGTAATAAACTTCAGATGTTGAGTTAATTTTAATTTGTAATCATTTTACCACTGTGCTGGCGTCGGTGATATTGCTGGGGCATATGGAATGACGAAGCAAAGCTAACGAACTGAACTTATCAGCTCACTCACGCAAACACTCGACATAGAAAGAGAGACAAGCAAATATACCAACACATACGCACACGTGTCGGAGACGTAATAAACCATAGCATTAGGGGGGACTAAATCAAAGCGAAATGCCAAAACAAAGTCAGATGCTGACCAAATTAGCGGTATATATATGTAGTTGGCAACAATATGGAGAGTCAGCCCCTTAACGCATCAGATTGAGAAACAACAAGTTAAAAACAGAGAGAGAGAGCGCAAGGTAGGATCCAGAGTAAATGAGAGAGACACTTAACGGTCAAGCCGATGCAGTTCAATGTAAAAACAAGTCAATACGTATACGTACCATGGGACAGAACGGACATATTAGTACATTGACTAAATGTAATCGTCAATGGGGTTGTTGACGTAGTCAATTTGGACAACAAGTTGAATAAAAAGATGAAGAAGAAGCGACAGAGAAGGGAGAATAGGAACAACATGGTTGTCAAGCGTCAGCAATTCATTTGAATAACAAATCATTATTCTGACAGGTAGAGCAAGCACCGCGAACGCTGAGAAGGACAGGGACAAAGTGTCAATCGGGGCAGGCACAAGGGCAGGTGCATTGGACAGGTAAAATACCGCCTTTTTATGATTAACTTGAAATTCTTCCCTTCATACACATCACATACACACATATAAAATGTTCCGCTTTATCAATAGTTGTAATCTTATCTTTGGCACCAATTTATGCCTTTTATTTTTTTGCATTTATTACGCGTGGCAAAATTCCCAACATCTGTCTTTCAAAATTTCGAAGTGTAACGGACAAAGTAGAAATTTTAAAGCAGAAAACGAAAAAACTACATATTTCGCATGGTAATAGGAAATTTTTTTTTATATTTGCAAGGTTCAAAACTCACACACGCAACAGTTCCAAGTCGCACGACGTGAAGCTCAAATTTCGCCAACTTAACGAAAAGGGAGCAACTAGACTTCTTTAAACAAAAAAAACAAAAAAACAAGAGACATCCAAAACCAGACCCCAAGTCCGACCCCCACCAAAAATTAATGCAATTCAGCAGCCACGTTGACGCTCTCAACGATAGTTTATACATACATGCATACATACATACATATGTATGTATTACATATATTATAAACAATTAATTTTTATTTAGAAAGCTAAATCGAGTCCATTTATGTGTGTATGTATGTACATATGTATGTACGTATGTATAAACATTCCCTATTCCTGCTCCTATGCCAATCATTTTACTTTTATATTCCATATTCCGGCACACTTTACTGACTGGCATTCAACTTTACTGCGGCGCAGTTTCATTGCCTTTTAGGGTCCATTGTCATCAGAGAAGGTCGCACGGCAATTGCTTGGGAAGACACCTCACACGTACACATCAACTGAGATTGCGTCAGACAAATGGAGAGGATATTAGTCCAAAAATAACAATATTTGAATAATAATCATAATTTGCAAATCTTTCCATACCCCTTTTATTCATTCAACAAAAGATTGACAATATGAATTTAGATGAAAGTAATCAGTAAACAAGTCGATCTTGGATATTATTATGGGTAAACTTAAGAAATTTTGAATATGGGCGCATTTACTTTTAATTTGCTTGAAAATTTTCCGACACCCTTTTCTAAAAAAAAAACCAAGATATGTACATGCAGGCATATAATTTCCCTTTTCCTTTACATTTCATTGAATTCTATAAAAATAACTGTCAATAAAAAGGGTATAAAAGAAATGACTGTGTCTAGGCGGCGCCAGAGTGACAGTAAAAGCCAGCTTGTGTTTGAGGCATGATGGAAAGAAATGGCACTTATTCAGAAATTGGACGGCAACTTTAGGGATATTTATTTTTATGCAAATTCCATTACTTCTCTACTTGGTACACGGTATCACAAAGTCGATTTAGGATTCTATGTAGTTGCATAACTTTTGTTTTTTTAAATAAAGAGCAGTTTTGTTTTTAAAGTTTACGTTTTTTTTTTGGTATTGTTTACTTATTTTTATACTCTCGGAAAAAGTATTAGTGAATTTTCTCAAAAATAGATCCAGATATTTATATAGCAATATACATATATGTATATATGTATATTGATAATTGTAATATGATATTGTGCATGACAAAGCGATATCGTATTACTCTTTTGATATATATTGATATATATTTATGATTAATTTTTTTAAATTATTGTTCACAGTTTTTAAATATTTTCTTCTATTATATAGAAACTGATTGGATAATGTGTGCAGTTTAACCATTATGTAACCAAAATCAATGACTTTCAACGTATCTGATTCATCGTATTATTCAGAGTGGGGCCAGTTCTCTGATTCGATTTGAGTCAGGTCAGGAAAAGCAATCTTGAAACAATCATTTAAATAGTATACTGGCTAATTTCCGTTATTCACGCTAAGTCCGATTCCACATGAACAGCTGTTTTAATAGTGAAATCACATTATTACAAATGTCTGGAACTGTAACAAATTGGCTTCACATTTGGCATTAGGCAATCTAAGAATTAAAAAAGGTGACAAACCTTTCCCCATTTAATACTAAACTGTTGCTTTTGCTGTTGATGTTTAAGCTATAATATAAAATTTTTGAATTCTGTGAAATGGCATGTTCGAAAATAGTGTTAAATTAGATATCGGATATCTTACAAAATAAATCTAGATACATTACAATTTTACAGTCTTAGATATATACTTCCTAATGCCAAAATACAATCGTATACTAATGCCAAAATACAATCGTATACTAACTTTTTATCTGTGCCGATTAAAAGAAAGCTTAAATAGGAGAGTTTATCATAGTTACTCTGGCTTTAATGGTGTTACATGTTCTCTTCTTTCAATCTTTATTGTATCAAATGTTTTTCCACAATGTTTTTAAAGTATATTTTAATGTCGGCTTAACTAGTGTTGCTTGTTAGTATTGGCATTTGTTTTTAAGAGTTAAGCGCTTGAATTATACACAAAAATAATAATAGTGCGAGTGCAGAGACAAGTGCTGCTTGAAAAGACATGCGCTTCCTCTTTGGCTTTGTGTTTTTTTATTATTATTTGTGTGTGTTTTATTTTTTGTTGGTTTATTTTTGTTTAAAACTTTGCTTCACAGCTATGCAAATAAAGCTGCGCCTGAAAGTAGCAAGTCTTATACTATTTTTGTTGCTTTTGTCAGTAAATAAAAATAATAAATGGGATGTGTATATTCCCCCCAAAATCCGTCCAGCCGCCCTCTCTACCCCCTTTAACCATCGTTATCCCAAAATTTTTAAAACAAAAGGCAACCAGGGCTCCCCCATCAACCCAATTGACGTCAATACGAAATCAGGAACAGAAACTCCACTCCCCAAATAAAATCCACAAGGAAAAAAAAAAAAAAACAAAGCCAAAAGCAAAAATTATATACATACACACTTACATATATGTACATACATACATACATATAAGTAGGTTTTTTTTTTGTTCGATCATGAGCCAAAATTGTGGGCGATATCAACTGATTCATGTTTTACGAGGAATCTATAACTTTATACTCATGTACATATGTATGTATGTATGTATGTATGTATTTAGAGCTGATATTGTTCGTCACATGGCGATGCTAATGAGTTCGATCGAACTTAAAATTAAAAACTTGTTTCGTGGGATTTCCTCACATATCTATGAGATTTTTTGTGTAAACAAACATTGGCTTGGTTTAGTGGAATTCCACTAAGTCGCTTACACTGGCTATCTATGTACTTAATTAATGGGGGAAAAGTACTTAAAGTTAAGTAAATGTATAGGTAAACAGCAGTTAAAACGGGCGTGATCGAACAAAAGTGGGCAGATTGTATATGTACTCGCGATTTTTGTGATAGTGAAAATCCAATTCAGATTGTTTCGGTTGCGAAGACGGGCCCCAAAGTGCCCTCTCGACGAGTGACAGAACAGCGATTTACGAGCCAGACAGAGAACTGTTGACAATAGCAATTAGAATATGGCAAGAATTATATATGAATAATGACCCTGAACTTTGGCATAGTCTAAAGGAGAAATGAAACAATACTATATAGAGAAGATTTCCACAAGATCTACGTATATTTATATATGTGCATACATACATATGTGTTTTGTAAGAATTCCGCATAACAAATTTACATACTGTGAAATATGGAATATTATTGAGAGAACGCCTTTATGACGGATATAGCCTATTAATAGAATAGACTAACGAGTACTTCTTATCTATTCAGATGCAGTTATTGAGTGCAACCCTTGAATATACTACACACAACGAATGAGTTGCGATTTACTGTGAGGCTTTCCCCTTTATTTTTTTTTTAAAGCTTTTGGTTTGGTTTCGTATGAACGGTCATTGAGAGTGACCCCAAACTTAGAATATGACAAGGGTTATCGCATTGGAATTTTTTCATGGTACATTTTTGTTTAAACTTTGTCCAATGTAATCTAAACAGAATTTTTGCGTACTTTTCCAGTGTCAACAATAAATTGAAAAATGTCATCGTTGATTGCACTTTGGATGCACTTTAATGAAAATTTACGTAAATAAGTTGTACCCGGTTTTTATGTTTTAAGCAAATTTAATATCCACATCTGGTCAGTTGCCATTGGACTCTAGAAATTGTATATGTACATTATGTTAATAGTGTGGTTTTATTATATATGTAGTTTCTAGCTTCGGAGAATTAAGAGTTCATTTGAAAAATATTATAAAGATTAATTATGCACCGAGAAAAAACAACTTTGTAGGTCATACCGAAACCATTTAAAATTTTAAATTCAAATAAAAATAAAAAAAAGTTGATTGAATGATTTTATAGGATATAGTAAGACTGTGAAAAGATATAAATATGTATGTATGTATGTAGTTATCGACGACAATCTTTTTGAGTCGTTAAAAAATGAAACTGAAGGGATTCGAAATGTTAGTAATTTCGATTTCAATTTCTTATATTACCCCCATTATTATAGCTGATTCAAGATCTTTAGATTATCTGTGAAATGCATAAATTAAAATTCTTAACTATAGTAGAGACTATAAACTGTCTGTACAATAAAAATTTGTATATCTCAACGAAATATTTATTGCAGCCATACTATATAATTAAATATATTTTATGTTGTTTTTTTTTTTGTTATAATCTTGGGCAAAATCCTATCGCATAGTTAGTTCAAAGTATTAGTATCAAAGTATCATCGCAACCACAATTGCGTCTGGGGCATATTGAATCTAATGAATAAATAAATTGTAGGTACTACTTTATACTATGTATAATTACAAATTCCAATTCCGCCATTAAGTAAAAAACCCCACGAAGGTAACGCAAAAAAAATGGGAACATTTTTTGTTGTTGCGTTTTTTTTTTGTTTTGTGCTGTTTCTGTTTTAGTCGTGCGCGCAATTAACACATTGCGAAAGTCTGGAGAACACACTTAATTAACAATTTTGCATAATGCAACAGTTTGTTAATTACACGTGAGATAAAGGAGATTTAAATTAACAGAGAATGGCCAATGGGCGATGAAGGGTTGAAGGAACCACCAAGTAGTTTGCTTATGCTAATATGAATTACCAACAACAAGGTATTACTAGGTAAACTTAGTTAGTTAATAATATATATATATATATACATACATACATATACATATATGTACATATATACTAAAGTGGGCTGACTTTGCAGCCATATATGTATGTATTATCTTTTTTTTTTTGTGTTGTCGTCATCATGATGATCATAATGGTTGGCTGGTTGGATGGCGTCTCTGTTAGATTTGCGTCGTTTATTCAGATGTACCAACAAACGGAGAAACTGAAAAAACGGGAGAGTAATGTCGGACGGCGGTACCAGTTTAAACCGATTCCGACTGCCAAGACAAGAGTTTTCTCTGCAATGTGGACATGTTTTATCAGCGGTCAGTGTGTGTGTGTGTGTGTTTGTCTTAGTGTGTGTTAAAATTGTAAATTAATAAAACAATGGAGCAAACTAATAAATGAATGAATACGGAATTCGAATTGATATCAATCCTCCAGTCACACACATATGTACACACATATGTATGTATACACACGACACCGACCCGCAAATCTGTACTCGAAGAAAAATCGACTTTAAATCATTTTCTTTCTTTTTTAACATCAACATATACATACATACATATGTATGTATGTACATCTAAAACATTTCATTTATTTTTGCATCTATTTTATGCTTTTTGGGTCATTCAAGTAATTCTGGGAAAGCTTTTAGTTCAATTTAAAAATTGAGACATGGAATACATGAGTCAAATTCAAAGAAAGCTCAATTAATTTTTTTTTCTTTGCTATTTAAGCTACATAAATTTTTGAAGTCTTTTCATCCAACGTTCGCAAAATATACTATAAAAGTATAAAAAACTTTCTAGGCATAGCATTAACAAATAGTTTTTAGATTACAATCTAAAAAACTCAAGCATAAATAATAAGTTATGAATTCGAAAATCCAATAAATTGTCTAGCATTAATCAAATTTGGGATTTGAAGTACTCTAATAAAATATAAATAATTTTGAAAGAAAAACTTAAAAAAGAAAATAACAAAAAATATTTAAATTTTTTATGTTTAAATATTTCATATTACTTCAGTCAGTTGTATAGTGAGCAATTATTTATGCAAAAGTATTTCAGATTAATATAAATTGAATATTGCATAAATACTGACTAATGACTAAATGTCTGACTGTATTATCCCTTATTTTTTACAGTGTGGGAAATATGAAAACCACCAGCCCTGAGACCGTCTGAATGCCATAAGAATTGCTGACAATGCTCACGTTCCTTGCATTAGAGGAGCTGGCCGAAGGGGTAGAGGTTGGCGCTTAGCTTAGCTGGGAGAGGTTATAACCAGTTGCTTCTCAAATGAATCGGCGGTTAGAGGCCAATTCAGGTTGAAACCAGAATCTAACCATGAACTCAGCGCCAGCCAGCTCTGGTTTTGCTTGATCGACGGTGCTAAAACCTCGAAACCCACCCAATTATCAGATTGCACATTGAATGGACATTTCCATCATCACCTGTGTGCCAGTCAGCACACTTCCACTTTTATTGGCTAGGCTATCAACTTTCGAAGCGGTGCCGAATTAGAGGTGGAGTAGAGGGCTGCTGCGCAATATGAGGCCATACAATGAGACTTATCAGCTGAAAGCAGCTGCGATGGCGGCAGAGTCCGTCTCATCGTCGTCGTCGTCGTTGCCGTATTTGTTGGCGTCGTCCCCTTTGCCACAAGTCCGAATAAACTGCGCGTGGCGTTCCGTTCAGTTTGACTATAATGAGCATGGGAACATAAAAACTGACAGACATACAATATAAATATATACATACATACATATACATAGATATAAGTATATATTTGTATGCATTTGTGCGACGTCTTTATTTTTACAAAAATTGTCATTACGTTTGTAAATTTTTATTTTTAATAAGCGTTTATGTAAGCACCTTATGCACGGATTGCATGAGAAACCACCAAATGAATTCTGAGTGCAATGAATTGTGTAAGGAAAACGTTGTTAAGTCTACAGTCTAGACAACTCCCGCATTAACATGAATCATGGGAAGATTTTTAGTTGTGGTAGCTAACTAAGCGAATAAAAAACAGGAAAATGAGATAAGATGAAGCGTGATCACTCACGATAAGGAATTTCCACATATTTTTATGTTCATATACATACATATATAGTATATAGAAAGATTATAAATCTTAGTCAGAACAGGGCAAAGCAAATATATCCGATAGCTTACTTATGTATATGTATATGCACTTGAAACTAAACAATTTTTATTAACCGAAACCTTGAAATCTGTAATTAAACATTTTGACTTGACTTTAAATTTGAAATCGCATAAATAAAACTTAATATTTAAAGGGAAAGAATTTTATGAAATTGTAGAAGTTCGGAAATTTTGTGAAATTAGCATCTTTTTAACAATTAAATATTACCATAGCGAAAAAAAAGGCATCACAATTCTTTTGGAAGGGAAAAAATCTAAATAAATAGTTTTGTTTCTATTATACACTATTAATATTCTCATTTCTCTTGATATTTGAAGTCCCAAAAAAAAACTGAATATTGCAAACACTCTTGGGACCAAGTGTGACTAAAACTTGATCTTTTACCGTAAAAGTCAGTCAAATAAAAACCGAAAACCAAATTAAATACTAGGTTTCGCTAAGTATTAAATTGATTGTATATATGGATTTCTGATTTTGTTAGAATTTTTAACAATTTGTAACGATAAATTCTTTTTGATTTAGCTTCGAAATTTGTTTTATTACACAATTGTAAAATATTCCGAAATGTTAGAATTTTGTATTATATTTTTATTATAGTATTCTAATTATCCAGATTAATTCCGATCAGCCTTAATCCGGATAATCCAAATTCACAAAAAATAAATACAGACATAATTTGGAGAATTAATCAATCAACCATCAATCAATCAATCAGCCATTAATCAATTTAAAATTTCTTCATTTTTAATATATCTGACAATGTAAGGAGAAACTCACATTTTGGCATCCGTTTTTTGAATTTAAAAAAAAATCAGGATTAGATGTAAATAAATAATGTAATAAACTTTTTTATAGATATCCGCGTAATTCTTCTGCTTTGTATACTAAAACTTTGAAACTAACTTGATTAAATGAAAAAAAGGTCAAACATCGATACTGTGGCATGAAATATTTATTTTGTTTGTACTGAAAAGAAAATATTTATATTTTCATTTCACTCTTTGAACTTCTTTATAAGTTTCATTAAACTGAAACTAAAAACTTTCCACAACATGCTTCCGACTTTGAGGCCGGATCTTGAGCATTATAATTTTATCCAGTACCACCTCCCCACTGCCAACCTGTCTGTTCATAGTGCCGGCTCACGCAATTGGGCTCTTAAAACCCTTAAACGACAAACACGTGTCGCCCAGAATATTATGCACGCCAATATATTGGAGGCTCACGCTAATGTCATAAAATGTTTGTTTGTTTTTTCTTACTTCTGTTTTTTTTTTCTTACTTCTGTTTTTTTTTTATTATTTTGGTTTTTTTTTTTTGTTAATCAATTTCGGCAAATTTTCCACTCTCATTGAATGTCAACTGGCATAATCCCACAGATTAATATTTGCACAATTAGTTGACGACTTCCCAAAGGAGAAGAGAACACGATTGTGGAGAAGGAGGAGCTGCCGGTGGCGTCACATGATAAACTCGTGAATTTCACAAATTTGCAACGGACAAGCGGAACGTGTGAATAAATGCGGAGCGAGCGCGTCGCACGCCTAATCTCAGATCGCAGATAGTCAAACCAAAAAAAAAAAAAAACAAAATAAATAAAAACAAAAGCACTAGTAGACAAAGCAATTACTTTTGGGGCTGGACACGTAATTGATGGATGGATACGTTGGGTGGGGGTGGCATTAGTTGGTTTGTCTCCTAAAAATGGGTAATGACAAAAATATACAGGGGAATTTCTAAATATATACACATATAAAAAACTTGCCACAACAATTGAACATTCTTTTAATATAATATATTGTATAATTGATAGCCTTTAATATTTGGTATAATAAATATATATTATTATTGTTGGCCACTGGGGCCTGTTCGCTATTTCAAAGGCGATAACTAAAGCAATTGATGGGGATTAATAAAAGTATTTAAGGCCAACCCAACAACCAGTTTCCGGTCAATAGAACACAATACCGGTGAATGGTTAAAAATTTTCTTGTTTAATGCGAAGTCTGTTCTAGATTAACTTATCACAAGCCTAATTTTTTTCACTATAGTAATCTTTTCATTTTATGTTGTAATATTGGCAAAACAATCAATCTTATTTCTCTAAAATTGTATGTTTAATAATCGTCGGTAATCATTCTCAATTGAGTCCTAAAAGTCATTTCCCAAAGACAACGATCTTAAATTCAAATGTATGTATGTATATTCGCATCCAAAATATGTAACAATTGTCGATTACTATTTAAAGACTTTAAAGTTTGTCTCTTGACGATTTCTTCAAGACAATGATATTAGCTTTATGCCAGGAATTTATTTTGCTTTTGTAAGGCTATAAAATGTATTTTAGGGCTCCAAAATAGATTTCGAATGAAACCTTATATACTAGAAAATGTCGGTTAGGTGCCCTAATCTAATACAGATACTCTAAGCCGAATCGTATATACATACATACATATGTACACATAAATATATACATACATATGTATTTAAACAGCTCTGTATCAGTTAACACACTTTATGGACAGGAAAACCCGTCGGGTCTTTCGTTGATAAGGCAAAACGGGTGTTGCAACTAGAGCAAAGGTAAATATTGCAAAAAATTTTCCAACTGAACGTCGATAATAATATTAACAATCAATTGATTAAATTGTTCAAGATTGTCTGGACTAAAAATACAGTACTAGGCTAATTATACTCAAATATTTACCAATACAATTTAAATTGCTTAGAGCGGCAGCAGTAGCAACTGAACCCGAACCGGCAATGTTACAAAAGTCGGGATCATCCACATCAAAAATGATGCCATCTTCCCATTCAGTTACAATATGCGACGATTTGTTGGAATTATGAGTGATGTTGTTGTTGCTGGTAATATTGTTGTTGCTGCTTTGTTTCATCTAGTTGAGAGAGTAAGAGAGAGAAAGAAAGAGATAAAGCCAGAGAATTTTGTAAATGCAATTTACACACGTGGCCAAACAAAAAAACAAATGCAGCCAACGTTAATGACAAGACACAAAAAATTAAGTTAAGTGAATTGGCTGGGGCATTTGGTGCTTAGAGGGGACAGCTGTTGCTGTGCCACACGCAGGCACGGACGCGTGCAAGTATGTACATATGTATGTATGTTATATGTAAGTATGTACATGTTAAAGTGTTTGGAGATTGCCTGCAATGCAAAATCAATAGCTTGATGCGATGCATTTTATTAATGTAGGTGAAGGTTTGTTGTTTTTGCATTTTTGTTTTTGGAATTTAGTTAGCGTTTCATTGCTTTCGTGTTAGCCTTACCTTGTTTTGCTTTGGCCCAAGTTCAAAGCCAACGTTTTGTTTATCCTACTGCCTGCACTGCAATCCTGCGGAAATCCTTTAAGCGCTTTAACTGCTTTTTATTTTGTATTACTTTAATTTGTCTTTCAATTTTTGTTTGCTATTTGAGCTAGATGTTGAGCTCAGTGGCGCTGCTGCAAAAAGTTATTTTATATCGCAGGGTTGATTCTGATACGAATGGAAAACTGAATAGCGGAGACAGAAACCTGATAGCGGATACACAAAATATATTGTTTTTTCAACAAATCTTAAAAATTTTCTTTGTTGTGTTGCGACATTTGAAAATAGTTTCATTTGAAAAAAAGTTTGATTTCATAAATGACGCTTAGTTTTATTGTGACAAAAGTTATAAATAATATTACAGTCAACAACTAAATCTAAAACTAAATTGTGCTATGAGTATGTAACTATTAACCAACAAATATATTCATAAACTGAAAAGCAATGATTTAACGTACACCTAATTTTCCACATAACCAGTGAATTCCAGAATAAAAAGGCTGTATTAAATTCTTTTTAAAATAAATAGGATTTGGGCTAAAGGAAAGATATATAGAGTAGAATTAAAATGACTTTGGTTATAATGAAAATTTTCTATGTACAAAGAATTTTACATTTAGCTCATCAGAGGTCATCAAGTGTTTAAATGAAATGAATGAAAAAGACATTTAATTTAAAGCTTCCACAGCAATTGGTTGTATAGCAATCTCTTTAATTTTATCGTAAATTCATATTGCTTTTGAAACTCTCGAGTTTCGATGGATCCGTCCCATTGCATTTCATTTTAATATTTTTTTCTTCTATACATTTCATTGCTATAGATTTAAAAGATTGGCGTTGTTTAACAGTTTGCTGTTAACCGATTCACAACGATTAACAGACTTAACAATCGAACTGCTGAATGTTAATAGGAAAATGTACTAACGCCTACTAGGACAGGCAACAACAACAAGTTTTTTGGTCAAAATAAATTCGGAAAACGTTAAAACAATCAGAATAAACAACCAAAGAAACATGCACATACGGATTTCGACCAACTGAAGAGAGACACAAAATTGGAAATTAGCAAGATGGAGGAGAATATGTGGTAACTAAGATTTAGCCGTTCAGCCAGTAACAGCAATACAAATGACATTGAAGTGACGTCGACTTCTTATCAACGCTGCACCTAATTCTAATTAGACACGTTGACGTCGCTGCTGCCGTGACTAATTGTTACCTTTTTCTTTTACAGGATAATTGAATTGGAATCGGCATTGCTTGACGACTGCAATGTGAATGATATTTATACGATATGCCAAGGGAAAGCTGTGCCGGAGGCACTACGCCCGGATGTATATCAAGTGTGCCTGGATGTGCGCCACAAATCGGATCAGATGTCGCTATTTAATGAGATCTACGATTTGCCTTTCCAGAGCCGTCTGCGCGAGGATTGCCAACGGCTTGTGGATAGAATGGGAAACGAAGAGGAGGACAAGGTGTCAGTAGTCTCGGATCTCGAGTCTATAATGACCTTTTACTGCAAGAATCGAAATTTACAATATGAGCCCGATAATGGCTGGATTGAGTTGCTACTGCCACTGTTTGCTCTTAAGCTAAATCGATCTGACACATTTAATCTGTTCGAGGCCATAAGGGACACCTATATACCCAAAGGATGCAAGCCAAAGGGCAATGTCTTCCATGTCTTTCGTTTGCTATTGCTTTACCATGATCCAGAGCTTTGCACTGTGCTGGATACCAAAAAGATCACCCCCGATCTATACTCTTTGTCATGGTTCCAATCTTTATTCGCCTCCTGCAGTAGTCTATCAGTGATAATTGCAATGTGGGATCTGTACTTTCAGAATGCTGATCCGTTTATGGTATTTTTCCTGGCTTTGATTATATTGATCAATGGACGCGAACAGATACTGCAAATGAAGAACAACTCCTCGACAAAGGAGGAAATTATCAAGTTCCTTAGCAATATGCCATGTGCTTTGGAGGTGGATGATGTACCAGATTTTTGCTCCTTGGCCCAGTATTATGCCTTAAAGACGCCCACATCATTTAAAACGGATTTTCTAAAGGCTCTTTATGGCAAACAGAATGATACGCCTCGAAGCCAGGAGGAGTCCACCAAGGTATCGCAGGCCCTGTGTCTGCCTGTGTCCGTCTATGAGCTAGTTGAGAATTCGGCCAGTGAATTCCCAATCCCAGATGCAGTACGATTCTTTCTAGTAGATTGTCGTCCAGCAGAGCAATACAATGCTGGACATTTATCCACGGCATTTCATTTGGATTGTAATCTTATGCTGCAGGAACCGGTGGCATTTGCCACTGCCGTCCAGGGCCTTTTAGCCGCTCAAAGACAGGCGATTGAGGCCAATTCAAATGCTGGCGGTGAGCATTTATGCTTTATGGGCAGCGGCCGTGTGGAGGAGGATCAATATACACATATGGTCGTCGCCTCATTCTTACAAAAAAATACCCATTATGTGTCCTTGCTAACTGGTGGTTATGCTTCTATACACGATTATTTTGGTGATCATATGGCCGACTGTCTGGAGGATCACAATGTGGCCAAGTGTCTGGTATGCCAGGAACATCAACAAGTCAAACAAGTGCCTCTTAAGGCATCCACCACAGGCCAATCTTCGACAGATCTATTCAGCAAATTTTCAGCAGCTATGAAATCCAAATCGGCAGAGGTTAAGGGTAAATTAATGGACATCATAGTGAATCCTAATGCCCAGAATGGCAATCACATTAATAGTATTGGCCAGGTGCAGGCAGCCGGCCAAGATCATCATGTTAGTGCCAAGGATCGTCATGGCAAACGTTATAGGAATGTGGCTCCTGTATTTAGTATCGATGACGAGACTGAAGAAAATTTTAATACAGACATCAATGGAGGAGGTGGGGAAATTGGTACACAGTCGGCCGACTCCAAGGAGATTGTTCAATTGAATCAATATTTCAAAACAGCCGACATCATCAATGCTTTCAAATGTCAGGAGGTTCATATTAATGGTTACATGTATGACAGCCATTTGATTATCACACCGACGCAACTGGTGGTTTTACGTGAACTGGGACGAGGGCAAGCACAAGTTATGGTACGGCGTCCATTGGCTAGCATTGTTAAGATTACGGCAAAGAAGCGTCATCGAGACCTTATTACTTTTAAATATGGTTTCCCAGATGGCGATGGACTGCTCATTACCGATATGGATCGTTTTCTCATCCCAAATGCTGCAGAGGCGACTGCATTGGTCTCCAAACATATAGTCAAAGTGCTCGACAATGCCAAGTAGGATGATCAGCTAGATACAACTACACACGCCACACACACACACACACATACACACACACATAAGTACATACATACACACACAAAGTGCAATCTATAACTAACGTAGTTTTTAAAAATTGGCAAAATGTTTTCCTTTCTGTAGTCTTAAACAATTTTATTATTTATCAAAATGTCAGCTGTAACATAAAAAACACACATAACACACACCCACATTTCTACTGCATACATCCTTATTTACCCTTAACCCAAATCTAAAGAAAAATCCGCAAAATTCTGCCTTGTGACTTATAATGTAAAATGAATACAAAGTAGACAAAAAAAAAATTAGGAAAATAAAAACCGAAAACTAATATTTATTGCAATTATAAACTTATAAATAAAACAATGTATTATATTCAAAACAAAAAATAAATTTAATTGTGAATGGAAAATCAGTTCAGTTACAGATTTGTGAAAATATGTGACTATTTAAATAAAATTTAAAATTTTAGTTTTTCAGTCAGATTGATATCATACAAGTAAAAAAGATCGCTAGAAAATATTTAAGAATATTTTCGGTGTTGAAGGTAATGTCTTGATAAATTCAGTATTAAATCGTTTCCTGCCTACAAAACTAAAGAACATTTTTAGATCAGTGTGAGATACATAATATGTATATAGCTGTCTATTAACGCAAATTTAAAATGCAATCCCTTAAATATCGCATTTATGTAATAATTTTAAAATGAAGTTGTTTGTTGTATTGGAAAAAAATTGGTTTAAACTTGCCATGCCATAGTTTAAATAGGAACAATATTGTTAAAATCTAAGATTTTCGGGAAAAATTTAGATTCTTTTTTTCAAGCATAGGGAAAACTTAAGTTTTTTTAAAATAAATAAAAAATAATACGTAAAGTGATAAAATCCATAGTTTGAATTGGAAATGTGATTAATCAATTGATGGATAAAATTTCAAATTACTCATATTAGAAATATTATTCACTCAACTATAAGGGAATTCTAAATGTTGATAAGGAATTGCTAGAAAAGTTTTTAAGTGAATTTGTGAGGTGACGCATAGATAACTCAAAATAGTTTTATAGTTTCTAATCAGAAAGTTTTTAAGTAAATTTGTGGCATGACGCATAGATAACTCAAAATAGTTTTATAGTTTCTAATCAGTATTGTACTATTTGCTATAACAAAAATTCACTTGGGATAGGTCAAGACTTTAAAAAATCAATTTTAAAAGTAAACTCACTTTAAAAAAATCTTCAAAGTTTTTATAAATAAACAGTTGTTTTTAAAAATTTTTGACCATATAACTGATTGGAAATTTGTTTTGTAAATTGGTCATTTCTGATAGCGAAAAATGGTAGTAGTGGCAAAAATAGTTTAAATAGTTGTAAAAAAACATAAGAAGTGGCGAAATAACATTTCACGAATCCATAAAGTATTCATATGTATTTAAAATCCTTAATTTATTTCAGAAATAATTTGTTATGAAAAATGTTTTTTCTTGGAGTTGGTTTAGCAGCTGAAAAGAAAAATAAAATAATTTAAAGTATTTTTAAATTAATAATATTTAATTATAGAATTTTCGACCCTTAGAAATTTTAACCACTGAAAAAATAATCGAGTTACCATAATATATCTTCCCATTTGGCTGATTAAATTTCGTTGAAATTTGACAATAAAAAATAAATACATATATTTGTATTAAACTATGTACTGTATTAAAATATTATATTAAAATTGCCATGAGTTCATCAGTAATTGTTAAAAATAACACTTACTTTTTGTTAACAATTAATCACGAATGTTAATGATAAAACTTACTTATTATTAACAATTACTCACGAACAGAGTAAGCTAAAATCCATTTTGAAATTGGGGATTTTTTCTTATTTTTTATATATGAACATGTGCAGGTAAAATTTTTGTATTGGTATACGAAAGTCATCTGTTAAGGCTATGTCACAGCATTCAATTAATTAATTTAATTTAATTTAATTTCAAAGAAAAAGAAATAAATTCAAAGACACAGAATATACATATACATCTAATCTGCATACATATGTATATGTACATTATTAATTTTTACTTAACTTGAAATTAATGCTGTTAATTTTGACACTTTTAATTTAATTTAATATTTAATACTTGTACATAAGCCATTTTAGAGATGTCGAGTCAGTTACCAGGGTTGCTTGCAACATTCACTTTTTTTTTATTTTTTGGCAATGTGAAGTCTACAAAAAAAAAGAAATTTCAAACGTTATCAAATGGAGGACGGAGTGCAATAATGATAATGGGAATACCATTCGATAGAGAGCAACACAGCAACGATGTTGACGTGGTCGTGGGTGCGGAAAGGGATGAGTGAAATAATTTCTATTCTGCTGCTGTTACTGTTCCTTGGTGGATCAGGATCTACGGTCTCTGCTGGCAATGTGCTTGTTGTGTTTCCATTCTATGGATTCAGTCATTTCAAAGTGCTGATGCCCATACTAAATGAGTTGGCTAGCCGTGGTCATAATTTAACAGTGATATCCTTTGTAAAAAATCCCCATGCCATTGATTTTCCTAATTATGAGGAATTATTAGTTTCAACACCGGATAAGGATCAATCGAATACCACTATTAACTTGGTGCCCTTAACAAAATATATTCCAACAAGAAATTTGGAAGCTTTTTATACCGAGTATAGAGATTTATATAGAATCGGTCAGGGTACCTGTGATCAATTATATTCAAGCGGACATGTACAAACAGTACTCAAGCGACATGAGGAGATCCCATATGACCTATTGCTGACCGAGGTGTTCAATACGGACTGCCCTTTAGCCATAGCAAAAGTGTTAAATTTGCCAATAATTGGATTGAGTACTAGTGCATTGATGCCATATTACTATGATCGAATTGATCTGCCAGATACACCCTCGTTCGTACAATCGGAATATATTGGCTATGCTGAACCATTAAGTTGGTCCGATCGCTTGTTCAACTTTTGTCAGGCCAAATTACTAAAACTAATCTACAGATATCATTCCAATCGCAAGGACAACGCGGTAATTAAAAAATATCTAAATATCGATGTAGATGTCGATGAAGTGGCACGCACCCAGACCACTTTTGTTCTAGTGAATCAACATTTCTCCCTCATGGGCAGCCGTCCCCAGACGCGTCAATTTGTCGAAATTGGCGGAGTGCATTTAACGTCACAGGCAAAACAGGAGATACCCAAAAAGATTGCCAAATTCTTAAATCAGTCCGATGAGGGTATAATATTTATCAGTTGGGGTTCCATGGTGAGAGCCTCTAGTATGGATGCAGATAAATTGGCTGCCATTATCAAAGTTTTGGAGCAGCAACCATTACGTGTGATTTTTAAATGGGAAGGTGATGTGGTTCCCCAGGTCGATCCTAAGAAATTCCTACTCATCAAGTGGGCACCACAATTGGCCTTGTTATGTAAGTTTAGAAAATTAATTTTTAGTTTTGTTTTTTTTTTTTTTTTAATTCTTTATCACATTCTGTACTTTAGGCCATCCAAAGGTTGAGCTTTTCTGGACACATGGTGGTCTTTTGGGAACCACCGAAGCAGTCCACTGTGGCACCAAGATGCTGGTTACACCCATTTATGGTGATCAATATTTGAATGCCTATGCCGTGCAGAATCGTGGAATGGGCCTGAAACTGGACTATCATGACATCAATGTGGAAAGTCTAGGAGAAGCTTTACAAGAGCTAAGCAAACCGAGGTGAGATACAAATTTTTAATACTTTTCAATAATTTATTATTCTAAAATTATTCCTTTGATTCATTAGCTATGCAGTACGTGCCCATAAAATATCGCAAATTTTTGAACAACGTGAACGTACTCCTTTAGAGTCGGCTGTTTGGAGTGTAGAATATGTTATAGAACATGGTCTATTGGCTGCCGAGATATTACAATCTCCTGGAATAAAACTTAATTGGTTTGTCTATCATTCCCTGGATAGTTTAGCCGTTATATTGTTTGTTATTGTCCTCCTGCTAACCAGTTCCAGTTTTATATGCCGTGGATATCGTTCAAAAATATCGGATCCCCATAAACTTGAAAGTAAAAGTCGTAAAAAGAAATTGCAATGACACTGAGATATAGTAATTAATTGCAGAAATGAATCAAATACTTTACACACTCTAATTTAATATTTTACATTGAATAGAAATATTTCTTCTTTCAGTTTTTTTCTGATATGAATATATATTTTGTTGAATAAA
Organism: Drosophila emarginata; assembly: GCA_037075365.1. Taxonomy (NCBI): domain Eukaryota; kingdom Metazoa; phylum Arthropoda; class Insecta; order Diptera; family Drosophilidae; genus Drosophila; species Drosophila emarginata. The sequence continues at coordinate 3,910,186 of JBAMCD010000119.1, forward strand.
TAATCATAATTCATACTAATACCTTTCTTTTTTTTCATTTTTATCACAGATCCATGCCAACTCTTAAATGAAATCTAAATTATTATACATATTGTGTTATCTTATCAATTGTGCATAATTGCGCCTCTACAGTCGCGTGGCTTAAATATCATGCCCAGATCGACTGATTTCCCCTCTTCTATAGTATACTTCACAAGAAAAGACTTTGCGAATTACAAAAACGCATTTTAAAAACCCCTGAAATTTTTTGTTAATTTATTGATCAAAGATAATATATATTTTTTTTATATATTTTGTGCACCATACTATAAAGAATTATATGGTTGAAATAATAATTGACCTTCAATGTGTTTTTCGTGTTGTTGCTACCGTACCCCAAAAGTCTTTAGATGATAATCAAACATTTTCAAATTCTTTGTTATTGCTATTGGTTATATTTTTTTTCTTTTCTGATTTCTTAATTTTTGTTTTTGTTATTCGTTTTACGTAGGTAATGAAAAAGAAATTGATATATTAAAGCGATTGGCAGACGTTAAGTACCATAAAAAATTTTTTGCCATTTTAAAAAAATTTATGGTACTTGAAAAATTAAGCTATGTCATTATAACTAATGCGTGAAAGTAGTTTTAAATACCCCACCACTTGGACTCTACTATCTGATTAGTCATTATTTCGAGTTGGCAACGTAGAATATGGTGGGAAACTAATTTCACAGACATGAAAATCTTATCAATTTAAACTATAGTTTGTCAAACCAGACGTCTAAATCTTATCAAAACTATAAATACTCGTTCTTTAGTGAGCTAAGTTGCGCATTTGCAAAAAAAAATATTAAAAAAAGAAAAAAATGAAATAAACGTGTTGGTCTTATCACTTAAATGTGTATGTAGTTCGATAAGTTTAGAGTTTGAACAAACACGTAAAGTCAAGGTCTTTCCGAAGGGTATAAATATGACAATCTCAAAATTGAATCTTTAAAATCTTTGAATCATAGCTTTTGAAAAAAGAAGCCATTGCTTAACTTTAATTATTAACAAAACCCGATCCATACATTTTTCTAAATATTCGGTTTTTTGAAAGCTTTCTCAAATGTTATGTAATCTAATATTAATGGAATGATATACTTTTACCCTAACCAAATCCAAATTTACCTTTCTCTAAAATTAAAAATTAGAAACTACAGATTATAGATACGAAAGTTAACAAACTAATCTAACAAAGATATCAATTTACAACTAACAGCATTAACAGCGCCGAGTTTGGGGTACTCTTAACAATTCATTAATTACTCTCATACTTACTTACACTCTTACACAGTCATATTTGCAACTCAGAGCCGCCTCGCGGCCAAATTGCCATTATTGCCTTTTGAAATAACAAGTGATAATATGTACATATATAAACCATATTTAAATTCAATTCTATAACACTTTACTATAAATGTATGTATATTAAGTATACGAAAAGAATTAAAAAGTCGCTTTTATATTAATTATTAAACAGTCTAATAACAGGTGTAAAAATAAAGGTTTCAAAATATTATTTTACTTGTTTAAATGTTTACCTCTATCGTCTATCGATTGGCATAAAAAGCCACATGTGTTGAAGCTTTTTTTAACAAAACAAAATAAAACAAAGCCTCTACAAGATAAGACCCCTCATCGCATTTCAAGTTCAAGTTTTCTGATATGGTGTAACACTTAGTAATACGATTTTAGAGCGTAAACAGTGAGAAAAATGTGTCACTAAGTCTATTAAATGACGATTGTCCGCAGTATTTTGTCTTCTATAATAAGAGTCAAATTGTGGATTACTTGGATTTGAGGGATCAATTACTCCTTTAGCAATCATTCAGTTTTACGTCACGTGTGAGTTACGTTTTTTGGCTTAAATGGCAACAAAAAATTATCCACATTCTCAGTTGACAAATATTTAGCTAAAATTCTGAAATATTTAAAGATTTTATGTTGTGTTCTTATTACATACAAAAGCAATACATTTATACAATATTCCCCCAAGTATCATTTAGAGCAATGCAAAAGTTTATTTATTTAATAAATATTTTGCATTAATAGCGCATTAATTTAACATTTTTCATCTATTTTATTCTGTGTATACGAACTGGGAAGAAAAAAAGATTTTACTAAAAGTTTAAATATTGTTCCTTAAATCTATGAAAATAAAATATGAATAAAAATAGGATATTAGTCTGATAAAAATACAAGAGATTAAGTTTTTAGAAATTTAACTTGTTTAAAGACCAATGAAAATAAGCTTAATTTAAAAATGATCGCCATTAAAATGAGGTTTAGTGAAAATGTAACGAAAGCAACAGTGTCAGGGGCCACTGTTAATTGAGGGGTAATATTATGTGCAGATATTACGCATGCGTATTAACGGTACATAGTTCAGATATTGCTACATACATATATACAAACATACATTGTGTAAACTACATACGTAAGCAGGAGGTCCGCAATTCTTATCAATGACAGTGACGTAGGTTCTATACAGACACCGACAGTTCCCATGGAACGACGAAAAGGGAGGAACTGCCTCTGCAAAACTCGGAATCGAGGACAGTACATTAAAAACTGTTGCACCGCAGCATTGGTACGTCAGTTCATTCAGAACAGTCGTAGTGCGCGAACAAGCCAGAAAACCAATTGAGCTATCGAGGAGTTAAGTTGAAGTCGAAGTGGCCGTCCCACCACCACCAGCACCCATCATAAAACCAACAAAAAAACAACATTAAAACAAAATAATTAAATAAAATTCCAACACTATTCGCTGGATTTAGACTGAATATGCAATTGTCTATTGTAATGGTAATTGGCCTAATAGCCCTAATAGGTCAAAAGGCTAAGGCTGTGCCAGCATCTGTGTTGGCCCAGAATTCGGAACTCTTGACAAATGCTAACAACAAGCTACAACAACAAGAGCAGGAACAGCCGGCAGCAGGTGAGTGTTAAAGTTCAATTTTTTTGCTTTTAAAATGCGTTGGCGTTGAAGCTCCACTTTCTACCTTTACTGCGAGTATAGCCAGAGGCAGGGCACGTACACATACATAGTTAATGTTAAAGGTCAATGAAAAATTTCATGTTTGAAAAATGGACAACAGGCAACGAGCAAAATATGCGATTGTGTTGTGCATGGGAGGGAGAGAGTACTGGTGATGCCATATTAACCAAAAGTGAACGCCTACGTTTAACAAAGCTTAGCTTTCGCTAAGGGTCTGTCTGTTGGCATCCGCTTGGGTGCTTCCATCTTATGCCCTCCTCCATATTTTCGCTTAGTGTTCCCATTTCCCATTTTGCGCTTAACATTTGACAGGAAATTGCGTAGGTGTTTTTAGCCTCGACGCAGCTGTCGTTTCTCTTCCCAATTCCTCTCCTTTTCCCATTTCTTTTTTTTTCACAAAATTTCCATTCTGCGTTTTGGCTTAGTGTATCATTACTATCACATGTACATATAAATACATATACGTATATGTATATGCATATGTTTGTTTGTATGTATGTATGTATGAAATACGTAAAAGAAATTCGCGTAGGCGTCTGCCATACAACATGGCGGACAGCTTCTTTGAGTGTGCACTTTTCTATGTGTCTATATGTGTGTGTGTGTGTGTGTGTGTGTCTGTGCGTGTGTTCTTGTACGTGAGCGCGATTTCATTTCTATTTTTAGACTTTGAGTTCGGTAAAAGTTTTTATTTGCTCTGCTGCTCCTGCTGGCGCCCAACTTTTCCCATTCTGCTACAGCGCTCTTTGCTTTCCTTCCCCATCCCCCATTCTAACCACATCGCCCACATTATAAATTTGTTTCTTTAAGACTTTGTTGCCGCAAGCTGTTAAGCCTTGCGCTTACAACTTTATTTCTATGCTCTTTAAGGATGCGCCCAAAAGTATGCAGCAAAACCATTATAAAATGATAATTTGAGAGTAGGACGCATACACATACACACATGTACATATGGTTTTCCCCCTCTATATGTGAGCCATTATATTATAAATCCATCTTCTTTGTAAAGTTGCAAATGTAAAAGAAAAGGAGCTTTGTCATCATTATCTTTATACATGGCTCAATAAAACCACATTTTAAACCGTTTTCCAAACAAAATTTTGTTAAGAAGAATTGTAATTTTATTCCAACTATTACTAACAGAAGTTGAAATCAAAGATCATAATTATCACTTTTAAAGAACAATTTGCGATAGTGAATAAAGTAAAATTTTAATAAAGAAGAAGTTAGAAGTAATAAAGAATTAAAGAATTAAAGTTTCTGCAATTAGTTATTTAATTTTAGTTTACTAAATGTTTTAATTAAAAATCACAAAGAAAAGAGCTAATTTCTTTTTAATCAATCAATAGTAGATTCTCATTTAAACGAATGACTTAATTTAAGCTAGAAACGGCAGCCAACTGTCACGTAGCCATAATAAAATGCGAAGAATCAAAATCGGTGCTGTATTTTACTATGTTTTACCAATTTACTGAATTGAAAAGAAGACTAAAGTTTTGAGTTTTTCGATTGATTCAAATTTAGTTTATAAAAAAAATTAAAATTGCTAAAAAAAATTATAAGAAACTACAAAACTCTTTCTTTTTGTTTGCTAGTTTTATAAATTTTCAATATAAATAAAATTAAACTTAATTATAAAGTTTTATAAATTTTCAAGTTTAATTTTATGTATATTGAAAATTTATATAACTAGTAAACAAATAGAAACAGTTTCGAAATTTCTTATAATTTTTTAGCAATTTTAATTTTTGTATTATATAATTACTAGTTTTGTTAGATTAGAACTTTAATAGTTATGTAACTGAAGATGCAATTTTTTAAGTACATTCACAATATCATGTACGGCACCAGATAAAATTTTCTTATAAAATTTTTAACTTAAGATCAATGTGATAATTCTATCAACTTGTTTATCATATATATTTTATTATTTTTCCCATTAAATATTCCCCGCCTCATTAAAAGAGCTCCACAGCAGCCGTTGAAAAAGACTAAATATTAAATATTTATGACAGTGAATGAGTTTTTGGGTGGGGCTTAGAGTTCCATAGGTACACACATTGTGTATGTATGTATGTGTGAACATAGCTGTGGCCTGTCATTGAATGGCCATTAAATATTCATACAAACCAAGGATCCAGAAGCTCCAAAGCTAACCACAAAGTTCTATTACTTTGGTTGAAAGGCACACAGCCATCGGGCTAAGGCTTAGCCAGGAGACATTTTCCCATTTTCTCTCTAATAAATTTAACCATATGCTGTTATTATTAAGTTATTTTCTAAGTGCTGGTCCCTGGTCCAGCAGAAGTAAACAGCCTCAAGGATACTCTGTTGGATGGCAACCACAAAAGCTGCCGTTGTGTTAATTGTGTTGCTGTTGCTGTTGGGATGTCTTTAAGCAGCAGCTGTTAGTCCGTCACATTGGGCCAACACCCAATGGGTCGGTTCTTATCACCACCACCCCCATAAACCCATCATTCAACACCCTATTTACCATAATGATTTAGGTATACATATAGTGTGTGCCTGGGTTCTTGTGTGTGTGTGTGTGTGCGTCTGTATGGTAAAAATTGAAGAGCAAACAACTTGTTGATATTTTCACAGTTCAGTGAATATTTTCATGTTAGAAAAGTGGCAACAACATCCTCTGCTTTTGCAGTGAAAGGACAATGACAATATACACATACATATACAACATACGACCACAACGACGTCAGCAGACGTCAGCTCATGTAATTTAGTTGCCTGTTTTATTTATTTATGTGTATATACCCGTCATTCAAAGGAATTAGGAACGGGGCTAAAACAGAATATAGTACTCTTGTTGTTCTTGGCGAAAAATAAAAGTAAAATGTACACATACATACATATGTAAGTATGTATGTATGTATATACAATGAAAAACTGTGGCTGGGGAAATAGCTGTATCCTCTGCCCGAGGATTCTTGGAATCGTTTAACAAGGCAAACTCAAACATATGCTTGAGTTTCTGGAAAACTCTGCTAATGCCTCAAGGGGGCTTCTAAAATTGGGTTAAGTGACGACTATAAATAATGAGATATACAGCAAAAAGAAATAATAATGGAATCTTTATAAAGTTAAATAATTTTAGTTTTCAATTAATCATAATGGAAATATTTGCTCATAAAAGAGTCAGAAAGTTAAATTCAAATAAATAAAAAAAACTTTAACAAAAGCTAAAGACCTAAAATTCTAGTTATAGGCAATTGATTATAAGGCCTTATGATTCAATAAAATTAACTTAAATTAAAAAAAAACTAACTAATCTTCTTTATGACACTATCACTATTTAATATTTCTTAGCATTGTGTACTTTAATTGGTTTTTTATTATTGCTTTTTAATTATAATATATATAATAATAATTAATAAAAGGGATAGTAATATTTAATAATTTGAGAAAGTAAGAATTTTAGCAACTCTTCTTTACTTTGATGCTAGATTAAGGAGTGCCTAAAGAATTATATACTTATTTGAATAGGAACTTATCAATAAATATTATTAATTAGCAAAGCCAGTGCCACTTTAAATAAGTTAAGAACTGACTTTAGTCAAAAGAAAATTGCTAATTTCAAAGTTCACGATTTAATATAAAAAAAAAAAAAACTTGCGATCTAAAAAATTGATAAATCTAAAATATCTGTATAGTTCAGTATAAACTGGTTGTAACCAGATTGATAAGAAACTATATATTCCCACTGCTTAACTAAGATTAGTAACTTTTAGACAAAAAGAATAATATGGTTGCATTCTTAGGTTAGGAGCAATTAAGGCAACATAAATTCCTTTATTTTGAAGTGCTTCAAGACAAGTTTTTTTTTTTATTCCTTCTCTTTGGGCGTTGCCCTCATAAAAATGGCATCAAAATATAAATGTATATACAAATATGTATATATAAAAATTTGAATGATTCAAAGTAAATAACATTCATAATGAGTGTCAATTATATAGTATAGATCATAATCGATTTCATCTTATCTACGCTTAGTTCTCGAGTCCCTTATAAAGTATTTCGCTATCGATGGGTGCTAAGTAGATAAGAACATGGTTATCAGTATAATAAAAAAATATCCCCATCATATATATTTTAACATTGATTTGGCAAATTTTTTTTCTATTTTTTTTTTGCAAAAACCTTGAATATTTTGTATCTGGGTGTTTAAGTCACGTCGGTGACTTTTGTGTCCATGAGAACGACTCATGCTTTTCCTTATGATAATTCATGCTACCTTAAAATTAGTTAATTGATTTGGTTTGTGTGTACCAGATGGTGAAGAGTTTAATTAACAGTGAATCCAGTTTCAATTAGCAGGCTCAGTGTTGCGTAAGTGGAGGGACACAAAATATGATTAGAATAACTGTTGGGGTTTCTGCTAATAGAACCAACTATCACATTCTATAGCCATAATATAAACAAGACTTTGACAGCGCCAATTTCAATTAGTGGTTGTGGTAAATAGAAAAAAAAATATTTATTCGAGTGTATAAAACAATTATGAAACTTGGCGCCCATGTTAGCCTGTGGCGGTTAATTGCTTTTGGCATCGATGGGGAAAAAAAAAGAATTTATTGAATCAACTTCACTGTCGAGGCTAAATAGAAATGGAAATTGGAAGCAGTCGATGGAAAATTTCAATTTCAATTTTCTCTCTTTCTACCCCTAGTTAAACGGTCTCCAGAGGATGTCAATGTGGCAGGCACTGTCCCACCTGCCGACAAAAAGTCAAGTCCGGAAATTGTTCCAGCTTCCTTTAGCAATGCCCCAGCCGCAAGAACTCCGGCGAATCCACAAGAGCAAAGAGCCGGCATTTATTCTTTGCCAACGAATGATGAGATTTTAGCTGCAGTTGCCGCAGCCGCTGCCGCCCAAAGCCAAAATCAACAGCAGTTGCAACAGAATGATCCATCAGCCCTAGAAGAGGCCGCCAGTTCTACTTTGCATAAACGAGGAATTAACTATGAATATAATCCCTATATGCCTGCTTCATCCAATGATTATGATGTACCCAGTGGCATGTGGGCAGATGATTATGAACCAGCAGCAGCTCCAGCAGTTGCTGGTCCAGTTCCTATTGGCTACAATGATCGTGATCTTCAGGACTTGGATGAATATGTTCCAGAGCGACGATGTAAGTCATTTTTAATTTAAGACAATATTTGGGGGTCAGATTGTAATCTTTCTCTTTCAATAGTGACTAGTTCTAGTGCCCGTAATAAGGCCTATGATAATCTACAGAATCTACTTAATGCTGAAGCCTACTTGGAGAGCATTCCCCTGTCAGTGCCCCTCACCTATGCCAATCGCAATTATAATATTGATGAACGCAACAAACGTGGCTTATACTACAACATGGAAAATGGCCTAAACAGCGAAAATATAAATTTAAACAAATATCGACGTTATGGAGATATGCGGTAAGTGTGTAAAAAAAAAAAAAATTACTAAATTTCTTTAAAATTTAAAAAAAACTACATTTTTTAAATTAAGAAAAATTTTGGGAAGAAATTTTTGCACAATTATATAGAAGTTGAGAATTGCAAATATAAGATATACATATATTCATAAAATATTTTGAACAAGATTTAGATAGAAAGTCCATTACAGTCCACACATAAGTAGAAAATTAATTTAAATTTAAAGAATTTCGTTTAATCAGCCCTTATAATCGACTATTAAATAAGAAAATTCTTTTTTTAATAGGAATATACATAGGTATACATATTTCTATTTATATTCAAATACATATGTATGTATGTACATATATAACAAATACTAAAACTGGGATACAGCTGAAAACCTTCCATATTTGGATTTCTATACTTTACAATAATAATAATAATAATAATAATAATAATAATAATAATAATAATAATAATAATAATAATAATAATAATAATAATAATAATAATAATAATAATAATAATAATAATAATAATGACTTTGTAAAGTATGTTAGACGGAGCATGATGAGGATAGTTAACTTTAGAAATAATAAAGAATCATAGAACTATAACTAAAATAATTAAGATATTATTGTTATTATACAGTAAATTTATAATTCAATATAAATTTTGAGTTGTATTTGTAATAAATATCTATTTCTATTCTTTACATTTAATTTCAGTTTAAAGCGGGACACCACCAAGCTAAATCCTGCCGATATGCTTGCCTTGGTGGCTCTTGTTGAGGCCGGGGAACGTGCCCGTAAAGAAACCGATGTGGAAAGTACTCCTTTATCGGCACCGATAATGAATAACGAAGATGTTGAATATATACCATCTGGCAGTTGGCTTGATAGTCCCGTCCCAATTCATTCTCAACCTCAACCGTCATTGGTGGATTACTATGGAATGCCAGTTGAGCCTCAATTAGTGAAATATGATTATTTACCACGTCAGCACAAATATGGATCGGTTAATGGTCGTAAGTTGAAATATTAATTGAAATATTCTATATACAGATTTTATATTCTTTTTTTTTGATTTTATAGGTTTTGGATCATCTAAACGTTTTATGGTGGCCAAGAAGAAGCGCTCAGTTAGCCAAAATCAGTTTATGAATGAACCAGTTGGCGAACGTGGACCCAGCTATAAGGGCGAAAAGTATTTCTAAATTTGTTCAATATCTTTGTTTAAATGATGCAATTATTCAAATCAAAGACATAGAGAATCTAGTGAGAGAGAGAGACAGTCAGAGCAAGTTAAAAATGAACGTCAAAAATCTTGTGCAATTTTTGTGTAGAATTTCAATTTTAAAACAGCAAAACAATTAAAATATTGTTATACATATATATATATATATATATATATATATATATATATAAAATCTACAAATATTGTATGTCGAAAATGGAAACATAATCAAATCAATGTTTTTGAAACACTGACACAGGGTTTTACGATTTTGTCCAATGGAAACTTATATAACCGAAATTAAAGCAAACCAAAAACTAACCTTAACCTAACCTATCGATGTCTATGGCAACTAAGTGTACAATTAAAAAACCGTATCTATATAGATATATACATATATATACTATACTTATCAAACTAGAGGCTTCCGAGGTAGTACAAAAGAAAGAAAGTGAAAGCAAATTACAGAGAAAATTAAACAATCGATAGAAAAAATTACAACCGAGCTCTCAGATTATATCTGATAATTTGCTTTAATATTTAAAAATACATCTATACACATATATATGTGTTTATGTATATGTAACTATATATTTTCTAAAAATGAGGCGCCATAAAACTCAAACTTACACTGTGCTACAAACTGTTTTTCCTTCTCCCAAACCGAACAGTCAATCGCCGTCTTGAGGACAAGATGTCGATAAACATGTATGACAATGATGTCTATTTTAAATATAACCTAAATACAAATTACAAATATATAATATACACATAAATATATATATATATATATACGTACATACATAAATATATATAAAACCTATTTGTCAAAATTATTAAGTGGCTCAGTGCATAAATATTTTAAATATTTCAATGCCCAAACGGAAAATGGAAAGGAGACGACGATTAAATTTATTTAATGGAAAAAATTGTCTGACTGTTTTTTGCAAAAAAAAAATTCAAATAAAAACGTAAAAACAAATATACATACATATGTACTATGATATATATATATATATGTATATATATACATATAAATATATATGTATAGATAAATATATATATAAACAAGATAATATACATATATACATAACTAAATACACTCAATTAATTATAAAAAAAAATTATTTTTTCTCTTATACAATTTGTTCAGACATTTTGACGTTAATTTCATTCAAAATTTAAGTTGATTTGTATGAGCTTAATTTTAATAGATTAATTTATAACAAACAACTTTACTGATTTACGGTTAAATAAAATATATTTTTAGTTTGAAAATTTACTAAAAAAAAAAAGAAAACTAATATCAGACATAGTGGGGTTTCTTTTTTCCTCGTTTGGAGCACAATGAACTTTTCAATTTTTCATCAAATGTTGTACAATTTTTATGAATATCTTGAAATGAAAATTGTCAGATGAGTTCCAATTAATCAAGATCTATAACCATGGAGAACCGTGCGTCAACAATCATCATTCTATGGCGCAATTTCTGTTGTCAACGCTAACCAAAAACCAAAAAAAAAAAAACTAAAAAATTGGAAGGCAATTCAATGAAGGCCAATTAACAACTAAGAGAATTAAAATATATGTATATGGTAAAGAATTCTTTCTATTAAAGTGTGTGCAAAAATTGAATAAAAACCAATTAAATAACTATAAAAACATCGCACACGCGTGGACAACCAAATGCTGAGACAGTTTCATCACTCTCATATACTGCGAATATAGAAAATATTAGACATATAGTAGAAAAAATGTTTTTTTTTTTTTGTTTGATATTTCATTTCACTTTGTCACAGGTCCCCCAACTATTGTTTGATGGCAAACAAAACTTCAGCGGGTAAATATGTACACACAATGTCGCATTGTTGAAGCATAAAGATATAAAATGAATATGAATACCAGGAAACGCCATATGTTTAGTTAAAACCTTTCATTAAAATACCCTAGAAATACTATCGTCGTAGATAGTTTACCACAATTTACAGAACTGTTTTTTTCAGAATCAGTACTGATAACTAAAATAATTCAATTCTGAAAATTTCTGGAGATCCATTGCCAAATCGACAAATTAAAATTTTCGAATTACTTTTCAACAATGTCCTTAATGTGGTTTCTTAAACTCTATTAATCTTTATACTAAACTTTTTCATAAGCTAACGAAATGCTATGTTTCGCTTTGGTTTAGGATGATCAAGGAGAATTTCAGATGTTTTTTTTATTGATTGGAACTAGAGGAGTTCAAACATATTTTGGCAATCAATTGCGAATAATCGACTAATGATCAATATTATACATCTCTGAATATTAAAAAAAAAACAAAGTTCAAAGCTACAATTTTTTTTATATTCTAATATAGAATTTTTTCAAAATTATTAAATTTTCCATTAGTTATTCCTAGACTGCAATAATTAAAGTGTATAATAATACATATATCAAATTATTCCAAAAAGAACTTTCAAATTAACTGATTGATTTTTTTAATACGTAACCGCACTAATTTTATATACACTCCTGATCCAGTAATTAGCTTTCCGAGTTTTGAACAAATTTCACTCTTTATAATCATAAAACTTAAATTTGATATGCACCATTTTATAGCTTTTTTGGCAGAATGATTTTATTCTTCATTCACTTTTTTCCAACATTTACGATCTTGTTTCTTAAATTATATGCTTAAGCGATTAATTTTGAAATACATATAATCCAAGTTAGAAGTGTCCACTATACAAAACAAAATGTATATTGTTTTCTGAAAATGTTTGTTAGAAATAAATTCGATTTATAACTAACACTAATATCATTTTAAATACAAATCAAATATATTTTGGATATTATTTAATCTAAATATGGATGAACCCACAGTTTATATGTATAGTACCATAAACTTATTTTATTTATCTTAAAATTATTTAAAAACCATCCATACAAACCAATAAGTATTTTGACCTCATGCCATTACATTAAACCTATATACCCCATTCTACCATATGGAAGCAGGCGATAAAAGTAGAATAAATAAATATAAAAAGGTATACTCGTAGCGGAAAACAGGCAAAACAAAAAAGGGGAGCATTTATATGTATTGTATATCTGTATGTAAGTAAATATACATATATGTACATAAATACGTACAGAAGTATGCATGGGGAGTTAGTTTTGTACAGGCCACTGCAAAAGCCACTAGAGCTTAACGTCGGTCAAAAGGGGAGCTGGTACAGGAATATGAGACTGGGTGATATATTTGCATTTCCACATATTGTACATAAATACATATATACATCATTAACAAGGTATTAACAGAAAAATGGATAGGGAATCTGCAAGATTCCCTAAGTAGAGAAAAAAGTTTGTTTAAAAAAATTCTATTTGTTTTTCAGTAGATGATTTAAACGATCGCAAAATATTTAAAATTTATACACGATTTCGCACTTTTGTCATGCGACCATATCATCCAGTTTTAACCGGATCAGAATTAATATGCTTTAATTAGTACTACAAATTAGTACCGATTTAATATATAATACATATAATCAAACGGAACACTAAATATAAATATATAGAAATGAAAACCGAATGAAAATAACAAATATTTATTGGAAATACGTAAAACAAAATCAACTGGTCTAAGCCAGTTGATAGTTGTGATAGAGCTATTCGGTTTATTTCGGTTACCATATTTATACTAATTTTATGCACGCGTTTTGAATGTTAAATATCTTCACTATATATGCAAACATTTGTACATATGTATGTATATATGGGTATATTGATATATATGTATAACTATGTACTTATTTGAATATTTGAAGGAATGTTGTGTAAGGCGTAGTAATTTCAAATTTATCTATTATACAGTTTATGTATCACATATAAACTGATAAATTGTACGTACCATGCCTATTAATGAATGACTTTTTGAATACTTTTTATAATTTGCAATCGATTTGAACTTGAAAAGGAGAATCTGGGTGAATTGGTGAACCAATTTTGACGCCTTGAAAATTATAAAGACAATTGTATTTTCCGTTAAGTATACGCTAAATTTAGGATATAAAATGTGTTCTACTTTATTTAATATTATATAATTTTCTTACTGAAACGGTAAGTGAAAATTCGGTTAGTAGGTAAATGAAATAAATTAACAATTTTTCCGATACAGAACGGGTTACAAATTTAAGACAAATAAAAAATATATTTAAACAAGATATTTTTAATTTACAAACTTACGAAGTTACGAATTTTAATATACCGAGCGAATTTCTCTATTTTCCTCTGATATATGACTAAAACTTAATTGTCATTTTTATTATTCGTACGTCAAACTCCGGTTTTAAAAATTAACACCTATCAATTTCAGGTTTTCAATAAAACGGGATTTAAGGATTTCTAAATCATTTTAGTGTAAGTTTTAACTTAAACTTTAATAATACTTTTAATAAAACTTTTCTTTTTTCTTGTTCTTTTTTAGAATATTTGAGATTTTGTAATATTCAAATATTAATTTTGCTTAGTTCCTGTACAGTTGTAGTTCCCAGAGCAAACCTTTATATTTGTTATTATTAAAAAAAGTCATCTAAAATAAGTATTCTTAAATTTTTTTAAAACCCAAAACCAAATAACAAAAAACTATTAAAATATAAGCTAATCTAATATGTTTCGGGAGACTTTTAATGTCACTTCGGTTTGTTTTTTAGTGAAAAATTAAACTATAATCAATTAATTCGAGGTCACTTTCAAAATCAGAATTCAAAATTGTGAAGATTAGTAAACTAATTTTCTTTCAAACTTTGTTCAAAAGTTTATCAATAATCTTAGAAGTATTAAAGAAGACTTTCGTAATATTGTAATTCTCACAATACTTTCAATATTTATTTTTTTTATGCGAAATTTTCAATTTCATTCATTTAATATAAATTTCTAATTCTAATTTTATTTGTGTGTGGGATTTGAGCTTAGCCAAGACAGCAACCAAATTTCCACGCAATGAAATGAAACTTGTACGAAATATTTTGTGACGTCATATACGAACTTAACCGAATCAAAGAACGAAAGAAAAAGCCGTTTCACAAGATACAAACACAACAAAATCATATCTACGCGCCGGGCGACAGGCACGCCGGTCCCTGGCCATTTCATGAGAACCAGATCCCAAAAATGAGACCAAATACAAACACACACACACAAACACACTCACGCACAATGGAATGGCTTTCAAACGGTTCCCCAAAAAAAAAAAAAAGAAACCAAGAGCAATCCAGCGGGTTGTTTTAGTTGGTGGGCAACCGTCTCAGGCAACGCACGTGTCGCAGTCTCGAATTGTATTTAAGTTTCGTTTGGGGAATTTTTGGTAACGCCAAATGCGCGCGGTATTTAAATAACTAAACAATTGTAAAAAAAAAAAAATATTAAAAAAAAACACCTACCCTTTCAAGCATCAACTATTCAGTCTGTTTGCATAAAAAATTCTCATTCTTGATCTAACACAGCTGGAGCTTCAAAATCTTTCAATATGCCAGAGGAAGTGCTCGCAAGGGGCAGCATATTAGGCAGTAAGTGAATGATGGATAAATGGACATGGGGACATTATTATTTCACAAATGCAATTGTAACGTGCATCAGCAATTTGTGCAACAAGTGTGTGATTCAGTCAGTGGCTGATGAAAGCTACGATGCAATTCGAGAAAATGCTTTGACAACCTATAATTTGACCTTAAAACCGGCCGAAAGGTCGTCCGTATCCATAAGCCGAAGACTGTGTACCTATATAAATATGTATGTGTGTGAGTGTTTTGTGTGTGTGTGTGTGTATTTGTGTGAGCGCGTATCCTTCTTATTTGAGTTTTTGCGTCTTTTTATAGAACAACGCCTTCTTCCTTCCTTCTGCTAATAAAATTTTTTCTGATTTGTTTTTGACGTTTTTATGTCCCCCGTAATTTTTGTCAATTTTCAATATATGATATTTCCTCCAGTATTTATGCAAGGTCATTTAAAAGTCAACAATATAAACAATAGGTTTATTTTTGTTTGTATTTATTTTTTTTTCTTGTTTTTGGCAAAAGACTTGCGGTATTACCTAGGCCAACAAATTTCAACTTATTCAAACCATATAAAAAATTTTGCTGATTTTATAAGTAGTTTGGCATAAACTAGCAATATGTTTACTCAGTTTATTAGATATTCTGGTATTTTTATATTCATAATATAAACATCATTTATATTTTATGGGATTTTTCAATGTATAATACATATACATATGTGTAAGGGGTTTGTCATGACTTCAGAAGTTATATTTGTTTTTGCAAACCAGATAAGAATGCATATTACTATATATAAGATATATAATTATATTGAGATATATACTTATATATATATTCTTGCTCAGCATGAGTAAAAGCCTTTGCTTTGTCTTTTTCAATTTATATAACACAAAAAATCCCAGAGCGAAAAAGTTTTTTTTTTAGCATACTCTGACTTTAACTTTGTCTCCTTACATTTTCGCTTATAATTTAAATTAGGAGCTTCTTAAAAATGTTAAAATTTTTATGTGTTACATTTTAATCAAATAATTTATATATTTTGTTATAACCTCATATTTTTTATTTCTTTTAAAATTTAAAAGTATTTCTATCAGGTAATAAGCTACAAACTTTATCGTCTACTCTATACAAACATTAGTTTTTTCCTTAAAGATTTGTATATCTGCCAATCAAGAACGTAAATCTGAATTATATATAATATGCCATTTATGCATTACGAAACAACAAAAATTTCATTATGCTTTTATGAAACAATAATTTGCCTTTTCCCTGTTTTCTCAACGCTTAAATAATTGAAAAACATTTTTTAGGCGTTTTTTTATAATATTACATTATATAATTAAAATTATACTATATTATGTTATATAATTATATTTTTATACAAATAGTAATAAATACACTATTCTTAAAACCGATCTGAAATATAAAAATCTCAGCTGAAAGTCTTTTGTTGCCAGGCATAATTTGGCCAAAGATTTTTTATCAAAAATTGTTTTTTGATGTACATGTTCTTAAGTTATATTCAGATCGGATACAAATATGTAAAGGCATACCTGTTATAAAACCAAATGTTTAAAAAGGTTCCCATTTACTTTACATATTTGTATATTCATATATTGTGCCAGTGAATAGAAAAAATACTTCTTTATCGCTCTAGCTCGTTTTCTCTTCGCGGCCGTTGGAGCTACTTTTAGGTATAGAATTCGCATATATGTGCGAAAGAGAAATAAATATTTTTTGACATAGGTATAATCAATAATCAATATACATTTATATAATATGTGTGTATATTTACTATACTCTTCAATGGTTTCCGTCGATGTATTACATTTAGCAGCATTTCAAAACAGTTATTAAGATTTGCCGGCTTGTTGGTATCAATTTATGAGGTCCTAAATATTAATAAAAAAAAAAGAAAAGAAAAACAAAAGTTAAGAAAATACAAAAATAACCCCAGAGAATTGGGGTACAACATGATAAGTAGAATCTATATGTACTATTCCCACTTGGCTAGGGGCATTGATATAAAGTAAACAAAAAAGACAGCCCACCAAACAGATAGATTCATAACAATTAGCCGATATAAATTCATTTGTAATGTTTGACAGCCATGAAATGGAAATTGAAAATAAAGACCCATAAATTATACATTCTGCATATGGCGGGGAGTGGTCATAATTGGCCTGATTACATTGGAAAAACTAAAAATGAGGCTTTGATGGCGAAGCGCGTGGAAGACATTTAACACTGACCCAACCCAACTCTACCAAAGAATTAATTTATTTTTTATTCTTATCCATAGAACTCGTGCCCGCTCGCTATGTTCTGGCACTGCTTGGCTCGATTGGCATGGCCATTGTTTATGGCCTAAAGGTTAATCTGAGTGTTGCTATGGTAGCCATGGTGAATCACACGGCAATTAAGGCAGGAAATCATGATCTGGGACACGGACATTTGACTTTGAATGCATCGACAATTGTACCATCAGAACATTTAGTAGAGGAATGTTCTCCTCCTGGCGGCGCCACCAATGTGACTGCCAAAGTTGAGGATGGACCCTTCAGTTGGAGTGAACCACTGCAAGGCACCCTATTGAGTTGCTATTTCTGGGGCTATCTTGTCTCCCAGATTCCACTTGCTCATGTAGCTGAAAACTTTTCGGCCAAATGGGTCATGCTGTTCTCGGTGGCAATTAACGTGGCTTGCACCCTGCTGACACCGGTCTTTACCAAACTTCACTACGGTGGACTTATTCTGATGCGTGTTTTAGAGGGAGTCGGTGGCGGAGCTTCATTCCCGGCTATGCATGTCATGATTGCATCTTGGGCTCCCCCATCCGAACGTATGGTTATGTCAACGATTATTTACGTCGGAACATCGGCAGGAACGGCTCTTTCCATTCTTCTAGCTGGCATATTATCCGCACAATGGGGTTGGGAATCAGTATTTTATGTAATGGGTGCCCTTAGCTGCATTTGGATGTTGTTGTGGTGTATTCTTGTCCAGGATAATCCCAATAAGCAAAGCTTTATAAGCCCTGAAGAGCGTCAAATGATCACTAGTTCATTGGGCACTGAGACAAAGACAGAACATCATCCATCCGTGCCATGGGGCAAGGTCTTTAAATCGATACCCTTCTGGGCCATTCTGATTGCTCACACCTGTAACAATTTTGGTTGGTACATGTTCCTCATCGAAATTCCATTCTACATGAAACAAGTTCTTAAGTTTAATGTGGCCAGTAATGCAGCTCTCAGTGCATTACCATATTTCCCCATGATCATTTTCAGTATTTGTCTTGGCAAGCTTTTGGACACCCTACAATCGAAGGGTAAGTAAAAATTTATTGCCTAATAGTTTCAAATAAAGCCTCATATTGAAAATATTTTTAATTTTATTGCAGGAAAAATCTCAACAACATTTGCACGTAAAACAGCCACCTCCATATGCACTATCATTCCAGGTATTTGTCTATTAATCCTTTGTTACATCGGTTGCCGACATTATGAAGCCGTCACTGTAATGTCTGTGGGCATTGTGGCCATGGGTGCCATGTTCTCTGGCTTCCTCTCAAATCATATTGATATTGCACCCAATTTCGCTGGTACTCTGGTAGCTCTAACAAATACGGCAGCCACCTTGCCTGGTATTATAGTACCCCTATTTGTCGGCTTTGTGACCCATGGAAATGTAAGATTAACGAGATTTTCTACTATCTATAAATTTTATCAAATTAATTTGATAATTTTTTTGTAGCAAAACATTGGAGCCTGGCGTATTATTTTCGGAGTTACCATTGTTCTATTCACTCTGGAGTTCTTTGTTTTCGTCATCTTTGGCTCTGGTAGCGAACAGTCCTGGAATAAATCTGGCGTCCAAAAGGATGCTGAAGTCAAGGATGAGAAAACTCCGTTGAAGGAAACTGTGCCCGTGGCTAAGCCTTAAGTACAGAAAGGGTTGCCGCCGCTACTACAAAAAGCGTAATCGTAATCTCGTTCCCATTATCAATTTTGCAATCTGCAACTTAAGATGACTTTTGAACAGAGCAAGCACCGACTAACGGCCGATTAACGGTCAACAACCTGGACTGTAAATACTTAACTACCAATTACCAATTATATAGTTTTTAGTTTTGCTGTAACACTAAGTACAATTATCTACTGTACTTTCAAGACAACTCAAACCCGCCTAATGTACTTAACACTTTAGATTTCAAAAGTTATCTACAAATAAAGCGATGTCGTAGTATTGAATGGCAATGGTTTTCAAAACATTGATTTTCTATGAACATCAATTCCTATTCGGTTACAAAAGATTGTTTGATTGAAGAAGTTATTCTTTTTTGTTTAGTTTGTTTTCATTTCAGGATATTCAATAGTCGCTGAGTGTTTAAGCCATATCATAAAAAACTGATTTAACAATATATGACTAACTGGGGACACTCATTTATCTATTTATTTATGGAGATACGTATATATCTATGTATGTATACATATATTGGGGGTAGTGCCAATAAAAATGTCTGATTATGGTATGTCTTTCGATATTACTGATAAATCATTGATGAACTGTTTTGTTTATGATAAGAAAACATAATCAATGCCAATTCTCATCTACCAATAACTTCAACCGTTTTGTTATCCATAGAGAATGGCATACTGATTAGAATGAAAAAGGAAAAGGCTCGTTTTAACTAATAAATATATAAAATTAATTATTCTACACACATTCTGAACACATTTTGTTTCTGAAATGTAAAGCTACAAAAGGAAAATAACCAATAGAATCATAGTTCATGTTTAATTATTTAAAACAAAACGTTTATATATTTGTATTACGTCAAACGATTTGAAAGAAAATTATAAAATAGAATCTTAGTTATGCTTAGGACCAATAATTCATATTTTAATTTTTCTTTTTTTTTCATTAATTGCAAAATTTACGCACCAATTTCTGTACCAGATTGGTAAAGATAAAATATTAAACTTTCTGCTTAAAATTAGAATACGAATTAATGCTTAATGGCTGGCCAAATGCTCCTGAGAAGGGGGAAACTCTACCGATGTAAACGGTTATCCTTAAGCTTAGCCAAGGCTGTCCACACACACAGTCTTAAGGGTCTTGCCAACTATTGTAGTTTTATACTGCTCCAGGGCAAGTTCGGTCTGCAAAATTGTAAATTAAAATTAAAACAAAACAACAGATGAACGCCACTTGGATCAGTCAAGAGAAGATTCATCTCGGAAGACTTTGAGTTGACAATCTCAACACCCAGCGAATCGTTGGATAAATACATTTGGCAGCCATCGCTCTTATCAATTGCACATCGCCAGTGACCTTTTTCAAAATAAATTTTACATAAAGTTGCAACCAAACGGTATATTTTCCAAATAATGGTTTAACGATTTAAATTTCAGTTTTTACATACTTTTGATTTGGGCAAACAACGCACTACGATAGTTATTGTTTCATTTTTTCGTTCTTTTTCAGACATTAAGACTATGAAGTGTAAATAAAATGAAAAATTGAAATCTTTAGCTTATTTTTTACTTACATAGATAATAAGCTATTTATACTAAGAAAAATCTTGTCCGATTATTCGTTGGAGTCACTGTATGTACTTTTTTGGTTTTACACTTAATGTTTTGGTTTTCGTTTCATAGAATTTTACATATGTATATTTGTACATATTTTTAAAACAAAAAGACTTTGTTTTAAACCTACGCCGTTGTACAAATTTGTTCGTACACACTCTTGCCGAAACGACGACGCAATTTTACATCAATATCATTTATTATTCCCTCATTCGGTTCCAATTCAATTGAAAAAGTCACTGGTATATTTAAAAGATTTTCTTCCGGCATATTTTTCTCAGATCTTCAAATCTTCAAATCTTCAAAAATGAATCCCACCATGCCAAAAACTAAATTACTAGCGTATAATCCATTCAGACAAATACATAAGAATATAAGTACATACATATGTATGTATGTATGTATATACTTTATTATTATAAACAAATAATTATACATCCATATTTTCAAATAAAACATAGCATGTAGTATGTACATATGTATGTATGTATTTCAAATACACAGAACAACACATAGATAACAGAAAAAACGTTTTATTACGCGCCAAAAAAATGTATCGATGTCAATAGTTTACGTAACTTTGATGTTATCGATATTTTTATCATTATCTTAAAAACAACAGTTTTGAAAATTATATTAAAAATGCTGAAAGTACGCAATATATGCTGGCTACCACGACGCTGGAAGAGCGGCAAGAAACGCTGGAATGTCCTGCAACACAAGAAGAACAATTGCGACCGCGCGCTGGATAGTTTTGATGATTTTTACGGTTCTGTATACGGGGGTAGATGGAAAAATATGAGAGCAGCATTGTTGACCGAACATAAATACATAGCCATGGTGAACAGTTTCGGGGACACGGAGCAGACATGCAGCATGTTGGAAATGGATGGAGCTATTAATATCAAGTCGCTTATTCATTTGGCCCAGGAACGCGAGCACCAGTTCAGTGATAGTGGTCAACAGGTGGGAGAGGAACGCCAATTTGTTACCAGTTACGAAATGGATGACAAATTAGATGCATTGATGCGAAAGCAGCAGGAAAGGGAAGTAGCTGCTATATACCCGCAAACTGGAGAAGATGGCGCAGTACAGCTGCCACAGAAACTGAAATATTCCAAAGATGACGAACGTCATACAGAGGAAGGGTCATTGCCTGCAGATGGTTCTGATTACAACCAGAGTCTTACTAAAGCTCTGGAAGAGGACATGCAATTGGATCACCAACGATTAATTGATCCACAATTCGGCACTGGAGGATTATATGAATACATGCCGGCCCACAGCATAAAGGGCATGGAAGATTGGGTTGCCGAATCGGAGCATTATAAATATTATCAAACAAGTGCAGATTTTCCACTTAACATTGAGGCAGAGACAGCGTTCCATTATCCAGAACATTTGGCTCTTTACACATATGAGATGGGTAACTGTTCGGATTTTAAGTCACCTAAGAAATGTCTTACTGGTGTGCTTTCGCACTTTCTTATGGATGGTAGCTCAATTCTTCCACCCCTGTTTTTGCAAGTTCAGCCTGGCGAGCGGGTACTAGATGCTTGTGCAGCACCTGGAGGAAAATCATTGCTCCTTTTGCAGACGCTCCACATCGAACAGCTGGTCTGCAATGATGTCCAAGAATCCCGCCTTAATAAACTCAGACGTGTCATGCAAGAATATCTATTCGATTATAAGGATCGCTGGGAGGGCAAACGATTAATATTTAATATGAGCGATGCTCGCAATCTCCACGAATATGATAGCTACGACAAAATTCTAGTTGATGTCCCTTGTACCACCGACCGACATGTGCTAATGCAACAGGACAATAATATATTTAAACCAACACGGATCAAAGAGCGTCTACGCATACCCGAACTTCAAGCGGGTATTTTGGCCAATTGTTTGCGTTTATTGCGACCTGGTGGAAGTCTGGTCTACTCCACTTGCTCGCTCTCGCCGGTTCAGAATGATGGTGTTGTACATATGGCATTGCAAAAAGTCTTCAACGAACATGGCATAACAGCAACGATTAAAAATTTAAGTCAGCAAATCGCTCTGTTTGGTGATATCTTCAAGTTTGAGCAACCCAAGGGGCTCAAGTATGGACAAATGGTAGTACCATACCTCCCAGCAAATTTTGGTCCAATGTATTTTAGTAAAATTACCAGAAATACATAGACTAATAAAACTTACTTGCAATAAAAATAAAAATCCTTTACGCTTTATTTATAAAAAAAAAAAGCTCCCCTGGCAACTCTTAACATAAAAAAATGATTTGTTAATGTTTCTTGTCGATATACATAGTAGGGAATTCTGAGAGAATACATTTGGATTAAAAACCCAAACAATTGAATTCCAAGTATATTAAAAAAAATTGGTGAATTACTATTTCTGAATTACATTTGCTTTTCCGGCTTCTTTTTCTTCTTTCCCTTTGCTGGCAATGGACCCGGGGTCTTAAAGACGGTGCTGAAGAAAAAAATAAACGAAATAAAAATATATTAAAATAAATTCAACTTTGTTGCTTACTGGCATGTGGTGCAGATAGGGCTATATTTGCAGAAGACCGACAGGCAGACGGAGCAAACATATCCAATGTCAATTAGCTCACGATGACAAAAACAAGAGGCCCGGTAATCCACTTTTGGTGGCGGTGGCAAAACCAATTTGTGACGCATCTGTGGGGATGGGAGAAACACCCACAGCAAATACTGTAACAGCCCATCTAGCTGTGTGACCTTTAGGTACTGGCCATTGGTTATATCACAACCCTGCTGCAATAAGCTAACAGGGTTTTCCAAGGAACAGGTGTCAATAACAATTCCCAATTTCTGGGCAGTAAAAAAGACATTCATAAATGTCATGTATTGGGATGAGCATTCATTGCTGCCTGTAAGAACCAGAATGCGGGAGTGCATTTTAATCCCAGCAGGTGCATTGCGCTGCAACTACAGAGGAAAATCAGTATATCCCAATTTGAATCTCTTTCATCACATAGTTACCCTTGATATATAGCAAAGAGCTCTTCCAATACTGCCGGCAAGCAGACTCTCACAGGGCGCTGTCAGACGCGGAGCATTCATTAGAATATTTCCCAGTTGTTGCTTGACTGTTTTCTCTACCTGACTAAATACCTCATATTGGCCATCAATCTGACGGACTTCAACCTGACGTCCCGGTAAAGGATAAAGAAAATTCCTGAACAAAAATTAATCAAAATTTAGTTGTAAGTACTGCAAAAATACGAACTTACGATGCATGATGTGAGCACGATATGACCGCCAGTTTATTTTGAGCCTTTTGCATGAGATGAGCATTGCCAAAGGCTATCATCGACTCCAGGATTTGCGTGAGGTTCTGTGGGTTCTGACGAACTATGCGCTGTGACGGATTCGTATCAAGCACAATGACCAGCAAATCAATGCTAGATTCTGACTCCTTGGCTTCCTTGCTTGTAGTTGGCTCTGCAGCTGCTTCCATTTCACGTCTTGCCCTGACAAAATTTGAAAAAAGAATAACGAAATTAGCCAGCCGGTTGACAGCTGTGGTACACCATTTGACAGCGCTGCCAGACCGGTTGTTTTGAGTTATCGTTTTCTCTCTTAAAATTGACTATTTCAAAGTTTTCCACCACTGCTATGCTGCAATTTAATGTTGACCAACACTGTTTCTTTGTGGGGGCGTTTCACAATTAAAATTGAGATTTTTACTAAAAGGATATATCGGCTTGGCCATGCTCGTCCTGGTACTCGGTGATCTGCATATACCGCACCGCTGCAGTAGCCTACCAGCCAAGTTCAAAAAGCTGCTAGTTCCGGGTCGCATCCACCATATTCTGGCCACCGGAAATATCTGCACGAAGGAATCCTATGATTATCTGAAATCGCTAGCCAATGATGTACACATAGTGCGTGGTGATTTCGATGAGAATCTCAGCTATCCGGAACAGAAAGTGGTGACTGTAGGCCAATTCCGGATCGGCCTGTGTCATGGACATCAGGTTGTACCCCGCGGCGATCCGGAGGCACTGGCACTGATTCAGCGTCAACTTGATGTAGATATTCTAATTACGGGGCATACGTACAAGTTTGAAGCGTATGAGCATGGTAATAAGTTCTACATAAATCCAGGCTCGGCAACGGGAGCATTCAATCCTTTGGACACGAATGTAGTACCTTCCTTTGTGCTAATGGACATACAGAGTACGACGGTGGTGACATATGTATACCAGCTGATAGGCGATGAGGTAAAAGTAGAACGCATAGAGTACAAGAAGATCTGAGTATTAATACGCCATTCCCGCAACCCTCAAAACTGATCTTGGCTTTATAATGAAAATGTAATTGTATGTAGAAAATAATAATAAAGTTTCCTTTTTTTATTTGATAAAAAATGTTTAAATTTTATTTAAATAGATTATAAAAAAGATGATGATCTTGATCTTAGACATGCTTAGGTGCAATATTTTTCCGAATTTCGTGCGGATTTTATCTTTTAATTTTTTTTTGTTGTTTTAATCAGTTGCAGGAATCCCCTGAATATAAACACTTTTACGCCGGTCGTACTCCTCCCCTCGTTTAAATTAAATAGATTTAAATATGGTGTCAAAATTTTGCAATTGGCCAGCTTAAAATTTTGGCAACAATTTCTGTACCAGATCGATAGGGACAAAATATTAAACTTTCTGCTTAAAATTAGAATACAAATTAATGCTTAATGGCTGGCCAAATGCTCCTGAGAAGGGGGAAACTCTACCGATGTAAATGGTTATCCTTAAGCTTAGCCAAGGCTGTCCACACACACAGTCTTAAGGGTCTTGCCAACTATTGTAGTTTTATACTGCTCCGGTAGGGCAAGTTCGGTCTACAAAATTACAAATAAGAAAATTGTAAATTAAATTTAAAACAAAACAACAGAAGGAAATGAAATCTGAACTTACATAGTCGCCACTTGGATCGGGCAAGAGAATATTCATCTCGGAAGACTTTGAGTTGACAATCTCAACACCCAGCGAATCCTTGGATAAATACATTTGGCAGCCATCGCTCTTATCAATAGAAACTGTGGGCACTGATCCCAACACCTGCATCTGCACGCTCTGGCAGTTCACAAACTCCACAGAGGCTACCACCGAATCAAATAGCAGCGAGCACTTCTTGCAGGAGTCAAAGACAATGTTGTTCACCTTGCCCTTAACCGTGAGCGTGGAGCCCTCACAACGGAACATGTAGACTACATTGTTCATCTCTGCATTATCCACCAGCAAACCCGTATTATTCTTCTGGTATTCAATCAGCCACTTTTTGCCGTCCCGTGTAAACACGGGTTCCTTGGGTGCGACGGTGGCAGACGATCCCGTTTGTGAAGTCCCACCATACGTGGCAGGTGTCTTGAACGGTGCCGGTCCTGTACGCAGTGAGGGATTCTTATGGGTTTGCATATCGCCAGTGACCTTTTTCAAATCTGCAGAGAATTCAACGTGTTACTAATAATCTTCACAATAAATTTTACGTAAAATCTACCAAAAATCGGGATAAAGGATAAATGTTCTGCATTTTACTTACTTTTTGTAATATCAGCGCCCTGATTGATTTGGGCAAACAGCGCACTACGATCATCCCCAGAGCTATCTAGCTTAAGGGCATTCAAGTCTAGTGGAGGTGGTGGTGGTGGCAAGCCACCGGGTGGTGGTGGTGGTGGGGCACCACCGGATGGAGCTGCTCCCTTGCCAGACCACACAAGACCCGTGGTATGATACTGCTTAATGTACGCCTGCAATTCGGTGAGCGTCTGAATCCATGCACGAGCCCATTCCACATGCGTGGCATCCTTCTCCTTCCATTCCTTCAATACTCGATTCGTGTAGAACTGACCCGCATCGTTCATTTCTTTGACATGCGGCCCGGGTGTGGGTGAAACACACACCCAACCCAAAGCGGGAATGCTCTCGCTTATGGCCGAGAGATGATTGAAAAAGGGCGAGGAGCGTTGCTTCTCACGGAAATCCTGTATGGCGCTAATTTGCGTAGACGTTGGCTTTAGCAGCTCCATTTGCTTGGGCTGCGGTGGTTGGGCAACCTGCGTGGCCAGCTTTACATATGCCAATTGGGCACTGGAAAATATAATAGAGGATTAAATTTTGATTCGAGTAACCAAATCATATAAAATACTTACTCAAATGCTGCCTTAACTAATTGCGCATGGTGAGCAACATCACCACCAATTTTAGCGGACTTGGTGAGATATTGGCTCAACGGTCCTGCAACAATATCCTCGAATCCAGCAACACTCATAATCGTGCTTTTGACGAACGGAAGAGGTGGAGAAGGCAACGGAGTTGTAGTATCGGGCGGCGGTGGTATTAATTCTTCGGGTTGCGTTTGGGTATGAGGCGCGATAAGTGTGCGCTCTAAGCGATCCACTAACGTTTCCAGGCGTTCACAAATGCTTTCCAATTGCTCAACAGCAACCGTAGGGGTTTTCGAGTCTGGTTCGTTATCTAAAGAAAGTAGTTTTGATTAATTTTTGTTTTATAAAATATTTACGTCCCATATATGTATGTATATAGACGTTTGATTCCAAATATGTATGTGCTTTATTTAAAGATAAAAGAAAAAACAGTATTCACATTGAGAAATAAGAAAATGCCCCTTACAAAAATAGAGGAATAAAAAATAAACACAGACAAACATGATTTATTAACTAAAAGTCACATGAAGTGAATGATGATGGTGAGACATTTGTGACAACTGTGACTACAAAAAGGCTACATCCATCCACAATGTGTGCTGTGCACTTAAACGAACTTATCAACAAGTATTCAAAAGAAAACAAAAATCTTTTCCCATTTAGAGAGAAAACCAAAAAAAAAAAGAATGTTTGATAACATCACATGCAAATATGGCAAAGACGGAAACAAGAACGGAATAAATGCTGTAGTTTGTACGATGATATTGACTAATCGAGATGTCTCATTTGCAATTTATGGTAACAGTATGGAAGGATTGTTTAAAAGACTTCTCCATTATTTTTGCTCCAAAGATTTCTAATGAAAGCTTTAACCATATTTTTTTTTGCACTTGATTGCAGCCCTTTTTGGTTAAAAGTTATTCAACTTTAAGCTCACTTTTCAGGTTCATTCAATTATATTTCTTTCTCCTTTCTGTTTCAAATATATAATAGTTTAGTATAAATGTCGACACATCGTACAAACTAAGCTAATCTTTACAATGATGTTTTTCATCATTTACCACGCACGGCTACGCTGTGCTCTACGGCCGCATGGGCAGCACGCAAAAGCTCCGTATAAAGGCGTTGCCGTTTTAGTTCCAACTCATCGCGTCCCACGGGTGTAACAGGTGGCTCAATGCAGCCGCTAAGGGAAAGTTACAAATAAGGTACAAGAAATGAATAATCAGGAGAAGGAGCAGGCGTCAAGGTAACATCAAATTGAATGCATACATCTCATTCAGTCGTTCATCATCAAACCAGGAGGGCAATCCATGGGCAAATACCAAAGTCTCCGGTATCAGATCGCCTTCAATATACGGTGCACACATACTCTCTCGCTTTGGCGGCGGTAGTGAATCGGAGAATACCTCATCGTCATCCAACAATGAATTGTTGTTATTATTTTGATTTGCCAGTAAAAGCAGCGGTAGTGGATCCGGTTCAATAATCTCAGCACGATTGCTTATGTTCACCTTTTTTTTGATGGAATGATGCGTGGAATTGTGTCGCGAAAGGCAGCTCTTTGTCGGCGGGGCCTTTGCAGCAGGTGGCAACGGTGGAGCTGGTTTTGTTGTGGATGATTGTACACCAATTTCATCATCAAAACGGTTGTTCTCCTCATCATCCCCAGCACTTGTCATTGATGCGGGTGGAGCTGTTGACGTTGATGAGTGGGTGGAACGTACCGAAGCTTGCAGAACTGGCGAAGACAGTGCTATATCCGTTTTAGTGCCGTTGGACGCGTCTCTGGCGTTTTCTTCACATGAAACTTAAATTTTATATACAAGTATCAAAAGGAATTAAACCGATAATTAGTATTGATTGTTTTTCTGAACGGTAAAAGAATAAAATCATATAAAAATTTCCCTAAATGAGTATGTTTATTATAAACGCACATTTTAAAACTATATTTTTTAAGTAGTTATTTAAAGACATAATTGTAAAACAATATTTTAGAGTCCGCGACAAAATTTTACATTTTCGCAGAAAAACTGATAAAATTTATAATAAATTTTTTATGCTTGTTAATGACAAATTTTTTTACCATCTAAACTTAATCGGTTTAATTCCATGAAAACATCTACAACTAAAAACAAAAAAAAATGAGAACTGCATTTAAAGAAAGATACAAAGAGAAAATGATAAGCTCAGAGGACTGGGCAATTGCAATTGCAGGTCTGTGACCTCAAAGCAGAAAACAAGAAATCGTCCGTGTAAAATACTTTTTGCAGTGTTTTCATCTTCTTGAGCTCGTTGTGGTAGCTAGATAGACGTGAATTGTATATACTTAGGAAATATGTATATGGCAATACCAGTTTGAGAAGGTTTTGAAACATCTTCGGCGACATCAACATCATCATCATTAACCGCATTGTCCTCCGCTAATTCAAGATGAGGCATTACATTGGCGACTTTAATGTCGTCAAGGTTGACACTGCCGTTTTGTGACACAGCCTCCTTTTCCACTTCACTGATTTGGCTGGGTGGTAATGGGAGTGGTGATAGAGATATTGTTGGTGTTGGCGGTGGTACTTCTTCTTCGGCCTCATTTTCCATGGTTGTGTCGGTCTTACTGTTTTTTGACTGCTGTTTTTTCCCTGCCTTGGGATTCGCACGACAGCATGAAAACATTCTGCCGCTGATTCGGTTTATATATATTTAATTTTTCTTTTTTTTTAATTTTTGTGTACTTTAAATGGTAACGATGAAGCACAACATTATATAAGTTACAGATACTTATTTTTCATAATTTCTCGTTCTTTTTATCACAACATTGAGAGCAGCCATATAATATAAAACTGTGTTAGGCGTTAACAAAAGCCAAAAAGCAAATACTTCTTCAGCTCCACCTTTTTAATATCGATTCGCACTTCTTTTGACTAATTTCTATAATTTTTTTCTTTTGATTTTGAGTTAACACACGCACACAGAAAAAAGTTTAACACAATTTTCAACATTAACTAAAGGAAAGCCAGAAAATGTCCCCCCAACTGGGTCAACCGAAATGTGGCTACAGCTGCTGGAACACACCCTAAGCGTGCGCAGGCACAGGATGAAGAGGAGCTCGTTAGCTTTTCATTTAAGAGAGAGTTATGTTGCCATCAGAGCTCTAGCTCCGGCTTCTTCTCTGTATGTATGTAAGAAAACATATACATATGTATCTTTCGTAGTTGTTGCCTATTTTGTATGGCAAGAAGTTTTGTCCATTTCGGGCCACAAATGAATTGACCATGAAAGCGACATTTTAAGTATTATGTTTGCTCTCTCTCTCGCTTAAACTGCCCCTGTATGCAGTGAATGCAGCTGTTGTAGAGAAAGCTCGAGCTTCACAAAAAAGAGTTTGGTTCTTTATAAGAGAGTCGCGACTGTTGCTGCGCAGACTTATCCTCTTCTATTTTATACCCTGCATAAATTAGTTTCAAAAGTATATTAAAGTCATTGAAATGCATGTAATGATAGATAAATGGAATCACACATTTACATATATTTAACTGTAACTGTTAATTCTACCAGGACATTTTTTTGTAGTTTGTTTTTGTGGTAAGTTTTCTAATTGAAATTAAAATCTCTTTTCTTAAATTACATCTTACAGCCTTTATAGCTGTTACATAGAGTAGGGTATTTCGAAAACGACTCTCGTCCGCATTACCTCCTCCTCCTCCTCTTTTGCTTTTCTTGTCCAAAGTTGTTTTTGTTTGGCTGGCAATTAGAGTGAGAATCTCTAGCAACTTTCGCCCAGCTTGCAGTAGAAGCGGCAGATGCGTGTTTTTTTTAAACTAGATATGCAGAAGAGATTAAATGTCTGCAGAAGATGGTACCGTTAACTCAATATATGTATGTACATATGTACATAAGTATGTATATGTATAGGTGTATCGAATTACTATTCAGTGGAAATCAAAACTTTTAATGAAATTTAGCAGGAAACCAACAACTTGTAATCTCTTTTGCTGATAATGCTTTTTGGCCAACATTTGAGTCACCCCATCTACTTTAACCGCAGCCGAAGGTGGGGTTGAAACAAACATGTCATGAGTCACAACACAAAAAACTCATAATAAAAAAGAAACTGTGGAATCCATCCAAATGCACAAAATATGTGTATGTAAATGTATAATATTAAGCAATTAGGTTTCAATGAAATGGAATTGGTTAAATATATATGAAATCATCATTAAAAATACACTCACGACACTTGTGTGTGTGAGTTTAAATTTACAAACAAAATGATTCACACAAAAATAGCCAAGATAAATTGTTGTTCCCACATTCCCCCCTCCACTTTTCTCATCGTTGCCTAGCAGAGAAGTCACAGCTGTCGCATATATGCATGTACATACATACATCGGTTCTACAAATCATCAATTTTCATGCAACATACATACATACATATACTTTGATGTACTTATATATGTACATATATATGTATCCTCCCACACCCAGTCACAATACAATTACAAACAAAATGCAATTCCAGACAACCTGTCGCAATACTTAACCCAAACTCAATCGACACTAGGCACTTGGCAGCTTTTGAGGTACAAATTCATAGTTTATTTATTAAATACACTCACCTCAATTCTTTCACAAATAACCAAACTTCACCTTTCTTATTTGTTAATACGACAGCAACTGAGTAGAGACAGAGCCGGCAAACAGAGGTGGAGAAAACATCGATGTCTCTATCGAGGTATCGATATTTCTACATTTCTTTTAAACATCGATGTTTCGTGTAAGCTGTTGGTGAAAGAAAAAAACACGAGTTGGAAATGAAAGCGGAAAATTTAAAAGTTTTAAAATCACAAAAAATAATTTTGTTAAAGGACAAAAAAGTGTCTGAGTTTAATTAAAACTTGCTTTGGTATATCTTTATTTTCTCTAGCACCTGGCTTCTGACTTCCAGTTGTTTTGTTATATTGTTTCCAATTAGGTTTTAAATTAGCCCAAAAATAAATCAAAATCAAGAAAATCGCGTGTAATGAACAGAGTCCCCAGCATTTGAGCAGCCTTCAATAACGCACTGTTCCCAGTATTTCAATAGTGGTAGGAAAACTCGATTAATATTATCGATGACACTAGCGATAACCAATAACGAAGAGCAATCGATGAACCTGCAGCCCTAGTGCATATTATCGAAATCAGCCCTGATTTAGAAACGCCAAAAAAATAGAATTGAATTTGCTTTCTTGACGAGCACAGTTTTATGACCAAAATAGTTGGAGGAGTTAATTTAATTGTTGTAAAGATCAATATACTTGAGTATTGCTTTAATTGTGTAACTACAGTCTATCAACTTTGAATTTTCAATCAATGCATCAGTCAATAAAGTGAACGACGCGACGGAGACAATAGAAAAAAAATTTGAGGTTAAAGAAAATTAATCTAACTTGACAAAATTTAAATGTGGGACTTAAACAAACGGGAAATGCTAATAAAATCTATAAAAACATTTTTGAATATAAACTGAATATACTAAATACAACTATAAGAGCACCAGGCATTATTAAACAATTTGCATTCGTGGAGTTTTTGGCCGTATTCGCATTTGTAGTGTGTGTGTGTGTGTGTTAGTAAATCAAGTGTTTAAGTGTGAGTGAATTTCAATTCCACTCGTGCACTGAGGGAAAAAGCAACGAAAAAGCTTCAAACGTTATACTCAAATGTGTATGGCAATTGTGGTAAGTGTGTATTGACAATAAGAGAAGGTGGGGGTTTTTGTATAAAATTTCTGTTCATTTATTTTTAAATATTTTTAATAGATTTAAAGTTCTGCTGGCCAGACATCTTTCTATTTCTCTTTTGCCTTAACACAGATACATATGTATATATTTTCTCTGCGTGTGATTGTGTGCGTAAATTGAGAGCGGTTGAAAGCAGTTGAGAGCAGTTGAAATCAGTTGAAATTGAATGTACAGTGAATCAGCATCTGTCAGCTAGTAAAGATACTGTCAAAAACTATATGTATATTTCTTTCTATATCTATCATAATTGGATTTGTATAAATAATCTTTAGGTAATTTTTACTTTGACCCAATTGAGTTGTTAAATTTTGTGAGTATAGAAAAACGGAATTGACCCGATTTTGCAATTAAATGGAAATGGTAAAACAAACTAGGCCACTACAGTGGATCACATTATTGGAAAAAGATTCCTGTTCATTGTTCTAATACCGTACTAGGTACCTCTTAAATGTAAACAAGTATTTAAGACTTTATTAAGTGTTATAAACAAAATTTTAATTTAATTTTCTTTAATTGTGCCTTAATACAGGCCAACTTAGATGAGCAGCTAAGTGTTTAATTGCATGCTAAGTTGATTGTTTAAAAAAAATTTTTAAAAAGGAGCGGTACCCCTAACAATTCCTTACAACTAATTTTAACAATAGCGAATCATTTTTGATCTAAATTAAATAACACATTAAAAACAGCTAATACGATATTTCTAAATTCGAAAGACTTTATAGAGTCTAGAAGAAATTTCTAGTCCTCTAGTAACTGATTTGCAGTGAAAACTATACACCGAAGGGCTCACATTCTGATAACTCTTTTCGTGATAATTGAGCCCAGTGTGGCTTACGTTAAAATGTACTAAGGACGAAATGAAACTAGGACAGGGCAAAGTTAACCTCACTGTTCCAGATTTACTCACTGCTCAACTTAGTTTTATATACAAATAAATATATAAACATATACATATATACAAAGAGGTACATAATCTACATATTATTTTTTTGGCAAACTGTTTGTTGTTTTTACTCACTCTCTGATTTTGTTTTACGTCATTCAGAGCACGTATTATTAATATCTAATCTAGAGTAGAAAGATGCTTAAACAAATTTATCACATCTCAAACAATAAATGGAATATGGCGAGGAAGAGAAAAAAACAATAATACAAATTAAATC
Organism: Drosophila emarginata; assembly: GCA_037075365.1. Lineage (NCBI taxonomy): Eukaryota > Metazoa > Arthropoda > Insecta > Diptera > Drosophilidae > Drosophila > Drosophila emarginata. Next base: position 3,944,129 of record JBAMCD010000119.1, read on the forward strand.
AGTTCAAATTTTGTTCTCCAGCGATTTGGATCATTCACGTTGCTGGGGGCAAATTTTATTTACCCATAATTATTAGTATTTAATATAATAAAATTTTTATCAAAATATTAAAGAATCATCTGAGTATGTATGTGTATGTATATATATTGTTGTTTTATCTGCTTCTTTTTTTTTTTTTGTTCTTACTTTGGCTTTTTATCGCTAATCAATTCGAGTTTCGGTTTGCTTTGCTTGCGTCAATGGAAATTCGTTGAAGAAATGTGACCAGAAGCGACAGACTACGACGGCAGCAACAAACAAAAATGAAATCGAAAAGAACAACAGCAATTGACGCAAAGTCAGAAAGAGAAAATACTCGAATTGTCAGTCAGCAAATGTTTTTAAACTGATTTTTATCATTGTTCTGATACGTTATATATAATATACAAGCATGTGTATCGGTTCGGTTCACTGTTCTCGAAAACGATTTCTTCAAACAATTGTAAATGATTAAGCAGTGTTCTGAACAATTCTGATCATAAACCATCTTGACAAACTAGGTTTTTAGTTTAATACGAATCAACAATTTAATCACTTGTCAGATAATAAAACTAAAATAAAATATCTATGTATAAAAAAATGCTCAACTTTTAAAAGCAAATTGTTAAAATTTTCAGCCAACTTTAAAGATTTAACTATTTTTTAAACAAATGTAAATCTCGTGAAATTTAAATTGAGAACAACATTGTAATTTGTTTTCACGCTCTTAATACATTTGCTTTAACTTGCTCTTCTGTCCTTGATTAAGTTCAATGATATGAGAATCGGTAGCCAAGAGACGAACGCGAGTCTGTAATTTTATTTTTTTTTTGTAATTTTATTCAAGTTTTTGTTGATTTCATTTTCATCGTCTTTTTCCATTTGACTTTCTTATTTATTTTATGATAAAAACAAAATCTAAAATACATTTGTATTTGTGTTGTCCCATTTTTTTTTTATTATTTTATTTTCCATGTTTAAATTTATCTTTTGCCTAAATGTTTGTCTTTCTACTTATTCGTTTGATTTATTTCATTTAGATTGTAGAGACTCATTTTAATAAAATTTTAACAGATTATAAAGTATGCATTATGCAATCCTCGATCGCTAATTGAATAGTTAGTACTTCATTTTAAAATATGATGTGGTCGCAATTTAGTTACTTTAATTAAATACAAAGTAGATTCGATAACTTTAAGATTTTTTTTAATTGCGACCGTAATTATAGTAGTCATTTATTGTAACAGATTTAACGCTTTGATAAATAAAGTTGTTTACTCAACTTGACGGGATAATAATGAATTCTTTAGATCATGGTTATATTCATAGATAATCTAATTTGCAGTTGACACAATTCAATATCCATTTTCACCTCTATCTACTTGGCTAATTACCATATTTTTCTTCTTTTATACCCGTAAACTAATTGCAGCTTAATTATAAATAACCAACGATCGATTAACTCCAGACTCTTCACTTTACTACATTACCTTTCCCTTTGTTTTTTTTTAGCGATTGTCACGTTTTCGAAACTTGTGCAAATAAATTCACCAGTACTCATCCATGTCATGTCTAAATATAGCAACAAACAAACAACCGACTAACGACAAAACATGCAATAGAATTTACAAACGTCAGTGGATGATAAGGGGGAAAGAGGTAGGGCGTAATGGGAGGTGGATAGCCCCGATACTCAGTCATCAGGCGTAGGGCACAAAACTGTTTCTATATATAGGTTAAGAAAATTATTGTGGTTTTTTGTTTTTTTGTTTTGGCGACCTTGTTTAACTAAAAAGTGAAAGAAATTGAATGCATTGCAGAAATATTTGGTTCCTTCCGCAATTGTATATAATTTTCAAATAGATTTCTTGTTTGATTGATAATTGCATAATGCAATAACAACGACAACAACAACAATATAACCAACGTCAACAGGCACTGCGATAGCAATCCACGATGACGCATTACAGTAAGACAACGTTTCGAAAAGACGTCATTTGGAGATTGAAGCGGAAGCTACAGTGAATCGATAAATTATTCAGTAACCTTGCTACAGTTTATGAAATAAAAAATCTTTTTTATTAATTGAAGTTGACAAATGAAAGGATACCAATATATTTGTGAAATCAATTTCGTCATATTCAAGTCACTTCCTAAATCAAATTTTTGTTTATTAGAATAAATATTCGGTAGCAAAAATCATTTGCACTATTTATAACTAAAGTTAAGAAAGCTAATCCCTCCCCAGTACTCTGACAAGTGTGACCAAATCAGGTTATAGTCACCTGATGGTGTGAAGTAGACTAAAATCGACGGCAGAGCTTCACTACAATGTTGAAACATTTGATTTGTCATTAAGTTTGCGTGTTTCTCTATGTTCGAAATCAGCACTTATTCATATGTAAAAAAAATCCTAAATGTAAACAAAAAACAGCTGTTTACATACACTACACAAAAAACTAACTTTAATAAAAATCAAACAAAATATTCAAATGTTTTCTTATAGTTTACTTTACAATTCAAGTGCAATGAACCTTTGAAGAATAATTTGAACACTAACTGGAAATTTCATTATTAAAGTATTTTTACTTATGTCAAGAAACTTGAAATTATGAAATACATTAAGTTGGTCAATCTTTAACAATTACTGTTTATATATTAAAACTAAGTGTTACATATGGCTGGCAATTTCATCATTATAGATTATTTTTAATTTGCTAAAATATATATATGTATATATAAATATATATATATATCTTGAAATGATGAAATACATTTTTTTGCCCACAGTTTCCGTGGCAAAATCAATAAAAGAAAAAAAAACCCACATTGAAAGCTCAACTTGCGCGCAGGACATTGCTTTCAATGTGGTTCCTGTGGTTTTACTCCGCACTGTGTTAGTAACGGGAACTAAACTGCGGTTGAGTTCAGGCCAAATGTGTGCGTTAATTAAGTTAATTAATGAGTTCCATATAAACCTAAAAATAGGTGTCGATAATTTACGTTATTTGAGCTTCTAAATATTTAATAAATGATTTATGAAAATTTGGCTCTAATGAAAGTGTTTATCTTGAAAATTAAATAAATAAATTTATTATCAAAATGAATATGGTTAGATCTTATAATGAAATTTTAGTGGACGTTGATCTCTACTTAACTTATGTTGTTAAGTAATTTAAGATTTTATAATTAAAAGTATTTATTTTGTATTTCACAAGTATTACTAACGTATTAGTAATAATTTTTAAAAGAATTTATAAAATAAGTCAATCAACGGCTGAGTATAAATAAAAATTTATTCAACCAATGGAAATAATACAGTTATAAAATAATAATACAGTAATATAGCTGAATCCGGAAAACAAAAGATTTTTTTTGCAATTAAGGGTTTAGTCTACTGTTTTTTTTTGTGTGTATTTTGATATTGCGGAATTGAATAATTGTCGCTGTTATGTCTGCATAATGTCTAGTCCTTTCATCAATTTTCACTTATTAATTCATTTATTAACACATCCAGACATATTGAATGACGTAAACATTATCGAATTACTAAAAAAAAACAGAGTCTCATGAGTTTCCTTACTTTTGAGTTCACTTAATGTTCGTATAAATCATTTAAGAAACTATAGAAAAAACTCATACGAGTTCAACTTTAGTTGCATCGAAGCTTTTCTACCCATTGCCTTATTTTCCTCCTTTTTTTTAACCCTGTATTTCTTTGTTCAAGAATTCTTTTGACTGATAAAGGTATACCCGGACTTTTAATATTTTTTTGCAAAGTAAGAGAGAAAAATAAAAGAAACGAACTCATTGCATTGAAGCACGTGGGGACGGCTGGGAATTGGATATGCTATCTGACGGATCGTTTTCAATTGAAAACTCTAAAAAGCTTTCACAGCAGAAGGAATGATAAGGCGGACAGAGTAGTGTAGTACCTTGAACCTAAGGAATGGGACAGAAAATACACACAGGCAAAACGCAGACATTGAATTAACAAATTTTATTTTTTTTATTTTATTTTTTGTTTATATCCCTTCTCAATTTTGTTTCCTCTCCTGTTCCTGTTTTCTGTTCTTTGTTTCAAACTTGTTGTGGCATTGAAGTCTCTCTTTCTGTCTATCAGCAAACAAATAAACAAACAAAAAAAAAATTAAAGGGAATGGAAGAAAAGAAATTCGTCTGGGTACATGACATTGACTTTTGTCTACACCCCAGAGTGAGGACAATCAACTTTCTGGTTCAGCCTCAATATTGAAAAAAAATCTGAAAGGGGGGTTTATTTATTTTTTTTGTTTTCTTGATTTGTTCATTTTTTCTTCTTCTTTACTAACCTTACCATTAAACTGAAATTTTTACTGCAAATAATTGATTAGATTATGTATCCGTCTCAGTATGATAATAAAATATTAAATAAGAAATTACACAAACATACATACATACATAGTGAAAGAATGACATAAAGTGCTGATATAGTTGGAATTTTTAAAGAACATCAGCTATGATGAACAACAGGAACATATCAGTTTTGGCCAAAGTAGATTTTTAAGTACATTTAATAAAAATACAAAAGTTATTTACTGTGCAGCTTTTTTTTTAAATAAGTCAAATAATAAGTTTGCTTGAAATAGAATACAATGCAAGTAAATAGAGGGGTCTCTCTGATGTGTGCTAATTTTATACTATATAATTGCTAACCACAACAATTGTTGAAAATCACTGAAGCATACATATACTAAGGTCAGATTTCATATCAACAGAATTATAGTACATACGTACCTTTTATAGGGAAGACACACTACTTGAATGTATGTACATTATATATACATATATCTATATATTATAATACCTATTATATTCGGCGGCATTCATTTGCCTACAACTTGATTAGTTCTAACTGGTTTGAATTAAAAACAATTTCCATATGTATAGAATATATTCTAGGTTGATTGAGTTGACCTTCATTAGTACTGTTGCATTTACAATAAAGCCCATTTAAGGTTTATTGTTATTCTTAAATAACAACTGAGACCTTGAATTGAAGAATAATTTTCTTTGCATGCACCTTACTTGAGTCAGTTTGAGTTTTTCACTCAGGGAAATGCTTTTACAAAGCCTTTTATCAATAATATAATTGTCGTGGCTTGGCTCATTAAAAAATATCAGTTATGAAATCTACAAAAAAAAAAAAAAAAAAATTAAAACTTTTACAATAAAATCATATTTATACAAACTCTATAGAAAAGGCATCGAAGCTGCTTTTGGACATTTCCGTAAACTGATTTTAACACAGAAAATATAAGAAAAAAATATGGTTTCAACTTTTATTTTTAAACCGGATGAAGTACAAAAAAATTTTGGGATTTAAAGAGAAAGTTTTACATGAAAGTACTTTTTCTTTACCAGCACAAGGCAGGAAAAACAATATTTTTTGTAGTTATATCTTTTAGTTATATGTACATATGTACAGCTGCGAACATAAAAATAGCACCACTCGCACTAGCAATGTGTTCGAAGGACTCTAAGGTTTATTTCAACGGCTAGGGAACATCTAAATACATTTTTAAAAGTAGAAACTCAACAACTAATAAAAGAGGAAAAAAAAACTTGATATTAGCCAACCGTTTTGAAGTTTTTTAAGGAACTTCGTAAAAACTTAAAAAAATTGGCGAAAATAAAAATAGCACCACTTTTCAAATATTAACTAAAAATTATAAAAAAAAGAAAAAATTAAGAAATTCTTTTCTTATTTATAATTAGCTATTTAATATGAGATTAAATTATAAACTTAATGTTTAGTTGCATTGCCCTTATTGGCAATAATGGCTGCACAACGTCTTGGCATTGAGTTAACCAGGTCTTGGCAGCGTTTCACAGGAATTTTGCTCCAAGACTCCTGAATTACTTCCAAAAGTGACTTGTTTTTTGTTGATTTGGTAATAGCAAATGTCTTTTTAATATCGCACCAAAGATTTTCGATGAGATTGGGATCTGGTGACTGTGCAGGCCACTCCAGAACGTTCACCGAATTCGTTCTGAACCACTTTTTGGCTTCCTTGCTAGTGTGCTTTGGGTCGTTATCCTGCTGAAAGACCTATATCAGGGACATATTGTCGTCTAGGTGGGGTAGCACCACCTTCTCCAAAATATTTACATAAACATGCCGATCCATAATGGGTTTAACCCAGTATATTGGACCGACACCATAGTATGAAAAATATCCCCATACCATTACTCTAGCTCCGCCGTGTTTAATGGTTTTCAATATGTGTTTTGAATTGTATTACGACTTCTGTGGACGCCTGACGTACGTTCTAGAGATTTTCCATCAAATATGACGACTTTGCTCTCATCATTCCACAGAACATTACTCCACTTCTGGGCTGACTGATTCGCATGTTCTTTTGAGAACTTAATGCGGTTGGCAACATGCCTACCATTTAAAAAAGGCATTTTTCTTGGGCTTCAGGCTTTTAAATGATGATCTCTGAGGTATCGTCGAACTGTTTGGACAGTTGTGGGAATATTCAGGTCCTGTTTTGGTTCCGTTGCAGGATTAAACTGATTCTTCTTGCTCTCTCGGATTAATTTATGCACCATCCGCTAGGTCATTACTCGCTTTGGTTCACGATTTTCAGGCTTTTCTTCATATGTGATTGTATTCCGGATCATTCTGTTGTAACATTTAACCGATTTTCCAATATCCGGGTAGGACTTCCCATAAAATTTCATTTTTCGAATTAATTCCCCCTTTTCCACTAAGCGGTGCCTTCCGCAACCCATTTGATTAAAAAATTTCTAATTTTTTGAGATATTAATGTATAAATTAATTAGTTTTATGCAAAAACTGTCAAATACGTACTTTTAATTGAATCGATTCCGCAAAAAATAATAGAATTTGTCTAAAACTTGCAAGTGGTGCTATTTTCATTTTCGCCATTTTTTTGGTATTTTCACTAAAAAACGCTAAAAACCTACAATCCATATAAATTCTGAGAACTTACATGCTGTTTTCTTAAAGAGGGAACATCCACCAATACATTAAATGTAAAATTATTAAAAATCCATTCACCATTTTTTTGTTTTTTGATCAATAAGATAAAATGCTATAGTGGTGCTATTTTTATATTCGCAACTGTATGTACATATGTATATTATTAAATATATTTACTCTATTTTGTTACATATGAGGTCATCTGCTCTTTAAATAAATTGTATACATAAAACTGCAGATTCTTTTTAAACTGTAAAGAACATTAATTAAAACTCTTCATTGACTTACTTGCAACTGGTTAAAAAGCAACAAATTAATCTCAATTAAAAACCGCACCCACCCACACAACCAATTCACCCAATTGTCTTTAAACTTATACATACAGTGGTGCTCATATACTTAAGCCACAGGAAAAAAATTAAGAATTTCAACAAAAATCAAGAAAAGTTATTATTTTACAGCTCCAATTTTTTGTGTCACATTAGTTTGAGATGTCAGTCTTCGAATGCAACAAAAACCAAGTTAAAAAAATTGATATTTTACGAAAAACTTAAAAAATCCCAAACCATCTCCAATATATCCTGCTCATATACTTAAGCCACATGGAAAAAAATGGTTAAAAAAGTTAAAATTTGCCCTGTATAACTTGTATTTTTAGTAAATTTACTTTAATATTGAGGTAGATGACCTTTCTGCTTAAGAACAGGGGAGCACAGCTTAGGTATCGACTGTACAAGACGTGCGCACTGTTGAGGTGGGATTTTGTTCCATTCTTCCTGCAGGATTCGCCTTAAATCGGTTTTATTTAATGTTTTTTTTTGGGAAATGACTTGTTTAAGAATTCCCCACAAATTCTCTATAGGGTTCAAGTCGGGACTCTGCTGTGGTTACTGCAAAACATTGATTCCCTCTTGGTTAAGCCACAACTTAACTATCTTGAAACAATGTTTTGGGTCCTTGTCGTGATGAAATATCCAAGCAAGTGGTTAATTATCGGCACATTCTCCTGATAAATTGTTACTAATAATGTCTCTGAACATTTCGCCGTTCAAAATTCCTTCAATTTTTAACTGTGGGCCTATTCCCGATGCAGTAAAAAAGCCCCAGACCATTATCGAAGCGCCACCATGCTTAACGGTCCTGATTGTGTATTTCGGATTTAGCAGATTGTTGGAAGGACGTCGTACATAGGATTTACCATCACTTCCCAAGACTTTAAAGTTGGATTCGCTGCTCCAAAGACTCAAATTCCAAAAAATGGGACCTTTTTGAATGTGCTCTGTGGCGAATTGAAGGCGCTTTTTGAAATTCTTGACGGATACCAACGGTTTTTTTTCCGCAATGCGTCCATGCAACTCAAATTCGTTTAGGCGTCTTCCTTTGGTCTACGCTAACACATTTATGCCATAATTAGTAACCATTTGACCCATGATTTGCGTCGAAGTCAAAAACGGATCGGCTTTACTAAGTATAGCAATCCGTCCATCATCCTGTAAAGTAGTTTTCCTGGACTTTTCACTCGGAATTTTTTGCATGTTCCGTGTTTTTTTATAAAACGCAATGGTATTTCTGAATTTGCCACGAGAAAAATTTAAAATTTTACAAATTTCCAGACTTTTTTGGAATTTTTTGGACTTTTTGTAATACTGCCATATTCATTTTCTTTTGGCCGAATTTGTATTTTTGTTTTTAGCCATAGTGATGAAATTATTATTGGGAAACGTTATTAATATTAAATATTTCACTTCAGAAAATAAGAACCACAACTTTTCCTAAAAAAACACAAGTTTTGATAATTTTATCTCAGTGTGGCTTAAGTATGTGAGCAGAGCAAAATGACCTTTTTTGACATTTAGTCAATTTTTTGGAAACCTCCGAATTTTTAATTGTCATTTTATGCTTCTATTAATTACTTAAATAATAATATTGCAAAATGAAAAAAAAATCAGGGCGATATAAATATGTTCAAAAAAGATATTACGAAAACTGTTCAGGGTACTTGCAGTGGCTTAAGTATATGAGCACCACTGTATGTATATATACATATATGTATGTATGAGCAATTTACAATAATAAAAGAAAAACCAACAAAGAAAAAATTGCTTATAAGGAGAAACGAACGAATTTTTAAAATGCGAGAATGAGAAACAATTAAAATCATTTAATAAATTGCCAAATGGACAATAAACGAAAGTGTTTGTTGATGGGAATTTATACATTCATACATACATATGTATATACATACATACATATATGTATGTGAATGGTACTGGCGATTGCCGGCTATAACTTTTGCCTCCTTCACACTCACCGATTTAAAGCTTTAAAATATGCAGCAGACTGTGAAATTTTATTTTTTGAGTAAAGGGAGCGGTAGAAATACGTTCGAACATACTACATTCATACATACGTACATGTATACTGTATAATAATATATATATGTATATATTGTATAAATATGTATAAAATGTGTATATGTATGTATGTATAAAAGAAAAAATAATAAACTCTCCTCTCAACTTGTGTAGAAATAGACGTCACGAGCCATATCTTCGACAGAGAGGCAGAGTGCAGAGTAAGTGAGTATGGGGACTACCGATTCTCTCTTACTCAACCACTAGACTAGCTTTCTACCCACCCACAATACACGCTCTCAACTTGTACCGCTCTCTTTGTTTTTCTTTCTTTCTTTCTCCCGCTGGCTTTCTATGTTTCTCTCCGTGGCAGTAAGTCTCCACTTTGGGAGGTGGGGAGCAATTGGCATTTGGCTTGCCGTTGAGTTGTCAATACGTTCAGTCGATAGCAAAAGATGCAAGAGTGCTCATCGCGCAGCAGAACGAGTCGTCTGATTAGTGTTGTAATCGATCAACGTCTTAGAATTGACACCTGTCGATATCTAATCGAGATACTATCTCGTCGCATAACGGGCGATTAACCAAAAGATTTCGCAGTACCAGTATCTACAAATAATTGTAACTAATAAATTTAAAAAGTGCCTATCTCTCTTTATCTCTATATAAATATATTTATATATCTATATATGTGTGTGTTTGTAAAATACATACATACTGTATTTTAAATATTTGTTTTTCATTTTCGCAAAGACGCAAAACAGAATCTACATACATCTACACCTACATTGCATAAGTCACAAGTAAAACACAAAGAAATAAAAATAAAAGAAACCAGAAAAATAAATAAGTTGTTTTAAAGAGCCACAGAAAAAAAAGAAAGAGCGGCACTAACTACATATAGTATACACTGCTCACTCTCATGAGGTACGATTTAAGTGAAAGTCATGTGTTTTGTTTGATTTTTTGCAATCGCTTCTTAATTAGTTCCACGCGTAATACCCTCTATGTATATACTAACATATATGTATATATGTATAAACAATAGACCTGTATGTTTTGTGTCCATTCGCCAAATAACACTTCTACCTCCAATTTCTTGGTAACAATTACCTGCCAAAATTTCTGTGGAATTTCTCATTTCGAACTTCATATTGACAGAACCAAACAAATACATACATACATGCATACATTCATACATATTTGTGAAAACTAAACAATAAGCTAACAAATAGTTAACTATGTGCCAAATGTTTATTTGCCAATGGAATTATTCAACTAAAACATATATTTTATATTATGTATATAGATTAGAGTGGATTTGTTTTTTTTTTGTAGAGAAAAAAAATTAAATTAGGAAAAACAATTTCTGAAAACCTGTTTGCTGGTTTAGTCTAAAGTTATATATTTAACTAACTGTTAAAAATTCGTTAAAGAATATCACAAATTGTGGGCTTACTGCAACTTCTTTCAATCGTTGCCATGGAAACTAAAAATCCCATAAATAGTGTGGAGATATGTATATTTCTTATCAAAAACGTTATCTCTTTGCCCGATATAGTACAACCTACATATATACATTATAATAAAGTGAAGGTTTTTTTTTTTAATATTGTATTAGTGATATTTTTATATGATCTCAGTTTTAAGTTTTCCTATTCCACAGAAATGATCATAATCACCTAAAAGTTGTGTTTTCTTTATACATTTAGAATGACCAATGTACAGATACATATGTATGTATGTATGTATATGGGTGGACTGCGTGTGCGGCATAATATACACATATGTATGTATGTATGTATATATATGTACATACATATATATATATATATAACTAACTTGAAGCATATATTATAGATTCTATATTTGTAGACATGAAGAGAAACACAGTTCAGAGGCAGGCATAAAAATAATGTAAATATTCTTGGAAAAAAAATGTTCACCGTCATTATCATCGTCATCATCATTATCATTTTCGAGTCTTTTGTTCGTTTTGTCATCTACATTATATGTATTTCACTTGAAAAATCCGAAAGAATCATATTTACTTTGTTTGAGTGCCAACGATATTAAAGCTCATTGCTCTATTGACTAAATTTTTACTGAATCTGGATAATTCCAATATAAGACGTAATTTATTTGGTGCTTTCAAATCAGTAAATAAAATTGTTACTTTTATTATTATTAACTAATTAATGTTAGTCTTTCCTTTATAGTCATTTCTAATTATTTTCTTTATCTATTTCTTTTCATTTCTCAGTTGGTTAGACCTGTTCCCACATCTATGGAGTTTCATCTAGACAGTGCAGAATACTGCCAGGCACAGCACAAATAAAAAGTAAGTAAATATAAATTAAATTAAAATAAATTGAATCTACACCACAAAGAAATCGATGTTTCACAGGGTGTGTCAGCTAATCTTTTAGGAATTTAAAGATTTAATTTAATTTTAAATATAAATTTTAGTTTAATTAATTTAAAGATTTGTTATCGCTAATTTCATTTTCGTTACTAAGCTTTTGCTGATTTAAAATTTTGATTAAGGCTTTAAATTATTAGTTTGAAATTAAATTAATAATTAAGTTCAGAAAAAGAGATTGCCAAAACTTATTAAAAAAGAAAATACCTTTCTCATAAAATATTAAAATAGGTTTGGAAAATCTTTTAAATTTTTCACTTAAACTGGAAACTTTCTTAAAAAAATAATCCACCCTTCTGTTGATAATGAACATTAGTTTATAGTAGTATATAGGATCATAAAAGGGTTGTCAACACACTTTGTAATAAATTCCAAGAAACGAAAAAACCGCACCCTGTTCTAGTTCAAGAGAAATTTTCACTTATGAGTGGAAATTCAGTAAAATTCACTTGATTCTCTCACTTAATTGCCATGTATTAGAAACGTGGCGACTGACCTTAAGGTTATTTGACTTTTAGCAAAATTAAGTGCGTTGACCTTGCCAACACCCCCAAAACACAACCCACAAATTTCCCTTGCCCTTCCCTTTGTTCGACATGGGCAAAATTGATGAAATTAAATGTGACTAGAAAATATGGCCAATTATTTCATTGCATGCAATTGAACTTAATAGAATTAATTGAAAAAAGAAATAAACAAAACATTATTTCAGCATTTTATTCTATCTATCTATATATTTCACTTTTATTTTGTTTGTTTCGTTAAGGTAATTAAAGTCTAACCCAAGGGGCCGTGATAGCCAAGCCTGAGTGAAAGCGGTCAGCGGTCAACGGAAGTCAACTGATCCAATAGATCAGACGTGGACAGGGAATCCAGCTGATAATTAACTAAATAATCAGGGATTACAACAGCAAAAAAAAAAAAAAACGCTAAAAGAGCGTGTGGGATAACAACAACAAAAAACTGAATTAAAACAACAAACCGAAAACAATTTCTTTTGGTGAACGCAGTTCATATCAACAATTGAGAAATCATATTATTTTTAAATTTAGCAACGAAAATTGTCAAAAACAAAAAGAAAACAAAATTTTATAAATCAAAAATCATTTTAATTCACAAAAAAGAAAAGAGAGACAGAGTTTTGGACTCCTAAACACAGGGATTTTTTTGTATGTCAAGGAAAATCAATTGAATTTCCTTGTGATAAAGTAAATTTAGCGACAAAGAAGAGAATCATTAAAAAAAAAAATTGTACTTAACTCTAATTTTTACTTAAATAATTTTATCAATTTCGTTTCTAAGAACACACACATACACACGAAAAATCAATTAACTATATAAAAATATATTTATTTTTCTACCAAGTAAACTAAAACCCAAAACATAAAAAGGCAAAAAAAAAACAAACGTAAGCACGCTGAATTTTTCAAAACTAGAAATCAAACAACTTCCCCCATTTAAATTGTATAATTGATTTGGATTAGGAACCAGAAAAGAGATAAAGATAAATAATTATTATTCAATTAATTGTAAAAGGAATTTTAAGTTAGAGTCGTAACAAATTGATTTCTTATTTTGTATAATTGTTTATGAGCATCAATATGCGTCAAAAAGATCTGCGACCAGCCCCCGCTCTTATTGAGTACAAGGGCATGAAGTTCCTAATCACCGATCGACCATCAGACATAACAATTAATCATTATATAATGGTGAGTTCATTTATTTAACCACCACCCACCCACAAATTCTACACTTATGAATGAATGGATTCACTTATTTGCCAATTTCTTTCTCTTTATAATATTGTCTGTCTACTGCTGTAGGAGCTTAAAAAGAACAATGTTAACACTGTGGTGCGTGTCTGTGAGCCCAGCTATAATACGGTTGAGCTTGAGGCACAGGGGATTACCGTCAAGGACTTGGCATTTGAGGATGGCACCTTTCCGCCACAGCAAGTCGTTGACGAGTGGTTTGAGGTTTTGAAGGAAAAGTAAGTGGCAAATAATATTCAATTGCTTTTAAGTTTAGTTTAAATTTTTTCATAATTTTTAAATATATTTATTCAATCATAAGTTAATTGAAGTTGATTGTGATAATTCAAATTATTTGATCAAATGAAAAATATATAAATCGAAATCCAATTCAAATTAGTTGAAAAATTTCAAATGTGATTTATAAATTAAATGTACTTTTTTTTAGTTAAATCATAAATAAGTTCATACTTTGAATCCAATTTTTATTGTAGTTGTAGCACATTTTTTATTATATCTCCCTCTCCTTCTTTTTTATTCTAAATATTTAAATTAGCTTAGTTTCATTACATCAATCAAACACAAAAATTAACAAACAAAAAAAAAAAGAAAAGAAAGGAAATGCCTCAAGTGATTTTTATCAATTTATTTAGTATTATTATTTGTTGCTTACACTGATAAATGAGAACAACAATTTTAACTAACATCAATTTACCAATTTAATGCGACAATGACAAAAATAAAAACTGTTCAACAATTTATAACGAAAAAAAAAAAAAACAAATAAAAACTGAGGAACAAAGGGAGGACCAACATTGGCTGTGCCGTGGTTTCTATAACCTTGCAATGTGTAACAAATAAACCAAAATTTATACATACATATATGTATATAGTTGTATAGGATAGTTGTCCGACATTTGTAAAATTAATCAATTTTTGAACGATGAAACATAAATACGTAGGGGGAAAAAAACGTATTTATTTTAACTACAAACCTCACCTGCTTCACCTATTTTAAAATAAGACAAAATGTTAAGAAACTTTTTGAAATGAGAAAGAAAAAGTATAATTAATTTATATTTTAATGATCGAAAAAGAAAGCTACTAATTATATAGTTAAAATCCAAGATATAAATTTTGAAAGCAATGAAGAAACGCATTCTAAAAATATATTGTGATATTCTAGCTTTGAATCAGCTATAATAATAAAAGAAATATTTAAAATTCATGAATTCCTCTCCAGTTTAAATATCAGAAAATGAAAACTAATCTTACAAGACAAACCATAAAACAAGAGAATGAAAATTTTACGTATATATTTTGCAAGGATATAGAAAACCAAAGATTTTGATTTACCCAACTGTACACGAAATAAACAAATAAAAAAAAAAACACAAAAACAAAAACCGCTTCAAAACCTCGCTTTAGCTGCATACCTAACCAAAATTTATAATTTCGGCCGCTTTTCTATATGCATTATTTGCGCTCTATATATACATACATATGTATATATGTACTATATAGTATCGCATCATAATTTTATATTCCTCTTATATATTATTTCTAGACTCCCCCTTAGATTTTTGCTTCTCACACAAACACCCAGACACACACACATACATAACAATCTAATCTTCTTACCTTGATTTTTATTTTTCTCTGCCTTATATATAAATGCATATATATAGAACAAACTGCTCTTCCTATTACACATCCTATACAACTCTTAAAACCAATTTACTATACCTTAATTTTCTGTACGTGTGCTATTGTTTTTTCGGTTTTGTTTTTTGTGTGAAACTGCCGCCTACTGTGCCTACTACTACTCTCTACTACCTACTACTACTACTAAATAGTTTTAGAAAGTCCACAAGCGCCACAATATCCTACTACAACAAACATAAGCGTTTCTCGCTAAGACACATACCAATAATACAAAAAACAGTCCCAACAACAACAACAACATGTGCAAATGCAAGAGCAACAAGCCGTGCCAGTCTATCTTCTCTATCGGCAACAGCAACAACATCAGCAACAACATGCAACAGCAACAGGGCAACTGATTTAATACCATTAACCGCAAATGAAATTGATATAAACGAAACAGCAGCTGCAATTTATAATAATACTGCATTTGTTGATAATGAAACTTGTCGGTAAGCGTAGACTCAAAACTCCAACAAACACTGCAAACATAATCTCAAATGAATCATTATTTTAAGTTTAAATTTACAATTATCTGCAATTATAAAGTAAATATTTATATTTTTTAAATCTGTGTGTATATATTTCTTTAGTATTTCATTAGAATATATGTGGTTAATCAGTTCTACTTATTTTTAAATTATTATCTTTCTTTTAAACCTTTTATTTTTTTTGATACAGATATCAACAGACACCGGACGCCTGCGTTGCTGTGCATTGTGTGGCTGGTTTGGGACGTGCTCCAGTTTTGGTGGCCTTGGCACTGATTGAATTAGGCTTGAAATATGAAGCAGCTGTGGAAATGATTAGAGAGTAAGTACAAACTAAACTGCAAACAAAATATATAAATATATCTTAAAAAAAATATTTATATAAAAAAAGAAATAACCTATTGAAAAGGCTAATGAAAATTTGGAAAGAAGAGGTTGAGAATATTTTGTTATTATTTTCGCCAAAACGAAAGTCTTTAAAAATGATTGAAAGCCTTCGAAATTCAGTTTACAATATTTCATGCCGTTTCTTTTTTAGAATAAATAATTTTAAAGGTAGCACGAATCAATGTTTAAGTAATCCGACACTTTTATTTATTGGTAAACCGAATTTTTATTAAAATCCCATAAGCTGAAATTGACTAAGAAGCTTTATAAGTTAGGCGCGTAAGTTTAACAGTGGCCGATAGGTGCGCTAAAGTGCGAGCTGTCAATGTCGGAAAAATTTTACTTGTCCTTTACTTCCTATTTAGAAAAGTAATCCGAAATTTACTATTATTATATTTCACTTTTAAAAATTGACTTTTATAATAATTATAATTGTGTCCTTCAAATGGTTGACTAAACCAATTTGTTTAATTGTTACTGAATGAGAAAATTAAACCAGATTTTTATAAGGCATTAAAATATTAATATTTTACCTAGATTAGTTGTTACACTTATGTATACCACATAATGATCAAATATTAGCCAAACTATGAATAGTCATTATGATATTTAATACTATTTAATTGTTGTATAATTTAACTAATGTTTAATAATTAATTTTTTTTTTCTTTTTAGTAAACGACGCGGCGCCATTAATGCCAAGCAGCTTTCATTTTTGGAAAAATATAAGCCAAAGGCGCGGCTAAAGCACAAAAATGGCCACAAAAATTCATGTTCTGTGCAATAGATTTCCAAAACCATATGTATATTCCCACCAGAGAAAAAGTGTTCATTTTTTCAAAACAAAAAAAAAATTACAAAAAAGGAATAAAGCGAAAATGAAAAACCAAACAAACAACAACAACAAATAAGAAAAACATGTAACTTGAAACAAACAATTTAAAATCTATAGCCCCAGTAATGTTCTATTTAAAAGAAATGAAATAGTTTATTGGCATTAAATTGTCTGTATTTGTATGTATCAGTTAATGTAATTTATTATTTTTTGTATTCCCTACCTCCCTCCCTTTCCACCATCAACACACATACATACATAAATTAAAAGCGAAGCATTAAGAAAGTTTAGTTTTTGTAACTATATATATAAATATATATATTTAAATATACAGCCCATAATACCCCATAAAATGGTTGTAGAAGGGTCTAAAAACGAAACAAGAACATCAACATTTATAGTGAAAAAGATAATGTCGGACATGCTCTTCCCCTCTTTCCCATTTGCCCAGCTCCACCCAATAGAATAGGCAATAAATACAATAATTTATTGTCATAATTTAATCAAGCATTAATAAGAAGAATAAGAAAAAGAATAGAAAACAAAAGAATACGTAGAGTGAAACATACGAGTATATATACACCAACCTATGGAAAATCATATAAAAGAAACTAATTATACAGTTATGCATACATATATAGAAAGCGCTTAGAACAACCAAACATCAAATGTAACGAGAAATCTATAACCAGATACTTAAATCAAGAGTCCTAAAACTGTAACAAAAGCTAATCTGTAAGCGATTCCAATATCTGGCAAATTGATGTACTTAATTGCAGCTTCTTTATACCTCGACTTTCCTTTTCAAATCAACGAAACCGAAAACTAAAGCAAGGATATGTCAAATATCTATATTTATATATACACACATGTGAACCGCTCTATTTCAATTAATTTGGAATTCTTCCTCTTTCTTTAAGTTTCACCGTAAATAATTTTGGCTTCACAAGTAAAGTTCTCTGGAAAATATATATATATAAATGGAAAAAATTAACAAACTTATATGTATTATGAAATAGCTACAAATTTTTACATTAATGACTACATACATTTAACTATAAAATACTTGCAGCAGTTGCCACAGAAAACAAAATAAAAAACTAAAGACAAGCAAAAAAAGAAAAAAACAAGGAAAAATTGAGAAAATGAACATGAAAAATTATTGAGAAAATAAACCTTATTATATAAACAAATGCCGAAACGTCAAACAAAAGCAAAAATAAAACAAAAATTAAAATGCTTACAAATTAATTTATCCAATATTGAATTGTAATTTTTTAAAATGTTAGTCATTACAAGGAAATAAAAACAATATATTAAAATAAACTATTGTCTTTATATTGTACTTGGAACAACCAATATAAAATCTTTGTCTATCTAGTGAAATGTATGAGCTCCGTCATACGTTAATGTTTCTGTATAAAGATTGACTGTGATAATTGGGTAGCTTTCATTTTAAGGATTTTAATGGCTTCATAACTTCTGAAAATTACTGATAACTATTACAATTCGAAATAAACAATTTTTTTCTTAGGATGAGTTAGTTTTTGAGTGTACAACACATCATCAAACAGAGAAAAGACGTGATCTGAATAATAAACCTATTTCCAGTCTTGAGGCTTGATTAATGACTTTAATTTTAAGTCTGATTTAAATTTTTAAAAAACCGCCACAAACATTAAAATTTTAATTATATCTTCACTTTTTTTTTAGCTCCTGAGGGATTAGTTAAAAAATTACAGTAGAACGACACGGTTAATTAAATTTAAATTTAGGAAACAAGTGGAACGAAATTTTCATGTAATAACATATAATATATCTTCAATAATCCATTAGGCTGCAACTTAATATCGAAAATAATAAATGTGAGAAAATAAAGTTTAAAATGCTTTCTTGATTAAATTATGAGTTTCGATTCCTTGTTTTAAAAAAAAATATATATTTTATTAACCTTTATACAAACGATCTGTGTAGGTTATACATTCTCAATACCTCAGCCCATATAATTCAAAGTAGAATGTGATTTTATGTGTTTAACGATGTTTTTTCTTTATTTTTTGTTTCGCATATATAAATAAATATATTGATAATTAAAACTAATAACTTTTACAATCTGTTCTTGGTTTCTTGGTTTTATGTTTATTACCATTGTAGATTTTTTTATTCATATTTCATTTTTGATGCCTGCTTTTTGTCGTTCCCAGAAAAAACTGCTTACAATTTATTATCTCAATCAGTATAATAATAATAGTATATGTTGTTCTTTTACGATATCTTTGCAAAGTTCATGATATAGTTTGTAAACAATAATGGTAAAAAAAAAATTCAAAAGAAATGTTTTACAATGTAAGTGTAACTGTTAGCTAATGACAGACATAGTGTATGTGTGTGTATATCTTGGGTGTTTTTTTATAACATGTGTTTTAGTTGTGTGAGGATCCGTACCGCAAATAATATCATTTTCGTAACAAAGTCCATCGGCTTTTGAGTGTTTATTTCAGTATTCACAGCAGTAAAAAAAACCAACACATACTGAGTACTCGAACTAACCGAACCTTAAAAACTTTTAAACTCTTTCGAATGCATGGAGAATCTCAAGTTATGGATTTGTATATCAACATCTTCTGTTTCTATACCGAATTCATTTTAGAAGAACTGGAATGAACTTCTGTAAAAAAATAATGTAGCCCAACTAATTTGAAATTATTTCCCAAAATTATAAACCAATATAACGTTTTGGTTGTAGAAAAAAAATTAAACCATTTTGATTACAAAAACTGGAATCTGTTGCATTGCGGATCCCCGTTTTTTATTTTTTTTTTTGTAGCTAACAGTGCATAATGCTAAATGTCTAGCTGGATTGTATTTGAAAAACATTTCATTGCCGTTTTATTGAATGGCCATAAAAACTATGAATCAAGCGTTATAAATTTGAGGAGCTCTCCATTTAAGAAGCTATGCTTTAAAATCTGGGCATAGCCAAACGAGTGCTGAAAAGCTGCAAAGTGAGCAAGAAGACTAGAAAATATATACTTTATATATTCAATATTTGTTTTAATATGGCAGCATAAAGCACCGAAATTAAAGAAAGGAAATCAAAGTAAACGTATTTCATTTTGTGTATTTTTTTTCTTTGTGATATTTGGGATTGTTGTTTTAATTGATTTTTTTCATTCTCGTTTCAAATGTGGGAAAGCAAAATGTAATCCGTATATATATATATATATAATAGATATATATATATATGAGTTTGTGTATAAAAAAATATATATGTATTTCTGATCTGCTTAGCCATTTTGGATTCCCGTTAATATTTGTGTTTTGTTCTTATATACAAAAAATATTCGCACCTTGTTTTCTTTTTTTACCAAGCGACAAAAAAATATAAATACAAAATTGGCAAATACGACGACAAAAAGAAAATTTAAATGAAAATCTAAACTATATAGCAAACCGGTTCACTATACTGGCTATACTGAACCGAAACAAGCGGTGCGTTTTGCAGTAATTTGACAAAATAATTAAAATTTATCAAATTGAAATTAAAGTAAAGGGGGTTATTAGCTGCTCTTTTTTTTCTTGTTTGGAACTCAACTGACTGACATTATTTGTGTTGAAGAATTTGTAGAATCAATTGCCGCAAAATTGAAATAATAATTAATTGTGTATTGTTTTCGCATTAATATAACTACTAAATTTAAACATTTTACTATAAATATTTACAAATCACAGCTACAAACACTAAAGAAAAATGAGGCATCCCTTTTTCCAGTGTTTCTTGACAGGCGTTCTCTCATTCAATTAATTAGTTAACTCATTATTAATTTGCCGCGATCGGGCATGATCGATCGGTCAAGCGGCGGCGGCGGCGGCGTTTTTAAATTAAAAATAATAATGCTCCTCTTCTCCTAAAATTAAATTAAGTAAAGTGTGCAGCAAAGCTTAAACAAAAATAAAATAAAAATAGTAATATGCTGCGGTTGTTGCCTCTTTCTACAACTTCTACTGATCCTAATCATCTTTACAGCCAACCGCCCTTGCGGCCAAATAGCAAGGAACTAACTGAACCCACAAACGATTGGGTAATGCTCTGCGAAGCCGATGATTCAGATTGATCCGATTCTCTACTTCTACTATCATCACGACGATTGGATATCATTTTGCTGGTGCTGCTAGTGCTGTGCTCTGTAGACACTTTGCCCAAATCGGGCCGAACTCTACCACCGCCCCCGCCGCTCCCACCACCAGCAATGGTACCCAAATCAGGCCTCTGATTGGCCATGCCATTTTTAAGTTGTCTGCGGGATTTCTGTCGCTGCATTTGCTTTACTCGCGTTTCACTGGCCGACGAAGATGCAGCACTTACAGCTCCTACTCCTAATGCAGAGGATGTTCCCATTTTACTGGCATTTTGTGCTAAATTTTTCGTTGTTGGTGTTGATTTGGCAGTTGGCTTCATTACCAATCCCTGATCATCACTATCATCGCTATTGTAGGCACTGGTGCTACTGCTTGCCGTTGTCGCTGTTGCTGCTGCGGCCACCGCTGCTGCTGCTGATGGTGAGGGAGTTGGGGACTTCAGGCCTCGATGCAAGACACCTTTAATCTGTGCTCGATCAAAATGTATATCGTCCACAATGCTATTACTGCTTGTATGCAAACTCTGCAGGCTACTGCCGCCTCCACTGGTAATGCTACTGCATTGGCTTAATGGTGAGCTACTTCTATTCGCTATGCCCGATCCACGTCCACGCTGTGCGCTGATTATGTTCTCAAGTCCAATGCTCTCCACCTTTTCGATTAGATTTAACGATCTCAATGCCCGTCTCTCCAAATGTGACAGCATCACCTTTTGCTGTTGTTGCTGTCTTAGGCTGCTTCTGCTGGACGCCTGATGGTTATCACTGCCCACCAGTTTCCGCCTTATCAGATCTGCCCCAGAGGATAGAAGACCAAACAATGGTTCGGGTGATTGACTTCTTGGTGGAGAACCTTCTGGACTATTGCAGGGTGTAACTGTAGGCGAATAATTGGGTCCAGCGGGTGTATTTAAAGCACTTGGTGTAACTGCCTTGATGCCACGCTCATTTAGCATTCCAGCCAGGCCCAGATTAACGGAGAATGTGGAGCAGGAATTCTTGCGCGACAGTCCCGCACGCGGCGTAGCAGGGCAACTGCAATAGGAAAGAGAGAGAGAGATGTTATTAGAATCTTTCTTGTGAATCCATGTAAAGTCAACACTTACCTTGGCTGTCTAGATGTCGAGTTGGAAGCCATGCGCGAGGACATTTGCGATTGCGACAAGAATGACAGATCGTTGACAAAACCATCGTCGGGATGCATTACCATGCTAGTTGTGTACGTATATGTGGTGCACCCAGGTGCCTTATATTGTTGACAGGGCAACAGATCCTCATTTATATCCTCTTCGACATCGGAGAGCGTGTAGATCTGCATGCCCAGTTCATCGAGGCCACGTCCACCACGAATAGTAACACCCGGACGCTCATCCAAGAGTCCACTAAGGGTTGGTGTAGCCAATCTGGACCAATGATGCAGAGTCTGGGAGCCTTCCATCGGTTTGACAATTTGCAATTTTTCTGGAAGACGCCACGAATGGTGCTGCTGTTGATGTGATGAGGTCATAGAGGCGGACATATGATTTAGCGAGGAACCGGCAGACATATTAGATGAACCAGTAGACATAATGCTATCAGGTGTACGGACACCCATTGGAACTCCACCACCACCTGCACCGCCAGCAGTAGATGCTCTTTGAGAATTATTTGAGGGTTCATCATAGTTATATGTGCCTGCCGGAGCATATGAGAGCATGGCTCGACGGGCCAAAACCTCTGCGGGCGTTAAACGTTTTAGAGCCGCTTCGAGTTCTTTCGCTCCAGGAGCTCCAGGCACACCTGACGGTTGAGCCGGATAACCATCATCAGATTGAGAATTGAGACTTTCATTGGAGAGAGTTTTCATACCAAGACTGCTGCTGCCACCAGGACCACCGCGATAATAAGAGCCAGCTGGATATGCTATTGAAGCCATGCGTGGACCCGATGAACTACTCATAGACATGGCACCCAGTTGGGTCATAGAGACATTGCCACTGTCCATATAGTTACCATTTTTGCTGGCACAACGCACAGTATCGAAGACCCGTTTATATGGAGGAATAGCACCTGCGCCAGCATAAATACTGCTGGTAGTGCCACCCATCGCTCCACCACCCGATAGCTGCATCATCATACGGCTTATCCGGTCCGTCCGTTGGCTATCTCCACTTATACCCGAATCCAGGCTATTCTCCGAATAGATCGATGATTGCATCAGTTCACAGTGCAGTGATTCAGGCTGTAGCAAATTACTCATGCCCATACCACCGGCGGCACTTGTACCTAATCCTCCCATAAATGAACCTCTGACCTGTGGCTGACTTCGTTTCCTCTGTTGCTTTAATTGATCTTGAGCGGAATGCAACAAAGCCAATACTTCCTCATAACGTTGCTTAAACTCCACCAATTCCAACGCCAAAGCATTTTGATTCTCCTTGGTAATGTGCAGCATGGACAAATGCTCATCATTGTCCTGTGTCAGTTGATGTAAACGCATTTCAGCCTCAGCCAGACGTGCCGTAAGATTAACAATTTGTTCATGCTGCAATCGATTCTCTTCCCTTTGCCGCTCTAATTCTAAACTTATATTATCATACTGCGAATTGGCATCATTTAATTGGGCACCAATATCGGCCATCAATTGCCTCTCATGCTCTTCCACCTCATCCGTTTGGTGAGCCAATTGTGTGGCCTCATTCCTCAGGGATTTATTTTCGTCAAGCAATGAATTGACCTTCTTTTGAAGCAGATCCAATGTTATGGATTTCGACATAGTGGGAGTGTCTGTGTAGAAAAAAAAAAATACATTTAGTTACATTCAAATATTCATTTTGACGATAGGCAATTACTCACCCAAATCTGTTCCATCATCCGCATCATTGGTTAGCACCGAAATAAGTTCATTCTTTTTATGCAGTTCATGCACCAATTGGGCTCGGTCATCATTAGAGGTCTTAAGATCCGATTCCAGATCACTAACACGCACTTCTAATGCATTATTATGGGCTAATAACTCATTTCCAATTTGAACGGTTAACTCCAAATCTTTCTCTTTCTCTTCCAATAGTCGCGTAACGGCTTCAATATCATCGTATGCACGAGTCATCTGGCTAACACGGTTACCACATAGAACTGCAATGAAAAAAAAATTGGGAAAATTAAAATAAAGATATTTCAATATTATTGAGAAATAAAAGAGTTGTTTCAAATGTGAGGCGACCCTAATTTAATATAAGATTCAGGTGATATTCCTTGGAAATCTTATAAGGAATTCAAATTTGCAAATTTTAATTCTAATTTATAACGGATCAAACAGTGTTGATAAATGCCGGCAGAATTGTTATGTATAAATTGCCATTTAATTGAAGCTAATTTTAACCTTCCATTAACAATTGCTCGTTTTGCAGTCCAAAAATGGGACTGCCCATTGTTGTTGTTGATGTGGTTGTTGGTGTCCTCTCAATTTCCATCTCATCTTCGTATTCAAGTTCATTGTCTATGATGCAAAATTCTTCATACATTTGCAACATGTCGTTTTGGTTGTCGTGTGTGTTTGTTATTGCGTTATTTGTAGCTTCTGTGTGGCAAGCAGCAAAGGCAAAATCTTCTAAAGAGCCAGTGCCAACAGCATCCACAACATTTGCCTTCACCTCCTCCTCCATTTCTTTCTTTGGCACCTCTCCCATTTCTTTATTGTTGGCTAAAAATCGATGAGTGGCAGCAGAGTTGCTGCTGCTGCCGGCAGCAGCAGCAGACATTTGGGGCGCCATCTCCATCAACTCCCTTCTTGCGTTTTCCTCTTTCTTTGCCGAAGCTGCATTGTTTACGTGCGTCATTTTGTTTTTCTCTTTTAATTTAGTTCTATTTAAATGGCATTTTCGGCATTCTTTAACTTAATTGAAAATTCTTTTTAGTTTGTATTATGCAATTTTAAAGAAAAAAAAAACATTGTCAAGGCACTTTTTTTTTTTTTTGGTTGTGAGGGAGAAAAGACAGCAAATTCACTGTTATATGTATATTGCTTTGCTCTCTCAATATTTGGAGAGTCAGTCACATGATATCTTTTTTAATTATTATTAATTCTTGTTTAGAAGAGCCATCTAAATGTAAACATTAGAAGCTATTTGCTAAATTAATGCGAATTGTTTAATGTCACAAGAGAAACTATTTTGAATAACTGTTATGACAGAAGTAGACAGCAGAGCCAGTCAGCAAACCCTCTCTCAGTTACTCTCTTATTAAAACGCTCTCTTTAGCCACCCACTCTCAGTCTATCTGCGCACTGGCAGAAAAAAATTCGTTTAAAACCTGAATTGAATTTTGTTTTTGCTTAAATTTGTATTTATAGCCCATGAGCTTAGCTTTGAAAATTTCCTTCTTGCTCTCTCAAGGCACACACACAAACTGACAGCAACGACGGTGACGCTAGCAGAACAGCAACCCGGCGGCAGCGCAAGCAGAAGTAAAAGGCGTTTTTCCACAAAGAGTGAAAGGAAAATGGCAAAAAGAAAAATGTTTAGCAGATGTGGGATATAAATTTCCAACTAACCTGGCTATCAGATAGGGATGCAACCAAAAATAGTTATGAATGGTTGTTTCTATGTCAACTATCTCCTAGTGTACCTTTCGTTAATCTTAAAAACGTAGATGCTCTCTCTTAATGCCTACAGTGTATCACTAAGAATAAAGATGTTCTCACACATGCACATTTCAGAATCAGATTATTACACACTCGGAAATGCTTCTCTTTGTTTGTTTGTTACGTATGTACATCTATATGGGGGTCATAAAAAAACTGCAATCACAACTCACATGTTTCACAAAATAGACTCGGCTTAGATTTTCTTCAACTTCTTCTCGTTTCACGCTTCACTTCACAGCACAAAAATAACAATAATGACCACAAGGCTAAGTCCAAAGGTGAGAGACATTAACAAAACGCGAAATTACTTTGAAATCTAGCTAGACGAAGAAGAAGCAGCAGTTTAAATAAAACGGCGTTCCAAACTCGTGACACACAAAAAAACGCAGTTCGATCGGGGTTGTTGAAATAAGTTTTTCTTCAATTCTTTGCGTCGTGTTTTGTTTCCTTTTTTTTTTTTACTTTTTTTTATAATTTCACGTGCAGGCTTTAAAAATTTATTGTAACATAAAATAACTATTTTTTAAACTGTTTTGTACTCTGACAAATATCTCTTTTTCATTTTTTTTTTAATAATTTTGCACAAATTGTGTAATTTACGAATTGCAGATACGCGAGAGACTGTTAAGACACATTTTGGTCTGTTAATGAATTTCAGCTTGTTGTATATTGGAATCCACCACTGCTAAGAGAGAAAAGTTGAAATCCACACACCAACACGCTCACGAATGAGCAATACTGCAGCTGCTTCTCTCTTTGCCAGCATTGCCAACATAGATAAAAATTTGTATTTCTTTTTAAAGTAGAAGGGCTGCTATTAAATACTCTATGAATTAACGTTTTGGGATAATTTAAACAGATTTTTTTATGAAACCCTGACCCTGACCAATGTAATAAACTTTAAAAATTTAACCTGCATTAAGTTATTTTGATAAACAACATTTTTGTTATCTTCCAAATAAGTTTGGAAGACTATTTCTACGTTTATTTTACGTCTTTATTTTATTTTTAAATCCAGGTAAAGTAAACTTCAATGGCCAAACCGGAACCGTTTTTCTGCCTAATCCTAATCTCATTCATGAATAAGGCGCGCGAAAACCTAAGCGGGTAATTTTCCGTGTACGAGAATATACATATTGCGACGCATTTCCAGGAATGTGAACATCATAAAATTTAGGATGCATGTGTTCATTACGCCAGGTAACAATTCTGAAGGAATAGTATTTTTTTTTGTGAAAGTTACGGAAGAAAACAATAAATATATGAAGAATTTTTATATATTATATAAAACTATAAAATAAATAACAGTAAATGTTTGGAAAATGTTAAACGCTTTCATTATCGATTGGTCCCAAAAGTATGCAATGTACTTATTGGCGATATATTACTATTATCTTGCTGTTTATTTTTTTTATCAAGTTTAAATTGTAGGAAATTGAACGATTGGTTGATTGCTTTCAAACTATTCATAAATCTTATCAGTATTTCATATATATTAACTTTCATTAAATGTTCAAGTGTGTTTGAAAATATTCAATTGGCAAAAAAATGTAGGTGCGGAATTCGCTTTACAGCCCTACCGTATTTTTTTCCCCCATTATTCATCAACTTTTTTATTCATTTAACAATTTTAGTGTTTTTTTCTGTTCGCTAAAAAAATTTTATTTAGTGAGCACGTGATATAAGAAAGACTTGATCATCTTTTAAATAACTGATTGTTTATGTAAATATAATATAAATTCTCAAGCTGCATGTTGGATTACATTTTTCATTACTATTTAAGTTGACAAAATTTTAAAAAGGATGTTTTTTAAGTGATCAAATGTCATACTTTTTAGGGAACAGAGATATGTATGTATATATGTATATATGTACATGTATGTATGTATATATACCAGAATGTTTATAAAATATACTGGGTGTGGTTGGAAATTTTCTCTATAGAGCTTTCCAAACATCTGGTCGTAATGACAAAACACTTTTATGAATTTATAGACATAAAGTGTATAAACTAATATGCATCCATCATTTCCCATATTCTCTGTTGCTTAATTACTCTGTATGAAAGTCATAAAACTAACTTGCTTAATTACTTTTTGACAGCTTTACGCTAATCGAGAACCTTTTTCAAAGGTTCAGCCGCAGACGATTTATTTTTTTAAAAACTCATTCAATAGCCAATTGTAAGATTGAACGAATGATAAGCAATCGCAAAAAAAAAGTTTCCAGACTAAATAGTTTTTATTTATTTTACTAAAATAAACCCAGAGATAATAAGTCTGTTCAAACAAAACCCAAACTTAATAGTTATCGCCCCTCTATATGGGGATGAGATCATGTGCTTTAATACAATTCTACAGCTCAAATGAATTTAATAGTTTTCTTTTCTAATGAACTTGCTAAAATCATAGCAAAATTATTGAATATAGGTAGGTTCTAATGACAAGAACACACGATCAAAAACAAATACAAAGTCTAAAGAATATAATATGTACATACATACTCGTATATGTATATATATAAAATGCAAACAAATATTTGCTCTGGTCGTCGTGTTTGTTCACACGTCGACCACAACAAGGAAAAAGAAGAGGAAATACTTTTCTCTATATAAATTTAAAGTACAATAATCGATCCAGGCAAACAGTCATAACAATAATTTTTTGATAAGATAGACGAAATGGCTTAAAGGCTAAAAATGAAAAAGGCAATGCAATGGGAGTGTGCAATTTGCTGATAAGCTAGTTAATACAACTTGCCAGAAATGTTGTTGAAAGTAAATCTTGAATATTATATGTACATATATCCAGATAAGATTGTATTACTTGTTGTCCTTGAAGTACAAATAGAAATGTGACTTTTATCCATTTCTTAAAAACCTTACAAAAAGGCTATATTAAGAAGTTGACAAAGCATACAATCAAGCATCTCCTTTTATGTAAGTTATATATATTCTTGATCAGCATGACAAGTAGAGTTCATATGGCCCATATCCACATCTGTCTTTATCATCAAAATCTCCTACGAGATTTTAAAAATTTTAAACCTGATATTTAATTTGAAAATAGATTTCTTTTACTGCAGGCATTGAACATTTTAATCATTCCGATCCGACGTTTATATCGTATATTTCTTATGTGAATAAAGATTTATCTGAATCGATTGACTTTATCATATATGTAGCTACCATAGACTTAATAGTTACGACAATTTTATTTTGTTATAAAAAACTTGATATATCTTAAGCTACATAAATTGTTTATTCCTAAAGATGACTTCTAACATCGTTCAACGCCTAACACATCTATTTAAAAATTTAGTA
Source organism: Drosophila emarginata (assembly GCA_037075365.1). Taxonomy (NCBI): domain Eukaryota; kingdom Metazoa; phylum Arthropoda; class Insecta; order Diptera; family Drosophilidae; genus Drosophila; species Drosophila emarginata. The sequence continues at coordinate 3,973,164 of JBAMCD010000119.1, forward strand.
TATACATACTTGGAATTGGACTATGAATAAATATCTCCGTGTCCACTATACTTTTTGCATTACTCAAAAGTGCCAAAGTTATAAAACATCGCTCTACTAACTAGAACATCTACCATCTATCTATATTTATATATGAGGTGTGTGCCTTTTCGTTATCAAATGATTTCCATATCACAATCTAAACATATATGTATTTTCCCAATGTTGAATTAAATGTGTACATACAATGTATGACAGATAACAATCAATCTTGTACATTAGAATATCTTTAGAACCCTTATTAAATTAGTATTTAACTGTTGGATGATTCATTGTGGCTTTACTTCATTCTGGTCAATTCTTACCTGAGTTTGTCAGTAGACTGCGTACAACTTTAAGACAATTTTTGCCATCAACATTCTTGGAGGCATAATACATAAGTTCCCAGGAGCTGGCTGCCTGTAAAAGTTCAGCAGGTAGCTCAAAATTGGGTGAACTCTTCTCATCCTCTGCTGCAACAGGAGTTGATGCTGGTGTACAAGGAGTACTTTGAGTTTTATTCTTTTGTTCACCCTTTGCGGCGAAATCATGCAACAAAGACAACAATGGTGCGGATACAATAAGTGGTGGATCGGTTGATTTTGGTGTAGCTTTCATTTGCTTCACAATGCATCGCATTCGTTCCACTGCCTCCAATTCTAGCTCAAGTCTTGAAGGTGGCGGTTCGAGGCCATTTACAATGGCGGACATAGATGATGTTGAGGAGCAAGTGCTAGTTAAGCTATCACATTCGGTACCCGATCCCAATTGTTGGAGTTTATCGGCGGTGCGTTGACAATTCGTTTCCAATTGTTTGCCCAATAATTTAAAAGTATTTTCAAAATGTTTGCTCGTATTGGATGGCTTTTGGGTGATAATGACTGAATCTGATGAGGCATCTTTCAATGATTGTATTGAAGTCAATGAACTATCCGCCGTTTTCAGGGAATCCAAAGCGCTGCTATTTAACAATGGATTGCCAAGTCCAAAATTTTTATCATATTCGTCATCATCTATATCGATTTTATCGGGATCAAGTGATAGTTCTATTTCATTTATACTAGGCAGATACGTTGTTGTTGTTTTTGGAAATATTCTTAATTGTTGCGGTGTTATTGGTTCTTTTTCCAAATTGTTTTTGTCTTGAAGTAGTGGCATTTTGTTTCTTATATTTTATTTACCATTTACTATTAGGTTTATTTGTATTACATTTTTTTAATATTAATTAATGAATTGAAACGGAGAATTTTAGGCTGCTTTACAATTACAGAGCATTTGTGTGAATACGTGTGTGTGAGTTGATGAATTCTGTCATTTACAAATTCCTGTCAAAGCTAATAAAACAGTGTTGCTAAATATCATCTACAACACTGCCCCCATACTTCTTAATCGATATATTTTCAGAAATTTTTTATAAATGCATAATGGAAACTCTGAATTTTGAAAAAACTATTGCGCAGTTTGACATTAATATCTGTTTTATTTGCGAATGACAGATAAGTTAAACCAACTACTGACCAGACTAACTGAGAAGAAATAATATTTTTATCTTTACGACCGGAATTGCACTTATCGATGGGAATTAGCTTGGTCGAAAGGTAAATTTTTGTTTATTTTTCTTGTTTTTGGTAATGATTATGCAAACCATAAAAGAAACTAAAAACCTAAAACTTGTAGATAGACAATGGCAAATTGTTATACACATTTGCAACATTAACATACAATGACAAAAAAAAAAAAAAAAATAACAACAAAAACGAAATATTTCAAAACTCTGCGAGACTTTTACACAACGATCACAAGAGTGGACCCCAAAACGAATGCAATGATCAGGGAAAATATATCATCTAGTTAAGTCTGCTCTGAGTCTTGTCTTGACAGAGGAAAGAAAAGTCAAGCATAATGAAAACAAGTTTCATAAATTAGCCATTCTCTAAGAGGAAAACGGAAAAAAAAGATGCGTTCAAAAACTATGCTGTAACATGCCGATGATCACGTAGGTTTTCCAAACAGGTTAAACCATTCCTTTGGTCACTAGTTAGATGGGAAAAATGGGCGTATGCGTTGGCCAAGAATTAGAATTGTTTTTATACTTGTTGTTGAGATTAGAGGAGGAGGAAATGATGCACAACTTCCAGCGGAGATGGAAGAAGATTTAGGCCTGTTCTCAATAGCCAACAGATCATAATTTATTAATGGCCAAAGTGAAAGAAAATTGAGCTAACGGTTGTGCCAAATGAACAACAGCCATGAGATGACCAACATAAACAAACATGAAAAATAAAATAGAAATATTGGCGTTAGGAAAAAAATTAAAAAAAAAAGAGAAAGATGAATCAAGTCGAATCACTCTGCTGATTCATGTAGTCACTCTGTTCAGGTAAAAAAAAAACCCAGGTGATAGACTAACTTTAGTTAAGCATTACGTTGTATACTCTCGGTTCTGATGGGAGCTTTGTTTTGTAATAAAAAAAAAACTAAAAATATTTCCTCTTTTACTGACTTTTTGTTGTCATTTTTAAAAACAAATGCTTATGTTTTTTTGACCGGTTAATTATGATAATTAACATAAGAAACTTAAGAATTAATCGCCGATCGTTTTTAGGGAAACTATATGACATCGGTTTCAAGACTCAAGTTAAGAGTTTTTATATTAAACATTTATATATATATTTGGTAACAGATCTTCGACCTATGCATATTTTTTTTTTAAAACCAACATACCCTCTTTTGGTAAGAGTATAAAAATAATAATAATTATTTTTTAACAGAGACCCTGCGAAAAGTCATTTCAGGTTCATCGGCATGCATAAGGCGTATCTACTATTTACAAAATTTTATGCATTTTATGAGTCAGACGACATAAGTAAAGAAAAGTAAAGAGGCAGAGGCATACGGGAAAAGAGGGGAAAAAAAGAGAAACAAACGAAGAGTTCAAAATCTAAGTTGACAATATGTGAATAAATTTACGGTTATCACATAGAAAAATACGATAAATCAAAAGCATATGACAAAATGAGTCTCAAGAATAAAAGCTTGATTGGCTGGCGGATTGTCGATAATTATGTAAGCCCAAGATAAATTCAATAAAAGTGTGAGAAAATGAAAAAAAAACATACTAAAAGTTCAATCAATCGCAAAAGACACGCGAAAATAAAGCGAAAATACCAAAATAGCAGTAACATTAGAGCAGTTGTATTTTTTTTTTTTTTGGTTCACATCAACTTTCACAAACCAAAACAAAATAAACAACAAAGTTGTAGTTGTTGCTGGTAATTAATTATGGGCAACAAAAAGAAAATACATTTTGGTGCACATTTAATCATCTCTCTTTTATGGCCAGAAACTCAATGGACGCAAAAAATTAGCAACAAAAAAAAAACTAGATCAACGCTGACCAACCAAATGACAAAAATTACAAGTCTATTAGCCAGCAGTGGCGGAGAAAGAGTGAAAAGGAAGTGTAAAGAAATTTTGTTTCATATTTTTACTTGAGTTAAAAAAAACAGAAAGCTAAATAAATTTGGCTATTAATGACAGCATTGAAACAATCATTTTAGTTAGGAAATTGTATGTACTTTTTTATCCATCTTTTACTTGAACCGTTCTGTATAAAATTAATTAGCCAAGTCTTAAAAATTACTTCGCCATGCATATTAAAATAATACCTACTATAAATAAAAAGTTGTACTAAATAAAATGAATTAATTTTCATTTATAGAAGATTGTCAAATTGCGACTATATTCCAGTTACGTGCAAAGCAGTTAGTTAAATGATTAATATGTAATCAATCTTGTGTTTTCATGATACCGTTTTATTCTTGGCTATTAAATTCTATCAAGCGTTTATTGCTCTAGTTTAACTAAACTAATTTACACATTTTTATTTCCTTGACGTTTTTTAAAACCTTAAACGCCAAAACAAGGAAGCTAAATCGATAATATACGCTAGCAATTAAGAAAAAAATATTATGCCAGCAAGTCAATGCACCTATTGTATCAAATACAAAACGAATAAAAAAAAACAAGCTTTAACTAATTACAGACATGTGTATGTAAGTGTCCTATTGAAAAGAGGCCAGTGACACACACAACAAAGAAAAACAAACAGAAAACAAAAACAAAATTAGTTGGACATTAAATGCCTTCAGGTGTTAGCGACAATGCAGTAGTGTTGCGAAATGACGCAACGAAAAAGTATGTCACCTAAAATAAAATAAGTCTGCAAAATGTTTGTGTTTGCCAAAGAAGGGCCACAACAGCGAAACATAATCGGCTTGGCACATGACACAAATTTTTGTAAGCATTAGCACCAATAATACAACCAGTCAAGAAGAAATACATTCATTCCCTACGTTTACTTAAGATGCCGGTTTCGAGTTACCCTAAAGATCTTGTTTAGGTTAAATTGAAGATCAAGTCTAGTTTAATGGGAAACATGAAAGCCCATATAACACTTATGTATGTATCTGGCTCTTGATTTAGGCAAAAAATTTCCATCTTCGAAATGAATGTACCCTTCTACTATAGAGTATACGGTACATAAAATAATAAAACATAAGTATAAAAATACATTTCATACCCATTTGATGGCTAATAGCTTTGAGGTTAATAATTCTTGATGGGTACAAAAAAAAAGAGAGAAAATTAAAGCAACGGACTAGATAAACCGTTGATTGATGCGGAAGAACAACCGACAATGATAATGGTAATCATTAATCAAGAGCAAGAGAGACAGCGATAGACTGGAGTATTCAATGAGAGTCGCAAAAGAACTGACCAAGCGGCATTCTAATGTAACGGTGAATCAAAAAATTACCTTCCAAACAAACACATAAACAGATGACACCAAACAGGGACACGACAGAAAAAGAGAAAAACTAAGCCACATTCCGATGGACGTTCGTCTGGAAATTCTTCTTATCAGCTCTATTATAAACTTATGGAACAAACAAATGATTATGTAAAAAGCGCATTGAGCGCGTATAGGAGATGTGTGGAAGTGTATATGTGTGTGTCTGTGTGCTTGTAAAGCAGACAAGGGCACGACCATATAATAAAGCACAAGAACAAATTAAAGCTGACATGGCCCAGCCCCATTCATAAACCATTCCCTTCAATAATAAGAAAAAATACTAATTTTCTTTCGCAAAGAGAGAGAGAGAGAATTCGCTACTACTTCTTTGGATTGTTGTTGCTGTGTGCGTGTAGTTGGTCCTATAAATAAATTGAATTTGTATGACAGCACTTGGAGAAAATCCAAAATGTGTGTTTCAGTTTTGTTTGCCACTCATACTCACACACACATACCCCCACATCTATATATGTACATATATATAGACACTTGTATACATATATAAACATTTAGTCAAAAATTTGTTTTATTAATAATTTAGCTTCAATGATTTTTTGGCACACATTTTCTTATATATTCGGCACGCACATTTTTTCACTGCCAACAAAATATAATTTTGTTTGAATTATTTTTGTAAATTTCTTTATTATTATTACACTTTTGGCACTTTTTCTTTCTTTCGTACACACACGCGGAGTGTGCAATTCGCAACGAAATTCCCCGCCGGCAGCTTAAGAAACGAAAGACAAACTGACGCAAAAGCGTGTCAGTGGCGTTGCCAGATCGCATAGTGTACCGTATCAGCTGTATGAGTGGCGGGTTATTAAGTGTCAGCTGTTTCCTATCTGCTGAGAGAAAGAGAGCCACCAGCTTTTTATTAACCCACACTGTCGGCTAGCAGCAACAAGTGTTGGTTAATGGCGGTCAAAAATTTTAACATTTGAAACTTGAATTTATGAATATCAAATCATATGTTTATAGCGCATTTCATTCCTTTTTCATGATGAACTTTAGTTACGGTCACAACATGTAAAGTTGACAAAAATTGTCGTTTTTTCTATAAAATAAACTGATGGAATTTTGGAAAATTTTTGTAACAAATTTTTTGTTAGTTTTGCTGTGACAGGCTTTCATTGGGGTGCCAAATCATTAACATACATTGTTAAACATCACTTTTCACGGTTTGGTCCCCAATTAACACATTTTCTTGAAGGAAATACAGTTATACAACATTTTTTCTAATGAGACTTAACTAAAAAATATTCATTTCTCTTTTGTACAAATTGCATAAAACTATTCAATAATTGTTTTTTTTTCGCAGTTGTTCGCTATCGTCATCCCTCAAAATAAAATGTTAAAACATTTTTGCTTGGCACTTCAAAACAATATTTTGAAATACTGCCAGAGAGACGCATAAAGATTACTTTGTCACAAATTTATTAGCTTCAAATGAGGCATCACACGCAAAGAAAACATTTTTTTTCTAATATATATTATATTCATTTCTTTCAATTTATTTTTAATCCACTTTCTTGCGTAGATAAAAGAAAATTGCGTTTTGTTTTTTGTCAAAAGTGAAAGCAGATAAACAAATTGTTGGTTGAATGAAAAAGATTTTAAAAACCATAAAAACAAATATTGCAAAAAAGATCACCGCATTTGTTTGCTATAGTATATAAATTCATATTGTATAACAAACAAACCTTATATAGATATACATACATATAATGTATACAAAAAGAGAATAAAAAAAAAACCAACTAGTCACAAAGTTCCGCTGCTGATAAATTCAAATTAATTGAGCAATTGAAAAGAAGGGAGAGGGCGGTGGAAAAGCTGCTAAGGAAGTATGACAATCAGCAGCCATAAATTTATAAATTGAATAATTTATATTTTAGTATGGTATATCGTACAAGGTTTGACCAATGGATATCAACATTATTTTTATCTAAATTTTTAGAGACTTTATATAGAACTTATGATTTATGAACAAGAAAACAACGCATTTAAAATTAATTCATTGTACGGAAAACTAACTCCATTACACAGAAGTTCACTATTCGTAATTTCGACTGTATTTTATGAGTAAATTTTGCCTACAGTTTTCCAAAATACTATAATTCACTTTAACTGCTTTTAATACTCATATCATTTTTTAATTCAACATCTCTTCTGCATGTTGTAAATACAGATTACATTTCAAGAAACAAATGTTTGACATATTTAAATATTTATACGCATACGAATACGAGAAAGATCATGGAATATACATATGTACATAAATAGAAAATGAATATATGTATATATTTTTAGCTTTGGTTCCAAAAAATAAGTAAGACTAAAATTAATTGGCTGAAATTATTTTTACACATTCAATTTAAATATCTTCTTACAATTCTGAATAAAAAAAACTAACATGTTTGATTACCATAAAGGTTTTGGGTTAATCAAACAAACTAAAGATTTGTGATCAAATATGTTGCCTAATCTGCTTATACTATTATGTGGTTTTCCTATATAACTTTAAATCCAAAAGCATTAAATACTCCTTAGTTTCATGACTGATAAAAGAAGAATAACAAATAATTGATGAAAAATAAGTAAATATCTTCATTTCAGCCATATCTTAATTCCCCTTGTAATATTTGTCTTACTCAGAAAATATATTAGTGCAAAGTTCCAATTGTAAAATTTAAATCTTTCACAATCTTAATAGAACATATTCTTCCATGAACGAAACTTTTGTAGCATAGTGTAAAAAATAAAGTTTTGCTTAACATACTTGTTGTACTTACGAAAATAATTGAGGCACTCTCTAGTCTGCTCCTTTGTCAAACCCAATCCCTCGGCTGGTATGGGCAATGCTGGAGCTGGGACAAACCAATCCTCGTTCGCATAACCAGAAAAATCGGTTAGAAAATCATTACGAACTTTATACTTTGGTATTTGTTCCTCCAGCAATGAGAATATTTCCACTTCCGGAATATTTTCGCTGCTGCACAGATCTGTGTAGAGAGGGAAATAAAATTAAAGTAACTTAAAAATGTGTATAAATTTTCACACTTATCTACCTGTTAAGCAACTGGCATCGCAGGTCTGTCGTTTGGGTGGCTGCAACTGCTGCTGCTGTGTTCCTGTCGTCGTCGTCTGTTGCATGAGCCGTTTCGCTTGCAACTTGGGCAAATGTTTACTAATTGTCGCCTGGGCGGAGGGACTGAGGAGCGGCCTTTGGCCGCCATTGGCCCCGAATGTTGCAGCCGATAGCATCAAGTGTTAAAAAATATTGTCGTTGTTTTGTTGATTTTTATTTTTGTGTTTCTTATTTCTATTTTGTTTTCTGTTTTGTTCCTCTCTTCTCTTCCAGCTGGTCAATGTCTGGTATACAGTTCCTCAACTGCAAAATTTAGAATGGGTTTGTGTTAATTGTCTGGCAATCACATGAAACTAATAAGCTAGCAACGAGCCTAGGTATCATACGTAAAAGTTTTTCGTATTTGCCTTTCATGATTTCATTATGAACAAGCGACCCGCCCGCTCAACTCTTATCTACGCTACTGATAAAGTCAGCGAGCAAAAAAAAAAAAAATAAAAAAAGTTACCGATGATTATTAATACTATAAATATTAGTCAAACGTCAAAGGATTTTCGCAAAATTTGAACAAAATTGATCAATAACTGAAACGGCAAACACAGTTTACACATATAGAATTGTAATATTATACTATGAGGTTTACGCAATTTTCGAATTGCATTTTAACTTTATAAGTGTTCCATGATCTCATCTTGGTAACGATAATATTTCGTTTTAATTACAACTCACGATTCCAAGTTCATGTAGCTAGTTCTTTGATTTTTTATTTTAATAGATTATGTATTAATACTCTATTTAACAATATATGTAAGTAGATAATAATTTCTTATGGGCTCGTTCTCTTTGTCTTCGTCAGTAGTTATGGTCTTATAAATTAGCCAAACACAATGCCATTTTAAAACCTGTGGAAAACGGAATCAGTTTACATCTCGGGAGGTCTGACAGGGCCTCATCAGTAGTTCAACACTTATAAGTTATTATTACTAAAATGCCGTTATGAATAAGTGTTACCAATTGGCCATAAAAATAACTAAAGTGAAATGTCTAGTTCATGAGCTAATACTTTAGTTCTTAGTACTTAACTTGTAGAGTATTTCGTCTACGAATGATTGATTTTACAAATGATAACTGACTTTATATTAGCAATTTACGTATACATATGTATGTATATCTTTTATTTCGCAATAAAACTTTTTAAAAAAGTATTTGGAAGTTTATTTATGGTAGATAAAAAATTGTTTAACTCTACATATTTCGATGAATCGTCTGTTTCAAAACCCACCTTACATCAAAAAATGATATTGTGCACTCAATACTAAACTATTGAAAATATTGCAATTTGGAATTAACATTTTCTGTTTAGATTAAACCTGATTAATCTATTTATTTGGCCACAAGATATTTATTAAAAAACCGATGCATATCGAGCGTCGCGCAAGCGTCAACTGATTTTCACAGTGTTTGGAGTCTCCAATTGGAGTCAGCAAACGGTAGGAAGCTTTGCTGAGTCATTTTTCTTACAGTATTGTTGGAGGTCGCTTCGACAAGACCACAGGTAATTGGGAAAGTTTTATCGTCTAACAAAAAGAGTAAACCAACTTCAACAAAAAGAATCCCTCGTGAAGAGAATGAGAGAGACACTGGCAAAGACGATCGATCCGACTACGTGCCAAATGTAGCGTCGACAGGGTCGGCGGCTGCAACTAAAAAGCAAAGCGTGTGGTATGGTTTGCTGTATCTCTGATAATAACAATATGAAACATACAAAGAGGTAAAAATGTGTAATTAAACAATAAACAAACGAACAAAGGAAGAAAGGGAGAGAGAGAACGGAAATTGGGAACTTGGAGTCGAAAATGCAGCATTTGAAAGTCTCTCAAGAGCTACCTGAAGCACAAAGACCACAATTCGTAAGCAAACTGAAGCATGTGACGTTTCGGGGAGGCATTCCCTCTGATATAGGTATAATATGTATGTATATAAATCTTGATCAAGGGTGCTAAATAATTATGACTGGTAAGTAATCTCGCCGACATCTAGATACTCTGCGTCAAGTAGGTGTGCAATATTAAATTAAAATAAAATTTATTCAAAATGATCACCAATTTATGTACGTATTGCCAAGCTTGAAAAGATGTTAACCAACTGTTGAGAAAAGAAGATTCGATATTCTGTCCATAATTTGATTCACCGGTTACAAGAAGAAAAATTTCCGATTATAAAATATGTAGTTGCGATTGAAAAATTCGAATCCACCCTTATATTGTACCGGTACAGAGTATGTATTAAAATGTACGATAGTTGAAAGACCTGACTGACTATGAATGGCGATTACGTTTGACATTTCTTTGGTTTTTTGGCGCTATCTCGACGTTTTTTTTTACTGCTTGCAATTTGCTGAAACTTTGGCATGCATTGCATAATCACACACACACTGGCAATTAGTAAAAACAAAAATAAAAATCAAATAATTTGTCTTTTCATTTTGTATTTTTAGAGCGAGAAATTTACATACATACAGGCAAAAGAAAAACGAAGAGAGACAAATCGTGAATGGAGGAAGCAAGCCGGCAGCAGTCAGCGGTAATAGTTTTTGGCATCGTTGTATTTCTGTAGAAAGCAGCGCAGCGTAACGACGCGTCGACGTCAGTTGTCTAGCAAACACTGCACATTGGTTCAAGGTTGGGAAAAAATGCTACTAAATCAGCATATAATTAATTTAAAGTTTGAGGATATTGGTATCGGTTTCTTCACAATCCACCAACAATTTAATTATTAGTAGAAGAGTAATCCCAAATTAACAAACTAGTTGAACATAAGGACTTCGAAAGAAATTGTGAGTATTCCGTATAATTTAATGCAATTTTGACCACAGTATCTTGAATAGGCGGGTTCTTTTTCTTTGGTATTGTTGTCACACTCGTACTTACACACACGCATTGCAAGCATTTTTTATTTCGTAGGTTCCGTTTGTGTCAGAGACGCGTAAAGAGCTCATTTTGTCAGACAACAAGAACAACACCGTGAATGTGGCAAACTAAAATTGATGGCATAATGCTCTAAAATTATATCCAAAGCAGCAGCGGACAAACCCTCAAAAACGCTTGCCAAAAACACAAACAAAAATTTGTTAGAGTTGATGCGTTTGTTCTTTAAATTGTTTTTGGCATTTTCGACTAGTCTTGCTCCTGAGCTATTTTCACGCTCAGTGTACTCAATTTCTTGTTTTTCTTTTTGGCATACGCACACTATGATACTTTTACCGTTTTCTACACTTATATAAGCAAAAAAAAAAGGAAAAGAAATTAAGCATAAGCCAAAAGCAGCACGATTGCTAGTGGGGCAGGGTCATTAGACGACAACGATTAATATATGTACATATGTATGTATGTAATTGTATTTGATTTTCTTTATAAAATTAATTTATTCGTTTTTGCTTTCTTTTTTATAGATTTGCATGAATCAGCTGGCCAAATGTTGATGATACGTTGCGCGGAGGTGGGGAAATACTGATGCTGTGGGGGAGGTCAGAAGTAACAGTAAAATGTTGCGTAGGCGCAGCTGTATATATATACATGTGTGTGTGTGTAGGATTTATAAAACACTGTTCTTTAATCATTTTTTCACAATTTCATAATATTTTCATAGCATTTATTTTTTTTAACCTTTAAATCACAGCGCCATCAAATTATTGAATTTTCATTTTCGTTCTCACTTTTTCTGTGTCTTCTGTTTTGGTCGTACAACAACATTCAATTGTAGTTGTTGTTCACTGCTACCTACATTTTTTTGCCATTTTTCTTTTTTCAGCGTATTCGTCGTCACATGGAATTTTTATTGCTCGCTGTGCATAACGCGCTACTCGTCAAGTGAATTGCAAAAACGATTTTATTCACAATTTGTTAACTATTAAAATATTTATAAACACTTTGTGTTTGTGTGCGTCTGTATTAAACAACGAATTAAACTAATTTATTTAACTAATTTTCGATTTTGCAGACTTTCGATAGACTTATTTAGCATCTGGCAATATTGTTATTCTTATAAAAATCGATAGTATTTCCTACAATCGGTTTTATGGTAAGATAGATTTTTTTAGATTGGTTGGACGGTGCTGCCATACTGTTAATATAATACATTTGTACTCATCGTTAATTTAAATTAAATATGACCTTGACTCTGCGTTTTGAAAAACAAGCACCAACAAAATGTGCAAGCATATACATATATTTAATAAGCAAAGTAATTATATTGTGAATTAGCACAGTCAATTGGATCTATCCGTATGAAACCCCCTTTAGAATGAAGAAGCAGAAAAAATATTAAGATTGAATTGATGCTCTAATAAATAATAATAATGAAATAATTTTTTTTATAAATTTTTTATTTTTGATTAAATACTTTTTGAAATTTCTACAAAAAAGATTTTTGGATGGTTTTTACAAACTGCGTTGAGGCGTTTTAAAATATTCCTTGTAAATATACTATAAGATATATATATTCGCACATTATGTTCAGTAGTTTTCAAAAAAAGGAAAGAAAAGGAAACACCAATGTAACAGCATTTTGGCTTGATTAGGAATGCCTAATTTTTATATATCATCTGTATATATATTAAGATTATTTGTATTTCAATATGTGCCCAATTTCTGTTTTGCTTACATTGAAAAATGTCTTTAAAACGAAAATTTCTAAAGAAGATTTTTTTTGTTTGGTTTTTGTTTTTGTAACGAATTATAACAATAAATTTGTGTTGAATCATCATGATCAATCGTCGGCATTCTTGCGCGTTGAGACTATTAAATTGGAGGCACCAATCGAGTCCGGAAACATGGAGTGATAATTAATCAATGGAACATAAGCGGCCGTAATGACACGTCCAGCAAACCAACGACCGTGCAGAGCATTTACCGCTAATACAGCAGTTGTGGTGCTGGGGCATTTTACATAGACGGTGCCTGTGGTAGATACCGTATCCACATGTATATGCAGGACACCGCCATGTTTGCCGCATTCTTCCAGCACATCATCACGTATCTCCGAATCCCAGGTGGTGTTTGTCTCTGTACGTGGATCAAACATATTAGACAGGATAAAGCACTGTGTGGCTATCGATGGTGTCTGCTGTTGCTGCTGTACTGGTGCCGGTTGTGGTGCTGTAGCCAACAAAGCATTGGCTGCTGCTTGCGGTACTGCCAATCCGGCACCTTCAGCCAGCTTAAACATAAGCTGCAGACGTCCAGTAGCGCCGAGATCAATGCCAGTACGATCCATTTCATCTGTATCCAGTGATGTGGTATTCATATCCAGGCGTTCAGTCACATTGCCCACTTTCATTGGTCGTCCGGCCAACTCAAAACCATTCAATTGTTCCAAAGCCTTTTTGGCATCGTCTGCATTGTGATACTGAAAATGAAAACGAAAAAATAGATTTTAATTCAATAACAAGATCAGAATACATATTTTTGGGGGATATTTTCTTTCCCTATCTCTAAATCGAACTGACTTTTATTTAAAACCACAATACTACGTATATTCACTTACCGTAATAAACCCATAGCCCTTGGAGCGACCCGTTTCGGTATCCATAATTAATTGGATTACATCAATTTTTCCAAATGGTTCAAATATGCCACGCAACATATCTTCGGTGATGTTGAAATGCAATGATCCAACATATAGACGCATGGGACCTGTATGGCTCTTAGGTTGAAAAGCTGGGGCAGCGTTTTGCAAACGATTCTTTTCCGCCTGTGTGTGTTGCACCATTATGGGCACGCCGAGAAGCCGCTGGCCCGATAAGCCCAAAGCCAGGCTCACCGATTCGGGATCTTCAAATTCAATATATGCGATACCTTTGAAGCGTTTCGTCTTATTGCATGTTATCATTCGTACATCGCGAACTTTGCCCACACTAGAAAAGAATTCCTCGAGATCTCGTGCTCGAACACGCTGTGATAATTGGATGCAAAAGACAGTGCGAGCATCACGCTCTTCGGGACTGAGCTCTGTGGGCGGTGTGCGATCATGGCCAGCACCATTAGGTGACCGGCGATGCGGTGAGTAGCTGGTACGCCGACGGCTGCTGTAGAATGAGAACAAAAAAAATATAGTTAATTTAATTCATCACAATTCTTTCATATTTTTTATATTTACTTTCTATCTCTGGAGCGCGAATGACTACGACGGCGTTCTCTTATCGGGCTCATTCGTTTGCGCTGATGATCCTTTGAGCGGCTGCGTCGACGTCGATCTCTTGATTTATCGCGCTGCATGGACTTACTGCCACCACGACGTTCACCTTCACGTGACCGACGATCGCGGTCGCGATCACTGGCATAACGGCTCCGATCTTCCCGAGAGCGACTCCGGCGTGATGATCTTTCTTGATCTCGGTCACGATCACGATCTCTATCCCTATCGCTGCCACTGCGTTTTGTGCTACTGCCGCCATCACGATGGCGATCACGCTCTCGGTTTTTATCACGATAACTGCTGCGATCATTACCGCGATCACGTCTAGATTTACCATCTCGGGAGCCACTACGACTGCTGTAGAATTCAGGGAAGACAATAAATTGTTGAAGATATTGCAAAATGCAATATGAATTGCTATTAAAAACTCTCTTACTTTGCATACAGTATCTTTCTATGTTTTTTTTTGTACTTACCGTGATCGTTTGCTGCGTTTTTTGCTCAAACTCCTGTCACGTCCATTACGCGAACTACCATTCTCAGCATAATCGTCATCCTGTCCGGTACTGTCGCTGCCACTGCTCCTTCCGCGTCCTCCGCGTCCCACGCTGCCCGCACTGACATTCTACATTCAGATAGGTTGATTTGTGGATTGTTGTTGGCATTTTTGTTTATTTTTTTTTTTTTGGTTTTGGGCGTAAGGATTTGGGATTGGGAATAATGAAGGATTTGGACGGGATCAGATGGCATTGATTGGGTTCGTTGGAGATCGCAAGCAATTCAATAACGTACGTATATAGAACAATTGGTTTGTTTTTATATATTTAGTGGGGTTTTTTTTTTTGGGGGGGGAAGACACACATAACGGTTGGTTCGATCGTTCGTTACGTTGTAGTAGTAGTTGATCGGTTGTAGTAGTTGTATTTCACATTATATGATATTTTTCGTATATATATGTAGTATATATATACATTGGTTTCGTATATATATTTTTTTTGGTTTGTATTTTTTTTTTTTTTGAATAAGAGAAAGCAAATCAAAGTAAATTAGTTAAATTTTTTGGTATCTGCAAGTATATAAAATAGAAATGCTTAAGTCAACAATGATCATTGGTGAGGGATCATTGCCAATTTAGAGCAGAGTAGATAATAGAGATAATAGATCTTAAAGGTATAATGCATATATATATATATATTATAGATTTCAATAAAATATATATATATATACATGCATATAAATTATATGTATATGGTATATAGATATGACACACACACATGGATTCACACGTCGTCGAGAAATATCTCCACATGCTCTCGTTTTGGGGGGGTTTTAGCGCTGGCTAGATGGTTGATTCTTTCTGGGTTCTGTCTGCCTAAAAGACGACATTGTCTATATACACATATAGAATATATAGACAGTATATATATATATAAGTAAGATAGATAATAATGCAAAATTTAAGAAAATTGTATCGTATTACGTTTCTTAATAATTTCATTCGATTTTGCGGTTTCATATGATTGAATATTTTTTTATTGGTTTCGTGTCGTATTATTTCATATATCATTTCTGACTTTCTTCTGTATCTTGGGGGGCTATTAGAGCCTTGATCTGTTCTGTGAGTAGTAGAGTGAGATTGATTTAATTAGGTAGAGTAGAGAGAGGTAGTAGTAGTAGGTGGCTGCTGCCTCTTTTAAGCCTGCCTGCCTGCTGTGTTGTCTGTAGTTTGTGTCTTGTGCCTGGGGCCCCAGACAACACAAGTCAATAGGTAGTAGTAGTAGTGGTAGAGTTACGAATCTGAAATTTAGGTTCACGTTCAGTTTTTGTTCAGTTGAATATTTGGGTTGTTTTTTTTTTCAAAAATTAATAGCAAAAAAAAAACAAACTAAAACAAATCAAATAGAATTGAATAATGCCTTTAGATATGTTTTGGTGTTTTTTTTTCGTAGTTGGTTTTTAATCGTTTTTTTTTTTTGTTCTTTTCTTTTGGCACATTCAAAACTTACCAAATTATCTCCAGAGGTTTTTGTGTTTTGTTTAGAAATGACCAAAACAATCTCTAGCAACAATATTGAGAGAGCTTATACGATTTTCTGCAAAGACATTTCACCCTTTGAAGAATTATTCTCGCTTTTGTTTTGTTTGATCGAAATAAAGTGTATTTTGCTTACGGGGGAGAGAAATAGACAAGTGAGAGAGAGAGAGAGAGAAACAGCAATAAGACAAACAACAATTCGATTTGCGAGTAATCGATTTTAATTTGACTATATACACCTGTACTTATAACTGTAAAGATTCTCCCCTAAAATAGGACTCCTTTGGAAATAATAGAAGAATTTCATATCAAACTGATTTGTTAGACTTCCGTTCATCATGGCGGACTTCCTCAATCAACTAAGTTTTAGTTTACATGGTAAAACCACAGTCTTAGTCTCGCGTTGTTGTTTCTTGATAATACTGATTTTTTGATGCTTTTAGGTTTTATTTATTAAGACATATATGCTTCCTAAATGGTTTCATAAATGCGATTTTCTTATAAACGCCTTCTTATCAAGTATCGTGGAAAAATATATTTTTATTTCCTGTTAAAAGTTTTCTCTCTTCTTCTTGTTTAATATATGTATATATCTATAAGTCCTATTTCTTTGTAAAGATAAGATATAGAAACACTAAAACAAATATTTTACTTTATACTTATCAATATTCAAATAAGACCGCTATTATAGAAATTGTTGATAAACCAGTTTTCATGTAATAAGTAAGCAAAAAAATATGAAAATTCGTAAAACTGGTAGGGTTGCCCCATTGGGGTATTGTTGTCAGTTATAGTGGGTAACAAATGGAATATTGATACCTATCCCCCCATTCAGTTTATTTTTTTTGAATTATGCTCAATTGCATTTAACCATCCAATTGAAAAAAAAAACAAATTGTCTAAAGTTGGGATAAACATATCTCTACTAATAAATACTGCGGTTTTAAGAATAGTCTTCATTTTGCTTAATGTACACTTTTCAATCTTTTGAAAAACAAGTTAAGATTTGTTAAAATTTATTAATTCGGTGATTAAGTGTTATAATAGATTTCATTATACAGTGCGATCTCAATTCAAAAGTTTGGGTTGTTAATTTAACTCATCAGATCATACCGTTTCACTCATCGAATGACTACTGTACCACCTCACTCCGTCCCCCCCAAGGAAAAATCGGCAAAAACATTGAACAATCTTTCTGTTGAGCCGGGCGTAACGATGATTTAAAAAAAAAAAGAAGAGAAATACAAGTCAGTACACAGCATATTAGTGCTTATACCGAACAATTTCATTTTTTAATCAGCAACAAAAAATTAGGTTAAAAATCGATTTAAGACAGGCAACCGCCACTTAATATGCATTGCGTGCATTGGCAACATATGCATATGCATATATGTACACATGGCTCGTAATTGTGTGTGTGTGTGAGAGAGTGTAAGTATGTGTGTTTTTGTCTGAGACGACGACGACTTACATACGTATAGCGCTTGTGGGGGTGTCTATATGTAAAAGAGAAGTATACAAACATTCAGATAGAGTAACCGTTGACTTTTTCTCATAGTTTTGCATATTTTTTAAAATTTTTTTGTTTTGTACAAACCCGTTTGAGGCTTAAGATTAATTCGAAATATGTATCTAAAAAATACATCTGATTGAATTCACTTACGTTTTTCTGATATGGTGCCTCGAGCATTGCTTCGACATCAAAATCCTCGGCCATGTTTAATTTTATTCCGTTTTTCTGTCTTGCTCCAAAAGGATTTTTCTGGATTGGTTTCGTTGTCTAAGCACGTTTGAAGAAAGTAAAATATGTTGTTGTCTCACTCCTGAGTAATTCGTGGTCCACTTACGAACTTGTTTTGCAATTAGTTTGTATTTAAAATACAGTTTTTCTTTCTGAATATTAAATATAAAATTTTTCTCTAGCGTGAAAAAATGCTTAAGAATTGCAGTGTTGCGTATCGATTAATATATTTAGTGCTCATTGTTACTTAGCCCTCGTACCATCGACAACTTATCGGTGTTAAGAATGTGTTTTATATGATGTAAATCTACATGTTTTTGTTGATTTCTGGTTTATGGAAGCATGAATATAAACGTACTATTTATCAAAGTATGTATATTAAAGGACTTATTAAACGCCAATTAAACGAGTCGAGCATCTCTAATTTCATTACGTTACTGCAACGTAATGATGACAGACATCGATAACAAGGCTGCCACCTGGGTACCTGTCGATACCTGTATATTTCTGTCTGCGTCAATATGTGTGTGTTCTGTGTTTTTGTGTCGTCACTTTAATTGATTTGTTTATATTAAAAAGCACGCAAAAATATTTGCTAATATGCTAACATGCAGCCAGCATGCATTTACACCAACTAAGAACCATCTAATAATTTAAAACTCTGGGCAGGAATGGCCAACAACACGATAAATACCGATAGAGAAAAACAAAGATAAACATAAATTGTTATAATTGTTGAGTCATCAACAAATTAGGCACCCAAAAAGGCAAAAAAAGAAAGGGGACGTGGTAGCTACAGGTGAGTGAGCTGCAGACAACGAAGGAGGCAAGTCATTCTTTGTCCCGGATGGCGTAAGCCAAACCAAAACTAACAAACCACTCCCGCCTCCCGTTTTCCCCTCCTACCCAAAACAATGCCCACCTGCAATACACTTTTCACATTTCCCCTCTAAATCATCATTATATTTAACCGTTAAACTTTCCGCGTCGCTGACCCTTTGAAAGGTGTGTCTAAATATGTTTTTGGTTTCTCCTTTTCTAAATTTCAGTGAAAATTTTACTAAACAGAAAAGAAAGAAAGCAGAGAGAAAAAAGGAAAGTAAAACTAGAATGGAGGACTATAAATTCCTTTTTAAAATCGTCTTAGTGGGAAACGCTGGAGTTGGTAAAACTTGTCTAGTCCGCCGCTTCACTCAAGGACTTTTCCCCCCCGGCCAGGGGGCAACCATTGGCGTTGACTTTATGATCAAAACTGTCGAAGTTGATGGGGAGAAAATTAAATTACAAATCTGGGATACGGCCGGCCAAGAGCGATTTCGTTCTATTACCCAAAGTTACTATAGATCGGCACATGCATTGATTTTGGTCTATGATATTAGTTGCCAACCAACTTTTGATTGTCTGCCCGATTGGTTACGTGAGATCCAGGAGTATGCCAATTCGAAAGTATTGAAAATTCTTGTCGGTAACAAGACAGATCGTGACGATCGTGAGATACCAACACAAATTGGTGAGGAGTTTGCCAAACAGCACGACATGTACTTCCTTGAGACATCTGCCAAAGAGGCGGAGAACGTTGAGCGTTTATTTTATGAGATTGCTGCTGAACTTATTGGCCAGGCCAGGAGTAAGGATGGTAGTGCTGCGGCAGCTGCAGCAGCGGCCGCCCATAGGCAGTCCGAAGGCAGCGGTGTTGGCAGTTCCATTGGTTTGGCCAGTTTGAGCGCCAAAGCGGCACAAAGTAATTGCTGTGGTGGCGGTGTAGCCAGTGGAGGCGGTAGTAGTAGCACTAGTCATGGCCAAGCAGGCTGAAGAGAGTGAAGTAGATTGAAACTGAACAGCTAAAATTAACTTTTTAAATGGTTTATGTGGGGCAAGTAAAGAATAAGTCTAAAGTTTCGGATTATAAATGCCGGATTTTAAAGTCCAGCCAAAAAGAGCCAAAATCGATTTCCAATTTACACTTTTTATTTTCATAGTTTTCTAAATTAAAGAATTACATGAGGCACAATTTTCCTTTTGAATAATTTAAAAATAAATATAATTAAATATCCAGATAAAGAATATTTAAAAAGTATGTGTGATGGAATAAGTAATCCACAAAAAATATACCAAATTGTTGAGATATTTATTTTATGTTGCCTGCTTGAAATACTCAAAATCAGGAATCAGTTGAACTATATTCTTTTTAGTTTTGAAATCACACAAACAATTTCAAAAAGTTGGCTCTTCTTGTGCAGGCAACACATTTTATAGTTTTCAATATGTACATATGTACATGTTTTGGATTGCTACATTTCATTTGCTATCATTAATTAATAATACATGGAAATTGATTTTCCCCTAGATATTATAAAAAAAAAATCACAATTGAAACTTCCCCGTCATAAGCCATTTGTCAAATGACTATGGATGCTAAATATTTGTGTTAAAAACAAAAAAAACTAATTATTAAACTCCATTGGATGTGTAGTTTTAAAAAAGCGCCTGATTTTTTGTATTAGTATTCTTATCTAGTTATGTATTTATATATCTTTATAAATATTTTAATTTTATTTTTTATTCAGCAATCAACTGCCGATTGCTGTACAGTTTTTAATTACTTTAGTATCAAATGCATTGCACACTAAATTTTCAACATGTTGTTTTCTAGTTTTCTCTATTTTACAGAATTAAGTATATATATACAAACGTATACACTATATTGTATATTTGATACATTTTTATATTATTTTCTTTTATTGCAAATTAGAAAATAAGGCGATTTTATGACATTCCAAAAATTAAAATTATATAGTTGTGTATAAGCATAAATAAAATAATGGAATACCGTTTTGTAATTGAAAACAAAAACCAAAAAAAGTCGATTTAGTAACTTTTAAGATATGGGCAAATGTGCAATGGAAATACAATTTTTGAATATAAAAAAAAACACATATAGATCACCGACTTTTCATTTTAGCTGCCAAACAGATTTTAAATTTCAGAGTTTAAACTAAAAGGAATTTAGTTTTTAAAAGTTCAGATCAAACAAATTCAATTGAAAAAGTTAATATTTAATGCAAAGTTATCAAATCTGAAATTACTTTCACTTCTTTCTAGGTGTAATTTTTTCATGGGTTTTTTTTTAAATTTTTGCATTTTTAAATATAAAAGTATAAAACTTATATTAACAGATGTTCTTTTGCCAAAATAGAGATTTATTTTTTCTCAAACAGGAGTTGGTACCAGCAGTAAGAAAGGTCCTTCATTGAAATATTATGTTATTCTTAGGAACATTCAATTAAAATTAAAACGAAAGTTGTCATTTAAGTTCTACATATGTATATACTAGTATTAACTTTACCAGTTGCCCAAAAACCAGTCAACAAAAAGTTGATAGCACATTTTCATGCATACATACATATGTTTTTATCACACTATGATTCGATAGTATGGCAATTGTGTGTAGATATATATTTTCTATTCTAGTTCGCACATTTGGTTGATTATCAACAATCAGTTAACACTCACATAACAAACTTTATTAAACTAAATTATTGTACTACAGAAGGAAATTCATAGCCTTAACTTTTCAAAATGTGGTAAACAAACATTAGCTAAATTTATCTAATTATTTTAACAAATCATTCGCGAACTCAACGCCAAAGAAAACTGCTGCTGTCGAAGGAAAGGCACGTATTAAAACCGGAAGGATTCCACGATATAGTGCCGATGGTCCCTCTCTGGCCATTAGATCGCGAAAAACACTTCGAATCCCATGCTTATAAGTACCTTCAGGTGCTGTAACAATACAAAAATGTTACGAAATAATTTAGCAATCCATTAATATTCAATAAAGCATCAAATGACTCACTGCTCTGTAAACGACTTTTTAGTACATCAAAGGGGACGGCCAAAGTCCAAAACACTATTCCAGCAATGCCGCCAGCAAATATGGTAGAAGTTGTACTAATTTGTCCAGTTTTGGATTTCTTCCTGGCCAAATCTTGCAAGGCTTCATAGGCCACAAAATAGAAACCAGTGGGCGAATCTAAATAGTTATAGAAAACATAACGTTTGTTTATATCAAAGACATCAGAATCAAATAAAATAATTTATCATTACCTCTCAAAATGCAGGCACAAGTACCCCTAAAGAGACTTCTCATTCCACCTTGTCTATATAATTTCATGGCCGCGTCTGTCATGCCATTATACATTAGCTGACCTCCACTAACAGGTTGGGTTTGTAGCAAAATTTTTATTCTATCCGATGGTACAGTAACCAAAGCCGAACAAATCCCTGCAATGGCTCCCGCAGTGAAGATTTGTGGATAGGTAAGTCGGACATGTTCGTCTGTCTGAAATAGGCGTTTGCCTGCTGCATATACGGCAAAATCCACTGCATATATGGGAGTTACGCCCACCAAGGGCGCAGATATTCCTCGATAGAATCCGCGGATACCCTCTTGACGCATGGTTTTTACTGTGCAGTCGATCACACCTTTATATTTGGGTTGCTGGCCGGGACCAGGCATAGGCATAGTCTGCAGACGAACCTGTAAAGTAATCAAACATTTGTACATATAATTGTATAATATACATAAATTATTTATGTTGGTTTCATCGGATCTCACCTTAATGGTATCTAATGGATACCCTGTAAGTACATTACACATTCCACCAAATCCTCCAGCTATAAAGAATTTTACTGGGTTGGCCTTTTGTTCATCTACTTGTAAAGTCGTCATTTTATTTATTTATTTAATATTATTCGTTTATGCTTTTACGTAAACAAAAGACGGGCAAATTCTAAAGTTTGGAAAGCACATGTGTGGGTTACGTTATCAGCTGGCTATATGACTGTTGACCTATGCTAACAATGTTGATTTCTTCATTGGTCCGCACAAGTTCAATTTCCATGTTTAAATAACGTATTTACTTTAAAATGATTTCAGTGAAATTAGTAGAAATTGCAGCAGGCAGGCCGAGCGGCAGGGCTGGAAAACCATTGAGGGGACCATCAATAGCTATCAAGCATTTATGTAAGTAATTCGAGACATTAATTTATTGAAAATTTTGAAAATATGCGGAATAATTTGTATAAATTATCCCTATTTAAATTAATTTTGGGATATACATTATTTTTAATTCCGAAGAATTTAATTAATGAACTGAATAGATTTATGTTTTCATGGCCACTTATGTTTACTTGTTTGAAACTTTTTAATTATGACAAATTCGTGTAAAACATTTCCACTTTAAACGTACAAGAATAATAAGGTTTTAAAAATGATTTCAAAGTTTAAGCGCATGTATACCCTTGACGACGACATATGCATAATTTTAAATACGACTTATCGATAATCCGTTTATTCATATAATGACTCATCTCTAATAAATCATCACTAGGAGCGATGTGACCACACTGAAATAGAGTAAGAATACTATTTTCCTAATATTTGCAAAAATATTGGGTACGGGCACAACTTGTCAGTTGACATGTATTAATTTTGGAAATTAAAATACTTAGTAACCCATATTCGTTCATAATCAGTTAAACAGTACACTCACAATTTTGGCAGTACGCTATAGAATTAGCGTCACCTTACCTACACCTGCCCCGCCTTGAACAACGTAGTGGAAGAGGAAGAAAAGGTCGCTAAATTGTTGCGTATATTTTATTTTCCTTCTCCACATTTTTTCAGTGTTTTACCAAAGTTGTTGTTGTTAAACGAGTGCAGTATATATCTAACATATATGCATAACTTATGTCTAGGGAGTTATGTATCAGTAGTTGTAGTGCGAGCTGCAGCAGCAGGCGCAAGAGAGGAAAGTGATATAGCAATAGCAACAACAAAAACGAAACGAAAATTTTAGTCAAATAAACCAGCGAAACGTGCACCAATAACCAATTTTCTTCGAGTGTCTTAAACAATGTCTAATGGCGACGATGTGCTAGACAATTGGGAAGAAATTGATGAGTCTAGGGTGAGTAGAATTGGAGGCGAACATCATCTTCCAATACGTAATGATTCATAATATGGCAAAAAAATTGATTACATTTTTTTTATAATGGCTACCGCTAGCTCTCTATGACGTTGGAAACGAAGTTGCGTACCACGGAAGAAGAGAGTAAGGAGGAAAAGAAAACAGCTGGCAAAATGAAATTGCTTCAACGGCCACAGAGCCAACTTCATCAGGAGAGCAGCCAACAGTCATCGCCGAAGCAACTAATCATTGCCAAAAAGCCGTTGCCAACACTATTGGCATCAGCAACGCCTCAAACGCAAGATGATGGTACTTCTACACCCGTTTTGATGGTGCTACATAAATCGTCCAGCGAATATGATGCGACCACCTATGCCACTCCCATTAGCAATCAAACTGTGAAAATTTTACGTCGTCCTGCCCAGGCGGAAGAGCGTCGTGATACAAATGGCCTGAAACCGAAGCAACCCATTAAGACGTTAAAACAAAGAGAACAGGAATATGCAGAGGCCAGGCTAAGGATATTGGGTGAAGCCAAAAACCCTGAGGACGATGAACCGTTAGTAAAACTTTCCATTCATTTTTTTTTACGTATAAGAGTTTAAAATGTTTCCTGGTCAAACTATAAAAATTAGACTGGCAATCGAATGAAAGTCATATAGAAATTTCTAAAATACTTCTTACCAGTAACTGATGTATAACAAAAATGTTCTAGAATAACTATTTAAGATTTAGATTTTGTATCCAAAAATAATTTTAGATTCAAATTTTTTGTGTCCTCTTGCCAAAAAGCAAAAGTTATATTTACATACACAGTTTATTAGATCATATTTAAAAGTCTAAAGGTCAAGTATTGAAAATTGAAATAGATATTAGTTTAACAGTTTTAGCAAATTCATATTTAAAGCATATTTGAAAAATAATAACAAATTAGGTTTATACATATATAGAAATTATTTACAATTTTGCTAAAGAAATCGTTTTGTTTACACTTAATGTGATTTGTTTGTATGTTTTTTTTCCTTTCTTTCCATTAATTTGATTAAATATCAAAGTATTCCTTATCAGTTTGTCAATATTGTCGATGTCCATTTGTTAGGCATGCAATATAGTCTCTCGATGGTTCGAAACACTTCGAAAAGTCGAACTATTTACATTATTTTTTTTTTAAATTAAATCTTAAGTTAAACACCAAACTTAATGATAGTTTAACTATCACTAGGTACATTAAGTTGAAAATTTTCACATTTGTTTCATTAATTAAGTTGTATATTTGTGAGATTGTTATATTTTGAAAAGCTTTAATTTCGTAGTCAAATTTTGTACCCAATAATTTATATATCCAAGTGAAATTTTTTTAGAGCAATGAATATTTTAATTTTCTTTTAGAGAAACTCCTGCTGCAGCAGTAGGAAGCACTTCACAGTTGGGCGCTACTCCGACCACTGCCCCAGGAACACCAGTAATTACAGGAACGCCAACACCTGGCGGAACAACAACTCCAGCATCGCAATTGACTTTACCCGCTGTTAGCAACAGTAGCAATAACAGCAGTAATAATAATAATAATCCCAATCCTGGCATGCATCGCTCTAATTCAGCACCAAAAATGACGCAAACAACGTCATATAACAATTACAATAGTTACTTCCAAGGACCGCAAAATCCAGGACTGAATTATTACTATCAGCATGCGGGTGCCCAACAAACGCCACCCATTCAACCGCATTTTAATCAATTTATGCCACCATATGGACCAGGCGGTGGTGGTGTAGGAGCTGGAGGAGGAGTTGGTGTTGGTGGCTTAGCTGCCGTACCCAATTCCCAACAGAGTTGGTCACCAGTGGTCGGAGGCAGTGTCTCAGCTGCTCTGCTGCGACAACAATCAATGCAAACACCGCCACATCATCAGCAACAGCAGCAGCTGCAGCAACAACAGCAATCGCAGCATCCGTATAATGATAATATTTTACGTTTGCCACGAGGTCCATGCCCCAACGGTTCATTTGGTTTTCAGATGCGTCGGTAACAGCTTGCTGGACGTTTGGATGCAATTCAAATTCGACAAATTATTTTACAATTTTACAACTTCAATTCTATCGTAGTTTATCGATTCCAAATGCTAGTTTCTATACCAATCTATATTTTTTATACTTCCATATGCATTCATTCTTTAAGATCTGTAATAATTTCAAATGCAATTGCAATATCAAATGTCATCCAATACAAACCAACAAAAACTACGAGTAATAATATGTGTAAACTAAATTTTTGACAGACTTTTTGATAGTTATTTTGTAAATTTACAATTCAAGCAAACAAAAAAAAAACCAACAAAAATATCAAACTCACAAGAAACACACAATTTAAAAAAAAAAACCCATACTAATAATAAAAAAAAATGCAAAACTATAATAATTTAAATCAAATGTGTGTTCAGCAAGAATACTTTTGTATATTAAATCTGGTTCTAGTGTAAAATTTATTTCCGATATCTTGATAAAAATTTTTACCATGTATATATATATGTATATACATATATATGTGGGCGATCAAAATTTGACAATTGTTCATACTTTTAATTCACGTTAATCCTAATAGAGTTGAATGATCTTTTGCATGAGAAAACGATGTTATATATGCCGATTGCATTAATCTGTTCAACATTTTTAACCTTGATCCCGTTAAATCAACAAATAAATTGTTTTATTTTTGTAAAATAAATGAATTATTTGTTGCAGATAAATGATCTTTATATCAAAACAAAAATACATATAGATTCAATTGTTGTTCCAATTTATTTGGTATCTTTGGCATTTTTCATTTCACGCTCTTTCGGTATTCAGAATGGTAGAATGGAATATAAAATATATACTAAATTTATATATTATTTTTAAATTATAGTACATAATAAAGTTTTTATCAGGTTTTTAAAACACAGCTTCCTTTAATTGTTACAATCAAAAATTTGTTCTTAATGATTAACTTTATTTGAGAAATTATACAGTTCTTTTATATGTTGCGCAATTTAAAGATTAAAGGATTAAAGAGATTTGAGAATCGCCCATTATCAAGTTATAGGTCTGAAACTTCGTTTTTTGATTATTACATCGGCTTTGTCATAGTATTAATAACCCATTTCAATGCAGTTTATTGTTTAATAATTTAAAAAATCGATAAAATTTTAATAAAATTTTACAACACTATGTAGAACAAGGAAAGTTAGTGTAATAGACACTTTTGGCAGATTTGACAGACAGATCCTGACATCAGGAAAAACCTTAAACCGGAAAGTTATTTGCGTGAAAAATCTTTATAGAATTGGGCATAAATTGAATGTTTAATTAAAAATTAACTAAAACAACTTGCATTTATTTTTATAAAGCATTTCAAATGCAAGCTATTCTTTACCCCCAACATTGATTTCGTTCCACTTAATAAAGATTGAGGAGGGTTGTAAGAGGAAGAGGTCATAAAAGAGGTTATCAAACATGTTATTGTTATTTTTTGCAAATTTTATAAATGAACAACAAAATAAATGTGCAATATTTCAACGCCGATCGAATTATTTGTGCCTCCTCAGTGACTAGTGACGCTGCCAGACTTTGCTTATCAGCCAAATAGCATACATACATATGTATGTATGTATGTACATATTCGCACAAATTTGAAAAACTTGTTGGTTGACGGGGAGCAGTGGGTGGAACGACTATGTACGTAGAAGTCACCTACCTAGGCCTAGAGGTACACACATAAAAATTATTCCATTTCAATTCCAGATTTCAGTTGAAAACGAAACGTCGACCAGTGCTGATCATAAGAGTAAATACAGAGAGCATAAAGCTGTGCTTTTACCGTGTTTATGTATGTGTGTGCGTGCGTGCGTTCTCTCACTTTTCCTCTCTTTCGCATAAAAGCAACACGTGGGCGACATAACGCCGAAATAATTTATAAAAATAACAACAAAGAGAAAACGTGATTGGTAATATCATTTAACTTTTGTCAGTTTACTATCGTAAAATGTCACAGCGCGTCTTGGTAATTGGAAGTGGAGGACGGGAACATGCTATATGCTGGAAATTATCGCAATCGAAGGCGGTATCCAGTATTTATGCTCTACCTGGAAGCTTTGGCATTGGCCAAGTAAAGAAATGTGAGAATTTAACTGCCCAAATATTGGATCCAAAGGATTTTGAGGTGAGTCTATGACCTCAAATTAACCTTCCAAAACGGGATTGTGTTGCAAATACATACATGAATTAAATAAATAAAAATATACTGTGTAGGTTTGTATGTGTGTGTGTGCGTTGGATAATTGAGACTCATGCGTTGCCACTTGTTGGCAATCTCCAGCTGTTTTGATGATGATTTCTTATATGGCTTCATTTTTATGATCCGATCTTGAATCTATGTATGTATGTATGTGCCAGAAAGTGCACATTTTTGTAGCTTTACTGTGTCAGTGCTAAGCGAAGGTAACAAATTGCACAATCGAGACCTTTTCGCTGGCAAAGATCACTGCAATCATATTGTGATTGCGGCTAATCGGTTTTTTATACCCTTCCAAATTGAGTGTAGCCAACGGTTTGCAACCCACAGCAGGAAGTGTTTCGACTTTTTATGATTGAACGCTTTTAGCGACCTAGAAATGATTTTTCCGGTTGGTTCATATGGACGTCGTCCGGTTAAAACGACACTAAAGAAGTATTTAATAAATGCCAAACTAATATTGATTGGTACATTAATTCTATTACGTACGCGAAGCAAATATCATGAATATTTAACTTACGTTTGATTTTTTGCGACACTTCCTCGAATCCCTTTGCCTTAAATTTTCTAATAGCACTTTTCCCATATTTTTATACCCTGTACCCATAGGGTAAAAGGGTTGCTGCATGGCAAGCAGTGGATGCTAAGATAATTTCTTTTGTAAATTGATGGCGATTTTGATCGTTTTTGACTTTATGGAGTACTTTTACTTGGTACAGGGTATAGTCAATGTCGGCAGGGACGACTTGCTTGCTTCATTTTATTTTAAAATTTAATTTTCTTAATAATATTGCTCTAATTATAGGGTTTTCCGAATTGGGGGGGGGGCGGAAGTGGGTGTGGAAAAAATTTAAATTAAACTTGACCCGCTTATACAATAGACGGATGATGACACCAAATTTGGTTGCTCTAGCTCTTATAGTCTCTGAGATCTCGGTGTTCATACGGACGGACGGACAGACGGACATGTCTCAATCGACTTCGCTATTGATACTGATCAAGAATATACATACATATATGTATACTTTATGGGGTCGGAAAATTTTCCTTCTGCCTGTTACATACATTTTAGCGACTTTAATATACCCTTTTACCCTATGGGTACAGGGTATAAAAATAATGTTGGTATCTATAAATTCTAAACAATAAAAGAAATTACTATAATTTGAATCCAAGTTGCTAGTCTGATGTTTAAAGATATCAAATATGACGCTATTTATTTTTTAAATATTTTTCCACCATTTTATAATAATATCTAAAAAAAATTACAAAAACCATTTGTATAAGATTTCAAATTAGATCCATTTTAATCAAAAAACAAAATTACTACTTGGAATGACTAACCACTCTTTTAAACCTTTGGCCAACTCACTTCTGACGTAATTTTGGCCTATTCCTAGGCGGCAATGCAGTTTTGTGATTAGATATGTTTGAAATTTGCGTATTATTTGATATTTGTATCCAAAATGGACCACAAATTTTCAATTTGGTGTAAAAAATGGTCCTGAAATATTTTTATAATGGAAATTGATTGTGTTTTAAGATGTCAATATTCCGATATCGACAGCATATATGTACATATACATATATACATACTAGTGGAAAATTTCTGGGTTTGTGCGATTACTCCCCGCAACGCAATGCTCTTTTAATAAGTTGTTCTTACGTTACAAGTTACGTTTTAAAATATTTATTATAAAAAATCTATTAAAACATAATAAAACAAACAATAAAACGAACAATAAAACAAAAAATTTTAAGCTTTATTTCTGTTCGAAGTAAAAAACAATAAATAATTTAAAATTATATGAAACATCACGTCGCTCATCCCCCACTCGATCGATCTCAAATTCCGTTAAATTAAATTACCGCAAAATCACATTAGCGTCTTCTGGCGATTAAACCAGACTAAACAAAAACAATTTGCGATTAATTCACTGTTTTTTGTTTAGCTTACGATTCGCTTAGCACTTCTATTTATTATTTCTAATTAATTGTTTAAATTGAAAAAAAATTCAGAGTGTTTTATTTTTTGTATATTTTAATTTTGGAGACCCGCCCCTTTTACCCCTTACTACCAACACTTAACGACTCAAACTACTTTGTCTTCGATTTTGTGTGTTCGTTGTGGGTGGATGTGTTAGATAAATTGTTTTTGGTGTCGTACTCGGTCTAGATCGTGGTGTGGTTGCTTCCTCAATATTCCTGGTGTAGACATTAAAGGCTGCAGCATCGTGGGCAACTGTCTTCAATTCACCCGTATAGTAATCCTTTACCTGATACGGATGATTGCGTATATATTCCAATGCTTTTAGTATATAACTGGGAACTTTTGGTATATGATCGCCAACAGCATGGTAACCGAATTCATCGGCTAAATATCGGACACTAATTACGGAGCCATCTGGAGATGTATAACTTGAGCCACCCTGTACGGCTGTACCACCCAAACCAGACTCAGATGCTGTTATTCCATTTGAAGTCTTATAGGCATAACGATAATTCCCATCCCTTTCCACTTGAAGTTCATTTTGTATTGTTCGCGTATTCCTATCCGAATCTGGTATATATGCTGCAAACAGTAACTGAATGCCGCACATTATACTTAAAAGATTGAACTGTAATTGGGAAATTTCACGTTTAGATACAAATTAAATCAATCATCTCGTTATTGCATCTTACAATCGACTTCATTTTATTTTTTTAACAGATTCTCTACTTCCTTAGCTCCAACTGCGTCAAAGTCTCAATTTCAACTGTTTGCTGGCTGAATTGAATGCTTTCGTTTTTATACCCACAAAAATTAAATTTTTTATATATGTATATATATTTTTTTTTTTGGCATTCTTCTCGTCTCGGAAACCCCGTTCCGAAACGGCATCAGCCAACAACAAGAATGAAATCGACGCTGCTCGTCATCATCATCATCTCTTAGTCAGTCATAAATAAAATGATTTTATTTCATATAAGTATTATTTTATATAGATATTTGTCGTTGTTAAAATTGCTTGTCGGTGCTGCAATTCCTAAAGTGTGGGTTGGCTTAAAACAAAAACCCAAAAAAAGGAAAAAGAAAAGATTACCAAAAAAAAAAAAAAAGAATTCAGAAAATTTTTTTTTGTGAATGGTTGGAATAGTGTGTTTATGCCCTACTCGAAGGTTAGGGCACTTACATTTTGATATGTATTGTGGCTGATCTTGAAAATTTTACATATGTATATTGCCTTGATTCGGGATATTGTAGGAATATGGCACAGATCATTGAACTACCTTAAAACGCTTTTAGTGATGCATTTAGTCATGAAATAATAAACAGCTTAACTTAATACTCCAATACTTTAGTATTGGAATAAAATATATTTTTCATAGTACTACTTATTGATATAATCTTATGCATTATATCATATTTCATTAGTATATAGCCTAATTTTAAGACCAAGTTATAAAACTTTTTAAAAGATCTT
Organism: Drosophila emarginata; assembly: GCA_037075365.1. Taxonomy (NCBI): domain Eukaryota; kingdom Metazoa; phylum Arthropoda; class Insecta; order Diptera; family Drosophilidae; genus Drosophila; species Drosophila emarginata. The sequence goes on from JBAMCD010000119.1 coordinate 4,004,804, forward strand.
ATTTTCCTTCCAAAACTTCTGAACCAGAACTACATATTTCCATGAAAGTTGCCTAAATTATAAAGATAGTTAAATTGTTTGTCAAATTCTTAATTAATTCTTAATAAATTTGCAAAAAAAAGAATATATAAAAAAAACGATTTTAATCAAATCTATATAAAATTATTCTGTTTTAATTTAAATTTAGTTACTTTTTTCTGAGCGTGTAAATTAATTTCTAGTTTACAAATTTGTTTTCGATACTTTTGAATATTTGCTTTGTTATCAATCAATAATTAATATTTTTATTCAAAATTTTGCTGTTAAATTGTTCTTCCTTCTTTCGTATAGAATTAAAAAAGCTATCACCTATTTCTTTAAACTAAAGTTAGTATGTTAACCTATGCCATTAATTATCATTACAATAAATGGTATAAGAAAATATCTAATAATAATTCAAAATGTATTCGCAAACTTTTTTTACACCTTAAGTTAGAAGTCCTTGGCATTTTTTAAAAATGATCTTAGTTTTTACCATTGCCTTTTAAAAATGCAATCATTAATCTAACTATAAAATATTCACTCATCTTTTCATTAATTTAGTTAGTTTCGTCTTATTTGTTTAATCGACACTAGCTAAATCCGTTTTCAATTAATATACCAAAGCGTATCAAATTTTCAACGTATTTGCAGACAACACGTTTTTAATTTTTTTTTTTTCATTCTTTTTTATTCCCTGATCCTCCATCAGTTAATTTGCATATAATACAGTAAATCATTTGCTCACTCTGTAAAGCATAAAGACGAACAACGTTCTAACCATATTTGGCAAGTGGTCAGAGAACTTTGAATAAAAAAAAAAAAGAGAAACAAAACAAAAAGAGTTTATAATAATACTCAACTTTTTTGTTGTTGCCTTTCGCTTGACCTTCGTTACGGGAAATTAAAACCTTGGCCGGGTTTACCAAAATGCCATAATAAAGATGTCAAATATTTCTATACCCAGCTTATATCGGAAACAAGGGTGTATTACGATATTCCAAATAGTGATCGTTTATTAGCATAGAGATCATGATTTCTATAGAAACGAAATACCAAAAAAGATCTCCAAAATCATTAAAAAAAATTGACGTTGTCTATGTAACTTTCGTAACAAAGCAATAAGGAATCTCCACTAGAAACTATCCTGTTTTGAAATATTTATTTTTACTTCAAAAGATTTCGATTATATGATAGATAGATTTTATTTTCATGCAAAATTACACTCTTACTTGGTACAGGGTTTCGCAAAGTCGGCTACCAGTAATTTTACGTACAGAATATTTTACCTGTTACTTAGCAGCTGATCCGTGTGAACGTTCTTGAACTTGTTGACAATAACAAGAGGGTAGGGGAACGAAAGAGGATGATGAAAATAAATGTGCTAAATGTTCTGGAACGTCGAAGATTTTGCAATTGCGACTGTTAAGTCTCTGAGTTGGCGCCAATTCAAATTAGAATCGAAATCACGCTCTGATATCTCCAAAGTTACCCAAAACCGGATCATCAGTACCTGGATTTTATTTGGACGGTTTATTGACATGGTACATAGCTGTCGCCTTAGTCAGTTAATTAAATGTTGTTATAAGGTTATAAGACATTGCACCCTTTGCTCCCCAAACCGAACCTCCAGTCTACAAAAGTCTAATGGCAAAACAATTAGGAAGACATTTAATATTTTGGCGACAAATTGATGATTTAACCGGTTCCATTATTCTGGCAAGGGGATTGCCAGTTTAGAGTGACTGTAATCTAAGTGATCTGGAATGTTGTTGTGTATCATCATGACCTGGTTAAATTACGAACAATAAATTACTTTTTGAAGACTCTAAATCACCCAATTATACAATTAAAATTAAAATAAAAACGATAAAGATTAAAATGAATTGATTAAAATTAAATATCATTGCTCTTAGAAATGCAGTTGGAATATTACTTTTTTTTAAGATTTAAAGAATTTGCTTTAGAAAGACATCCAAATATATTTCTTCTATTTGGGTTCTTAAGGTAGCTTGCATTCGCATAGATCTCGACTTAAAAAGGCTATTTCAATATTTATCTATCAGATAATTTTCGTGAAAAAATAAAACAAAAGTTCTTGCATTTTCTTCGCCCCATTTTGTTAAAAGGATGGAATCAAAAGATAAGTGACGAACATAGAAGGACTAGATAACGCTGCATTTGAATAGCGCTTTCGAAGGTAGATGAGTGTCTGTTATGGCGACAAATTACTATTCGAATTATACAGTAGAATTATTCAGAATTACATTAGAATTATTCCAATTATTCAGATCAATTAGCGGGACAGGATCGCTCGGGTTAATCGGGAATTTTAAAAGAAATAGGTACCTACCAATAAAACAACTTTTTAAACAACTCACCCTGCAATGAATTAACAATAATTATTTTTAACATATCCGCCAATGATTATTATAATCCGTTATTTCGATTAAATCAAAAATAAAGATCAAACTGAACATGTCTTTTGAGATATTTTCGTGATTAAATACAGGAATGAATTAATTGAAATTAATATGTAACAGAAAATTTGTATTTACATATTATATTATTTAAATTTTTTTTAAATTGTTGGGTAACGAAATTTTAGGTGGGTATAGAAGGAATGAAAGTTTTTAAAAGAACCTTTTAAAAAAAAAAAAAGGTTAGTTTTAATAAAATTTGTTTATACACATTTCGTTTCGTGAAATCATTACTATCATATCATTATTAATTTTACTAAAATTTCCATTTTCTCTTTCTTTGTCAATTGTCAAGGCCATAGCCAAATGGTGCAAACTAAATGACATATCCTTAGTGATCGTTGGACCCGAAGATCCATTAGCTTTGGGCCTAGGAGATGTTTTACAAAAAGCGGATATAGCCTGTTTTGGTCCTGGCAAACAGGGAGCCCAAATTGAAGCCGATAAAAAGTGGGCCAAGGATTTTATGTTACGTCATGGTATACCAACGGCACGTTACGAGAGTTTCACTAATACCGAAAAGGCCAAAGCCTTTATAAGAAAGTAAGAGTTGGTGATTTATCTTTATTTTGATTTTTATCCAAGTATTAGTATTAAATTCAACTTGATAGTGCTCCATATCCGGCATTGGTAGTTAAAGCTGCCGGTTTGGCCGCTGGTAAAGGTGTTGTAGTGGCTGCCAATATAGACGAAGCTTGCCAGGCAGTGGACGAGATATTGGGCCAATTGAAATATGGACAAGCTGGGTCCACTCTGGTTGTGGAAGAACTACTAGAGGGCGAAGAAATATCCGTATTGGCCTTTACCGATGGTAAGTGTGTGCGAGCCATGTTACCAGCACAGGATCATAAGCGTTTGGCTGATGGTGATACTGGACCCAATACTGGAGGAATGGGTGCCTACTGTCCATGTCCTTTAATAAGTCAACCAGCTTTGGATTTAGTACAACGTGCTGTATTGGAACGAACTGTGCAGGGATTGGCCAAAGAGAAAATCTCGTATCAAGGTGTACTTTTTGCGGGTCTTATGCTGACACGCGATGGACCACGCGTTTTGGAGTTCAATTGCCGGTTCGGTGATCCGGAAACGCAAGTAATTCTCCCCTTGCTTGAAACGGATCTATTTGAGATAATGCAGGCCTGCAGTAAGGGTGAACTGGACAAAATAAATTTGCAATGGCGAAACGCTGTTAACGCTGTTGGTGTCATAATGGCTAGTGCAGGCTATCCAGAGACCTCTACCAAGGGATCTCATATTACGGGTAAGTCAAAAGTATCACTTTGATAGATGACTTATCGAAATATTTCTTTTAATTAGGTCTTCCATCTGCCAATACTTCAACCCAATTGGTTTTCCACAGCGGACTCTCTGTTAATGCCAAAAATGAGCCCTTGACCAATGGTGGTCGTGTCCTAATTGCAATTGCCCTGGATCCAAGTCTAAAGGAGGCTGCAAAGCAAGCCACTAAGTTGGCATCTAGTATCAAATTTTCTGGAGATGGAGCACAATATCGAACAGATATTGCCCAAAAGGCATTCAAAATGTAAATGACATTATTCAGTTTAATTCATGTTAAGATTAATCTTTAAATAACAACGAACGGGTTTACCAAATTAATGAATTATTTTTATAATAAATAAGATGAAACTTTTGAAAACCTGTTCTTAAAACTACTTAACAGCATTCAATTTAATAATCTCTGCAATTTTTGCAAATAGTAAACACTTTTTTCTATTTCTGCATTTCAATAGGGCCAAATCAACGGCTCCTTCCCTTAGCTATAAGGACAGTGGTGTTGACATTGATGCTGGCGATGCCTTGGTTCAGCGTATAAAGCCTCTATCCCGTGGAACTCAACGTCCAGGCGTTATAGGTGGTCTGGGTGGATTTGGTGGTTTGTTTCGCGTAAAAGAACTTGCCTATAAGGAACCGGTGATTGCAGAAATTACCCAAGGTGTGGGAGCTAAAATTCATTTGGCCTTGCAACATGAACTCTATGAAAATGTTGGCTATGATCTCTTTGCAACATGTGCGAATGATTTGTTGGAAGTGGGAGCTGAACCTGTGGCATTTCTGGATTATATAGCCTGTGGCAAATTGCTTGTACCATTGGCAGCTCAATTGATAAAGGGAATGGCAGATGGTTGTCGTGATGCACGATGTGCATTAGTCGGTGAGTATTCTTTTAAAACTATATCAATTACATATATAGATTATATATATTATATAAACTTCAGGTGGTGAAACCGCTGAAATGCCATCACTGTATGCTCAAGGACAATACGATATGGCTGGTTATTGTGTAGGAGTTGTGGAATCATCTAAAGTCTTGCCACGTTTTGATCTTTATCAACCCGGCGATTTGGTTGTGGGATTACCAGCTTCTGGACTGCATTGTGCTGGGTTTAATGAGTTACTCACCCGTTTGAATAGTGCCAAAATAGATCTAAAACAACGTTCACCAGTCGAAGGTGGAGCAGATGGGCTAAGTTTAGCTCAGGTTTTGGCAACACCAACACAACTTTACGTCCAACAGTTACTCCCGCATTTACAAGCTGGAAATGAGATAAAGGCCATAGTGAATATAACTCATGGCTTACTCCACGATGTCCGTCGCCTTTTGCCAGAAGGTTATGAACTTACATTGGATTTTGGTGCCGTACCAATACCGGAAATATTTGGTTGGATAGCTGGACAATTGAAATTAAATGCTCAATCTTTACTCGAGAACCATAATTGTGGTATTGGTATGGTTCTTGTTCTGCCTCAAAGTAGCCAACTATGGCGCACATCATTGCCAGGAGCAAAAGTTTTGGGCGTCTTGCAGAGTTCTCAAAAAATTCCTTCAGTTGTGCAAGTGCGCAACTTTGAAGATCAACTGGAACGTTTAGCAAAACCATTTGGTGGACTGGGGCAAGTTAATAAACTGTCGCCGGAACTCATGGAGATTCCAGAGAAATATCTATGCCTACCATTACGCTCAGAGTGTTTCACGAATATCGCTGGTCATCGTTTAACACGCATTCCTAAAAGTTACAAGGATCCTATTCTTATTCTTGGCACCGACGGTGTTGGCACTAAATTGAAAATTGCCCAACAAACTGGCCAAAATGGTAGTGTTGGCATTGATCTGGTGGCCATGTGTGTCAATGATATACTATGCAATGGTGCTGAACCTTTTAGTTTCTCTAGTTATTATGCCTGTGGCAAATGGGACGAACAATTAGCCATAGAAGTGACAAAAGGCGTATTAGAGGGCACACGTCAGGCTAATAGTAGTTTTATAGGTAAGTAAATGTAACTTTAAATTTTTGTTAGAAGTAATGGTATTATATATTTAAACCATTTTAGATTCTCATAATGCAGCTCTACCACTCCTCTATGAACCACAAGTCTATGATTTGGCTGGGTTCGCTCTAGGAATTACAGAAAGCTCTGGCATTTTGCCACGTCTTGAAGAGATACAGCCTGGTGATATACTAATTGGATTACCTTCATCGGGAGTGCATAGCAATGGATTCAGTTTGGTTCATGCTGTACTTAAACGTGTTGGACTTACTGTAAATGATCCATCGCCTTTCAGCCAAAAGACGCTGGGAGAAGAGCTTTTGGTTCCAACAAAAATTTATGTCAAAGCCTTGTCTACACTTTTATCACGACCAAATCATGGTATAAAGGCATTGGCTCATATAACTGGCGGTGGTCTAAGTGAGAATATTCCAAGAGTTCTTCGCAAAGAATTGGCTGTACGTTTGGATGCAAATCGTTACCAATTGCCACCAGTTTTTGCTTGGTTAGCTGAAGCCGGGAATATTACACCGACGGAATTGCAAAGAACCTACAATTGTGGATTGGGTTTGATTTTGGTGGTCAGTCCCAAAGAGGCCGAAAGTGTCCTAAATGAATTGCGTTATCCACAACGAGCTGTCCTTGTGGGAGAGGTTATTCTACGCAAAGAACCAAAAAAACCGCAAGTTTATGTTCAAAATTTTGAAGCCGCACTTACCAGAACCCAAAAGCTTCTATTAAAACCACGCCGCCGCGTTGGCGTCCTAATCTCTGGCACTGGAAGCAATCTTCAGGCCCTCATTGATTCTTCGCGAGACTCATCCCAATGTATTCATGCGGAAATCGTTTTGGTAATAAGCAATAAAATTGGCGTTTTGGGTCTCGAACGAGCTGCTCGTGCTGGTATTCCATCTCTGACCATTTCACATAAGGACTTCCCCAATCGAGAGGATTATGATGCTGAAGTTACGCGTCATCTACAGGCAGCTAATGTGGATATCATTTGTTTAGCGGGCTTTATGCGAATTCTAAGTGCCCCCTTTGTTCGTACCTGGCGTGGACGTCTCATTAATATACACCCATCATTGTTGCCAAAATATCCTGGGCTTAATGTCCAGCGTCAGGCATTGGAGGCCGGTGAAAAAGAATCTGGTTGCACTGTACATTTTGTAGATGAAGGTGTCGATACCGGAGCCATTTTAGTGCAAGCATCAGTGCCCATTTTATCTACTGATGATGTTGATGCACTTACTCAGCGAATTCATCAAGCGGAATATTGGGCATATCCGCGTGCTCTGTCTCTTCTGGCCAGTGGAGCTGTTCGTTTAAGTCCAGAGGGAAAGTGCCTAACTAAGGAGCATCATTAACTGCATTAAACATCGAATTTTTCATACTTTATAAGAGTAAATAACAAGACCAACGCTTTCCACTTCCCTTTATTGAAGTATACAACTAAGGCATTTAATTTCCAATTTAATTGAATTAAAAATGGGACCCAAAAGATGTATAGTCACCTGTCTTACTATTTATTAGCTAAAACTTATATTATTAAAAATTCTCGACGTTTATCTTTATCAATTTTATAAGAATTCTACAAAATTTATGAATAAATTTTAAATATTAAATTCCTATTATTAATCTTGTTTTATCAATTTATATTGTTACAAAATCTAATATCACAAATTGTTACATTTCACAGATAACTTGAACTAAATCACAGTTGGTTATAGAAAACCAAATAGTGAAAGTATATTGCTTCCAGAATGATCAGGATTACGATTTTGGGTATTAATATCCTTGGACATATTTGTAGGACGCTTCACTAGACGTTGCAATTCAGCTTCCTTGAATATTTTTTCCGCCATGGTGCTCAGACGTAATCGAAAGAATTGTTTATCCAATATGGGAACAATTAAATTATATTTATCTATAAGCTTATTTATTTGGCGTATTTCCTCCTCATGACATTCGGCAAAGGATTGCCATTGGACCTGCTCTTCCGGTCGTTGCAATGGCCAATCGCCATAGTAAATTCGTTCCGAGCGCAATTTCTCTTTCAATTGATCGACTGCATCCCGTATGTCCTTGCTAAGGCTTATCCATTCGGGTGTGAAGCCATTATCCAGCAAAATTTTGTTCAACTTGTGTGTGGTAAAATCCAAATAGGGATTCTGTGATTGTGCTGACGATAGTGGTTTACCGGCACCACTTAAATTATTGAAATCCCCCTTGGACATTGCCTCTTGAATGAGATCCTCGACAACACGCTCGATCCCATATTTGGTCTTAATGGCATGCTTACTATAATGATTGCCACCTTTTTGCATTAAAGAGCTTTCACCTGCTGCTGCTTTCTCTATGCGATGTTCCAGTACCCTTTCTTGGGCCTTCATGGCACGCACCTGTTGATATTGCTTCTGTCGTTGGAATGGTGTGCCTATACCAATCCCCTCATTGGAGAGATATTGCCGATGCTGCGGAGCCGTATGTTTAATATCAAATTCAAGGTCCTCATGTTCGTTCTCTTGTATATTGCGACGTCCTTTGGCAAATTTCTCCTGTAGCATTTTAAAGGCCTCATCCACTTGCTGGAAACGTTCGATACTTGCCTCAGTGGTGTCTGCATCGGGATGAACCCGTTTTACTAAGTCTAAATAGGCCAAACGCACAGTATCCTGATCGGCGGACTCATGAACTCCCAAAATGCGAAAGCATTCCTAAAATACGGAGAATTATATAATTAATAGTAAATCCGGTAACGGTTTTGTTTTCACCTGATAAACTTCGTGACGTTTCATATTGATAGTTCGACGGCAGATCCAGTTGGATATGAAAGCGACCAGTAAATTGCCAGCCTTTAATTGTAGCATTCTTCTGTTTTTGTTAAAAAATTAATTTTTTTTTTTTCACTGACAACTGTTTTCACTATCAAATGTTTTCACTATCAAATGTCAACAAAAAAAAAACAAAACAAACTGAAATCAGCTGTCTATATATATCGATAACGATATGGAACAACTTTCTTCCGCGCCACATAAAAATTTAAACCAAAAGCTGACCAATAATGAAAAAGCAATATATATAACACTTAACGTATTTTTAATTAATAAAAATATCTTGAATAAGAAAAATATTTTTGTTTTATTTCTTTTTGAAATCTCTTCGGCATTCTTTGATTCCTTTCGCCTTAAAACAATAATTTTGCGCTTATTGGTGATGTGATTTTCTTACATAGTTGCATTTTTCTTATCGATTAACCACTCATTCGACTAAATTAATCAAATGTCTATCGCTTGTCAACATAAAAAAATATTTCGATAATCAACAAAATCCATCGATAGTAGCGCTGTCTCATTCGCACAGCAGAATTACTAGTTGCTGTGTGTGTGCGTGCGACCATGTGTGTGCGTGTGTTGGTGTGTGTGTGTGAGTGACTTTGACTGCTGCTGCAGTTGGCGTATATGATTTTTGTGATTAAAAGTGAATAATAAAACAACAAGAACTTGAGATCAATTCAATTGTGCAAAATGAAGAAATGTGGCTAATATTTAAACAATAACATAAAAGAAACTTCCAAAATTAACATTGGCAACACCAACACAGCAATAACAACAAAATGAGCACAAACACAAATGTGTGTGTGTGCGTTTGTGTGGGTATTTCTGTTAAAAGACAAGCAAAGTAAAAAGTAAAACGAAAAGAAAGAAAACGAAAAATGGTAAGTAAAACATACAAAAAACTCAATTGTTATAAACAAAATGTGTCAAAAGTTCGAAATGGCAGTTCCCCCACTCTTGCTCCCACTTTGCTCTCTTTCCTCTCTCTCTCTGTCACATACACTCTCTCTGTCAGGCTCTTGCTGCCAATTTTGCTCTCACTCTCTCCCGCCACGCCGTTATAAAAGTAAAAAAAAGCAAAAACAACAACAACATGGTAATAAACGTCAAATGCCAGACGGACAAGCCGAACGGCGCTGCCGCTCTCTCGCGCGCTCTAAGTTGCCAATGTGTTTGTGTGTGTGCGTCTTGTGTTTGATTTGTTTTTGTCTAACGCTGTTTTTGTTTTTTTAATTATCAGCCATTTTGTTGTTGTATTTGTTAAATTATTTATATATTTAGTTTTATTTGCTGTCATAGTAAGTGAGGTGCATGAATGAGCGAGATAGAAATAGGGGCAACCACAAACACACATGCACCTTGACGCCAATTCTGATAAGATTTGGTTTTAATTGTTTGGTAGCGGACATTCCAATAGCCCACTCACACACACACAATTCCAATTCATTATTGACCAGAAAAAGAAAATTTCGCACAAAAAAAAGACGAAATTTTGGTAATTTGTATACATTGTATATACATATGTACATACATACATAGGTATAAAATTGTGTATTTTAGTCGCTAAAATGTAAAATGGACATACATACATACTTACATATGTATGTATGTACATACATACTTACATATGTATGTATGTACATACATACATATGTACATTCTTAATCAGCATCAATTGCCGACTAAACTGTGACATATCCGTCTGTTCGTCCATTTGAACACCTAGACCTTGGATAGACCTACATATGTACATACATACATAGATAAAGATTATAGGATATAAATTTGTTAGCTAGTTTGATATGCAGACAACGTTAAGTCTGTGCGTAGATGAAGTTTGTAACAAATGTTTGCCACACCCCTTTCCGCCTTTGAAATTTGAAAAATATGATTCACAAGTGCAATGAATCGCTACCATAAATATTGCCAAATTTTGTCAAAATCGTATTTCAAGGCGTAGAAACCTTTTATGTTGAATACCAACAAACGTTAAAAATTGGTTAATATGTGGTGTGATGTATTGATTAACTAAAGTTATCGTCATTTAAGATACATTTTATTTTAAATTGATAGCTTTTTGGAAAAAGTCATTGATACGTGTTGAATTAAAATTTTTAGCCAATGTAGTCAAGGTTATTATTATTTATATTAAACAAAAAACAAATGTAATTATGAATTAAAATTTTTGTAATACTTACTACAATTAAATTATTTAAAAGTGTTCGACCGGTATTAGATCGGTATTGCCTAGTTATGTATGTATTTAAGTTATGTAAAATTTTTAATAATTCGTAATTGCTGAAATATAAGGGCACATCTGAGGTTTATCTGTTCGTATTGTTTTTCTTTCGTGTGTGGTGGGAGGGTGCAGCATTCGATGGCGTCAGGAAAATTGATTCATGAAATCAAATTACAAAACAATTTAAAAAGATACAAAACAAAATATGAGGGAAAAGTCACATGTATCTAGTAAACGTAGTAAAAGTGTAGTAGTAGTTTTTGTTTTTGATTTGTTTGTTGTTGCTGTTTTCTTTCTTTTGTTCGCACGGTTTCAAATTCCAATGCATTGGCAACACTACCATTAACTGACAGCAACAACATGCAAAAGCATAGCGAAAATGTCAGTTAGACTGGGCTCTCACTCTCCCACTTATTTGCCACTTTGCTCTCTGTTTCTCTCAATCGGTCGCTTGTTTTAAGTGCTATTCGCAAGATTTAACATTTAACGCTCTCTTAACGATGTACGATAGATTAAAAGATTTCAAAAAATGTTTTCTAAAATGGTTTGGATTTAGATTTTCTAGGACTTTCCAATTAAATTAATTTTTATAATACGTACTTATCACGATGATGTAAAGCCGCTGTTAAACGCGAATTCGGTTTATTTAACAGCTGCTTTGGGGTGCCCACTAAGTTACTTCTCTCTTTCTCTGTCGCGAGCTCGTTTGTCCTCTCTCAAGCATGCGCAGTGAGAACGCTTGGGAAATAAATAAGTAAAAAAAAGGAGAAAAAAAAATAATAAATAAAATTTGCCTCATTTTCGCTCTTGCTCTCTCTCTCTCTCTGTTTGTCAGCTTGTGTGTGTGAGTTGCCTATTGTCTTGTCTGCACTCGCACTCAGTTATCGGCGGTTTGTTTTGTCAGTTCGCCGTATAACTTCAAACCAACGCCGTCGCGCCGTTCGAAAAGTTAATAAAAATTTGCCGTCGTCGCGCCGCCGCTCATAAAACAAATTAACAAAAAATAAGCAAAATTATATATAAAAATATATATATGTATAAAACAAAAATATAAAGAAAAGTGAAAAGTAGTGTAATTTTTTAAAGCAAATAAAGTGCAATAATTGGTGCAAAAGAGAAAGAAAAAGCTTAAAAATGTATATAAAAGTTTAATATCAAATTCAAACATGTAAGTTTGTCCCCCAAGTAAAAAAGTGTAACAGTAAATTAAATTAATAGAACACGCCGCGCCGTTCTGTTGCCGCCAGTCATCTTTGTCGTCGACGTCGTGTCCGTGTCCCCTTCTGCCTCCTAATCTAACCCTAAATCTCAACCATCCCCCTCCAACTCAACAAACACTTGAAAAACATGCTGTTGCCTTCTCTCTTTGTCATACACACACACTCTTACTCACATTAAGCTTTTATTTAAATTTTATTGAAATTAATTAGCAAATCATTTGAAAATTTCGCTTTTTTGTTTGCCTTTTTCTTTTTTTTTTTTTTTTTGTCTGCTTTTGTATCCGAAAACGGACATAAAAAAAAAGAAAAAAAGTGAAATGCGACTTTCAAACGGCACTTGCCTGTGCTCCCCCTCTTGCTCTCTCTTTTTATATTTGCTCTTCGCATAACGGAACTACTATTGCTGCTGTTGCTTCTTGTTTAATATGTTGTTAGGCAAAGGCAGAAAAAAAATTATGCGTGCGTTGCCCTTTGCCTCGTTTACAGCAACAACAATAATGAATGAATGGAAAACGTAATTTGTGTTGTTTTTTGTTTCTGGCTCTCTTTCTCAGTGTTTGAGATTTTAAGTTTAACACCTGCTGTTTTTCCATCAACGTTGCAATTGCGCGCAGCAGCTGCTGCTTCAGCCGCCACAAGGTTGCCATTGCGCTGCGCGCACGTACTTCGTTCATATACATATAAGTATATATGTGCTTGCGAGTGAGAGAGTCCGCCAGTATGTGAGAATGTGTCTGTGTGTGGTTATGCCCTGTGTGTGTGCGTGTATGTGTGTTGTGTGCTGCAATTGCGATCAACAGCTGTTGGGAGAGCAATAAAAGAGATAGATAGTGAGAGAAAGAGGGAATAAGAGAGAGAAATTAATGAGCACACACGCGTCGCATTCTTGATATAAAAAAGAACTTTTATGGATATCAAATCTAATGCTATTGTACATGTATATATATGTATGTATATGTATGTATATATATAGAGTGTGTATATAATAATAAAAAAATTCACATAGTTTTCAGTGGACACATGAACACTTAACAAATAAATCGGATTTTCAATCTACATTGTATGTACATTTTACTGATGAAATTGGAATAAGCTGCATATAACGAAAGAACTTTTATGAAATACTTGGATTTATTATACAGAATCAGTTCAATATAGCGCAACTCTATAAGGAACACAAAACTTTTCCCTATTGGAAATATTTAATGAAATTAACAGTTGTTTTGGAATATTTTAAGTGTCTTGTTAATTGTTTAAATAATACTAAAGGCCACCATTTCGAACTTTTGACACATTTCCATAGAACGATTACATATTTGTTTATATTAAATTTCCATTAATATTTCAGCGCCTCATATAATCAACACAACAAAATAAGCAATAACTAATCAAGAAGTAATACATACAAAATCTATTCGATAACACCGAAAATATGCAACATTCTAAACTTCGTAGCAATTAGCTTTAAAAATAATAACAAAATACAAAAAAATCTTTTTTAAAATAACGAAAATCATTGGTTAAACAAAGCCTATATATATATATATATATATAAAGTAAAGCCTTCCAATAGTTATATTACATATTACATAAAAAATATATATACACATATACAAACAGCAATTACATCAAACATTTTATACATCCAGACGATATTTGATGAGAGATATTCGATATCCGATATTTTGAACAGAGAACACTACCAAATAAAAAAATTCGCTAACAAATTAGAAATAAACGTGCGATAAGAGGTCTAACGGTGCAATCAAAAATCCCCATGTAGTCCAAGCAAGAAATCCAGCTACATTATCTACATATATATACAAATATCTTCTATATTCTCATAAATAAAAAAAAAAAATACAAAAATAATCTAAGTCTAAAGTTTTTACAATTAGAAGCTTCAACGCAATTACTTTAGCAAATTTACTTTAAAAAATTTATAATAATTACAACAAAATAAAAAGTGCAAATTAAATCATATTCTAAAATAAAAAATAAAAATTTATCCTGCATAATGCATACAAGAAATATATGTAGATATTAATTAATGATATATATATAAATATATACATATATATTTCTTAGGTTAAAATCAATCAAATGCATATGAAGTTTTTGAAATGCTACCCAAGTGCTTAATTAACTACAACAACACCAATTCCCCAAAATCCCGACGTCTCCTTTTTGAAAAGACAACAACAACTTACAACTACAACAACCTCAACAACAACACAGCGAATCCGAGCAATATTATTAAATAATTAACATATAAAAAATTAAAGAAATGAAATTAAAATGAGATAAGCATAATTAATAGTTATTAATGGTAATAAAAAAAATCATTATATTGTTAAATGTTATACCAAAATAACTCTAACAACGCCTTCGGTAATGCTAGCAACAACCTGCCAACAACAACAACTACAGCAAAAACACCAACAACGCATGCGGTGGGTTTCTACATACACCGCTAACTTCTATCTACACTTATCTACACCGAAACAAAGGATATATATTCCAAGTCTAAGGAAGACATCATAAAAAGAATGTTATAGATCGATCCAGACATGTAGAGAGAGAAAGAGAGGAGAATTGTTGATTGTTTCGGTTTTTTTTTATTTTGGTTCAGTTTGGTGAAAGCAGCTAACCAAAACTACTCTCGACAAACAAAAAACAACATCCAAACATTCAAGGAACAACAACCACAACGGATTATGGATATACACATGAAAAAATTACCCAAACCACGGTAAGTTTTATTATTGCTAACAATTTAACACGTTTTTAAAGATACATACATATGTGACACTTTAAAATTCTTTTATTTGTCTGTTGAATTTCTAAAAATATTTTAAATTAATGAGAAATCTATAAATCGGCGGCAGTATTAGCAGCAAAGAGAAGAAATAAAGTTAAGCCGCGATAATCCAAAAATATCTTGTTACTATAGAATCTATATCTATAGTAAAGATACTTTTCTATTCATAAAAATAATATTCAGATTTAAAAAACTAGAACTTTGTACCTGTTTGGCAAAAAAAGCGATAATTCGAATTCTTAATACTATTGTATAATCGGGAAGCTGAACAAATTTAAATGTTTAACAGAAATGATTAACAATAAAGATTAGATTAAAAAAATAAATAAATTGTTTAAAGACCCACCAGTGTAATTTTAGTGAATCATCTCATCTATATCTCCGTTAATGGAGCTGATGCCCTAATAGGCATCCAAGACCAGGCCTTCATTTACTTGCATAAAATGTAAATTCAAGAGTTTTGGTACTAGAAAAAGTTTTCTTATTTCTGTAACATTACCCCGCCCCCCCCCATTCACTTTTGGCTCCGTTTTTCCCTTATTCTGGGCTTTTTATTTCTTTATTGTCAATAAGCTACGGCAACCACTAAAATGTATAATTGAAAATCGTACGCCCACGTTTACTGCAAAGATATGTATATACATACATACATATATACATACATACATTCATACATACATATATACATACATATATACATACATATAAATAAATACGAAAAAAAAGTAACATCAGAATAGAGGCGAGAGGGAAAAGAGGTAGAGCAAGTAGCAGCGCACCCACCAAAAAGCGCTGGTCCCCAAGTTGCTTTTAGCGCCATGTAATAAACAGAGCGAAAGAGAGCTGCCAAGTTTGCGGTTTTCTTCTCTTCTTGGTTGTTGTCGTCCACCACCACCTCTAACTTCATCTCCTTCATCTTCCTGGCCATCTTTTCGTCGGTCGACCGACCGACCCACCTTGCAAGTAAAATATAAAAAACCAAGTTTTTTCTTTCGTACATTTTGCCGGCATCGTCCGTCGTTCGTCTATCGTTCGCCGCCCGTCGCCACGCACTGTTTCCCCATGGCAAAACCATTGTGTGCACTTTTCGCTGCAATTTGTCGAAAAAGAACTACTTTTCTCCTATTTTTTGTAACGCTCAAAAGTTTAACCATAACAGATTTCTTTTGCTTAGGGGCAGCACCGTTCTCCAAGTTAGGTTGTGTTAGGTCGGCCTCCCATATGGTATACGAGTAGAAAAAACTGTTACTGTTAGATTAGGTTTAGGTTTTTTATACCTGATTTTGGTATAGATAGATCTGTAGATTGAAATAAAAATGAATCAAATTTAAATTAAATAGGAAAACAATTCAAAATTAGCTATTTGATGTTTTTTCAATGTGAACATTTTTGGATTTTACGAATATATTGCGAAAAAAAAGTCGTCGCGCCGTCTTTTGTAAATCCCACTGCATCACGTGGAATAAAATTTACAAAAAGCACTCGCAATTACCATCAATTTAAAAAAAAAAAAGAAAGAAAATGAACTTTAAAAAGAAATTCATGCTATCCCTCCCGCTTATTCTCTTCAGCTTGTTATCTGGCTTTACTGTTATTTTGTAGATTTTAGCTGTAAAAAAAATGTGACAAAAATGTTCCATCATATACATAAGACAGAACTAGTAGAACAGTATGTACATATGTATGTATGTATATGAATAATAAATTATTTCTAATAAAATAAAAACCACTTGTAGAATAGCAAATAATGCTTAAATATATTTCGTTTGTACTTCTTTTTGATTAATGTTGTCTTGATGCAAAAATTTAATTTTCGCTTCATATTATTTCGGCGAATCCTCCCCCTCATTCGTCCCTCCTTCTGTTTGCTTTTGTTCGTGCTCTTTGATTTCATTTTGGTCACACTTTATGACTTGTTGTTGTTCTATGTATAATGTTGTGCTGGGGTCTTTCAGCTTTTTGCCCCCTCTGCTCTACTCTCCTCTATGGTGTGTGCGACACACTCAACAAACTGATAAAATTTTAATTTCTCTAAAATTGAAATTTTAATGTGTGTCTAGCGCGCGGTTTGCATTGGCTGTCCGACCGTTCGTCCGTTCGTGCAACCCCATTCCATCCCATCTTCCATTTGCCTGCCTTTTACCTATTTCACTTACCCCCACCCCCCATTCATGTTGGCATACGCGACTACAAGTTTTTGGTTTTTGCGGGTTGGTTTTCTACTGACTACTCCTTCTCCGCATATTTATCCATACATCCTTTCACCTCACCTCAACCCCACCCCTTCCCATTTTTCTTAACTGCACATTTTGGTCTCCCTCCCTTTTAGTGTCTTTGTGTGACTGACTGAGTGTGTGTGACCCCATAATGCATATACTCTTCCGGCTCCCTTTACCGACCTTTCTATCATTTGCAAATTTTTCTTTTCTTTATACAGAATTACAAATGTTGAATTATTTAAATTTTACTGGTGTTGTGTGTGTGTGTGTGCAGTTATGAATAGATAAGTGAGTCTGCCAAGTGGTGTATGTGTATATATTGTATAAAGCAAAGATGGCAAAATTGCTTGCATTTTCATCATAGATATTACGGAGTCATATTTACATACATACATATATATAGAGCTATGTAAGTATGTTTGTATGTAGTCTTCTGATTGAGTCAAATGAAATAACAAATTACATAGTTTGGAATTCGAATACATATGTTGTGAGTAATTATTATGTCTTATATTAACTAACAGTCGTTAGTTGTCAAAATTTTGAACAATTTTTTCGTCGATGTCATGATTTTATACGTTTCTTGAATAAAATCAAAGTCTTTGGGGTATAAATTGACAAAAGTAATTCTAGCAATTTATTTTGACAGATGAATAATCTTAATATAAAGTTAAATGAAGAGAACTTTTCGTTTTATTGTAGAGTACATATTATTATTCATTGAATCTTTTTTTATTAGTTAGTTTAAAATTATTAGGGGAATGTAAACATTTGTCATTTGTCAGTGTTATCCATGGCAACATTTCTTGTTTTAATTAGAAGCGTTTTACTCCCTTTCTTTGTCTGTCTCTCTATGGATGTTTGCTGAATTTCTTTGAGCTTTTGTTTGTGATAGCTATCTTTTATTCACAACCGACTACATAGTCATCCTCTTTATTATTACAACATCCTTCTACTTGCTTTGCTAGTTGGACATCAAAAATCCCAACACGTGCCAATTGTCGCTCAGATTTTTTTTGTTTTTGGTTGGTTCCGACATTAGGTCATTAAATAAAGAGACGGACCACCAAGCAGCAAACATACATACATATGTACATATATTCATCAATGTGTGTGTCTACACACAAAAGGACGAAGGACACGACACAAGTAGGAGCACAGTACGTAGCGAATTATTTTGCAAACAAAGTGCAAACGGGGGAAGTGATTTACTTCATCGATAGACATAAAACAATTTGGTTGCCTCCACTCAATGACAGTATGAGAGAGTAAGAGAGTGGTAGACAATCATTGCTCTCTCTTTCTCTCTGTCTGTGTGTGTGTCTCATTTTCTTGTCCCCTTTGCACCCTCATGAATTGTGAACATCTGTCATGTGGGGAGCAGCAAATCCTTTATTTTTTTTTTCTTCTTCATTTTTATCCTTCACAAAAGCAAGCCCATGGCCTTTTGTTGTTGTTGTTGTCGTTGTGTCTTTTGTTTCTGGTTAAATTTTAGAAGGTATGAAAATTACATATCCGGAAGATGCTTCTCTTTGACTCTTCATCCTACCCAAACCATCTTAGTAGCAGCACTCCGCGACCCTCCCTACCTACACACACACACACACCAGCCCTCTTTTTTTATTTGGTTCTTTTAGCAATAAAAGCCAAGCCATAAAACTTTTCGCTTTCTATTTTCCACCTTGCTCGCTTTTGCATACAAAATGGCTAGGAATTACCTTCGCCCCGATTCCTCTTTACCACCTTATCCAGTTGCTCCACTTCCTTCCTTTGTGTCCTAACTGTTGCTGATTTATGGTCTGACTGCAGAGGGGAATGCTCAAGGAGGTGTAGGTTAGTAGGTAGTATAGAGGGAGTAGAGAGGATTGGGAGGGGATGACTGTTTAGTTTGTCTCCTTTGCATTTTGTGTGACATAATAAAATGTATAATTTCAACATAAAAAACAAAATCCCTTGAGAGATTTTTCTTTTTTCTCTATCTCTCTCTCTGTGTCTTTTGCTTCCGTTGCTGATGCTTCTCCTTACCATTTGTCTATTTTCGTTTCTGATTGTTGACTATACGTTTGGCATAACAATTAGGTGTGTGGGTCAATAGTTTATTCAAATCATTCATTACGACTGTATATACTTAGACGACGTTTTAGTATTTTTGTTATGTTTATTTGATAGCAAAAAAAATAAATCACATATGATATCATTTAATATCAAGTCCTTTAGGAATCCTAGATGTAGAAAATCAACATGGATTTTATCAACATAGTCCCCAAGAATGGGATACTTTCGAGAAATGTTCTTTGATATGATGTTAGCAAGTACATTGGTTCTGTAAACCATAAATTTAATATAAAGTCTCTACGTAATCAAGACAGGCCTCTTGTCACTTACCTCTTATTCAAATATGACCCAAATCTTTGATTCGCACATGACTAAAGATCCACTTATTAGTTAGTTCAATGCGATTGCTATTATTTGCCTGCTTTTATCCCTTGGCTAGCCACTCCCAGACCCAGATATGACAACCTTGTTACAGTATAACGATATTATATTGCACATGCACTTCCATTTACCTACCTGCAGTTCTTCTACCCAAGAAGGTTCTCCTCTTTCCCTATTGTATGCCTGTCTTGATTCGCCCAACATTCATATAAATGATTAACTGTTGCACAGTAAAAGGCACGCCCCTTTGTCATTTGCAGTTTAGCAACCAAAGGACATAGGAAGGGAATATGTGTGAGAAAGGTCTGGGGGAGGGGTTTTACTGTCTGTGTCTCTTGCCTTGACGATGACCATGTCCCATGTCCAAGTGTGTCGTTCGCACACTGCACCCAGTCGCGACATACGGTTCCCCCAACATCTGCTTGTCTCTGTTGCACACAATTTATACACACACACACACACTACACACAAGCACAAGTGTTGCCACTTTAAGCCAACGCCAACAATTGCAACTCGAATGCCAAGTTTCTCCGAGTTTATTCCATTTTTCTCATTCTCTCCGTTTTTTGTTGTTAATGTTGTTGTTGTGTTTTCATTGCTCGAAGTAGGTGACGTAAGGGTATTATAGAATAGTTATGATTGGTAGTCTCCAATATATTTAAGTTAAAGATTTTTAAAATCAAGGATTTTACAAACACGAAAGAAATTAAAACGGACGAGAAATACAACAAATGATAAATGAAAAAAAAGTTTTACAAAAATACAAGTAAAATAAAAACCAGTAAAGAAGAAAGACAAATGGATGAAAGAGAAGAATGCAAATGAAAAAAATCTGAAATATTATAATAAAAAATTAAAAAAGGGCAAAAATAAGAAAAAGCAAAATAACATTGGATATAGAAAAGAAAATAAAATGATTAAAAAATAAGAAACGTTAAATGCATATCACAAAAATAACGAAAAAGCAGACAATGGAAGAATATACATAAGTGATATGAAAAGCAAAAAGAATTATAAAACGAACAAAAACAATAAATAAAAAACTGAATCAAAATCGAAAGGTGAGAAAAAGAAGCGCAAGCAAAAAAGAAACCTCAGAGTATATGTATAATCGATTCTTATTGGGAATGGCAAAGTTCCTAAGGGCATCTACAGTTTTCCCACATTCTAAGATATGCAGCCCCATCCCCCCGTTAGTTACTTGTACTCAGAAGTTTGCTTGTCGGCACCCTTTCCGTTGGGTGGGCCGACCCCGGCAACGCGGAAACAGCAAATAAGTTGCACTTTTCCGTTGAAAGAAGGGTCAGAAAGAAGAAGAAGCGAGAAATAGTAGTGTCCTTGGTGGCTTTAGCTTCAAAATAAAAAAAAACTTATTTGCCATTTATTTGCAGTCGACTATGTTTTTTCTGTTTTTTATTTTGCTTCTATCGTTATTAATATTGACAGCAAAAGATGGAATAGGTAAGGGTGGGCAGGCAAAAGGACAGAAAGGGAAGGCAAAAGGACCTCGACAGATCTAGTGGGGTCTGCCATCGCTCTCTCCAGTTTATTTGTTTTTGTTCTTAATGTGCTGGCCAGCTCACACTCTTCGGCCATTCTCTTCTCTCACTCTCTGTGCCAATCTCACTGTTTCTATCTGCCTGAAGCACTTCCGGTGCGTCAGGGGATTAGTTGCGTTTTGTGGTTAAAAACTGTAACCTGAGGCTTTATGGAAGGACTTTTTAATGAGTATGTTTGTCTGTGTTTATGTGTGTCTTTGGTTTTTTTTTTATGTCGAAAGGAAGTTTCGAATCGTCTTTTTCATGGGGAAAAAAGCGGAAAGCAATTTGCCAAAAATAATCTTGAGAAACTTTGGTAAAATATAAATTCTTGATAAACTTAAAGGAGACAATAATTTTTTTTTTTTTTTGAATTGGAAAAGAAAACACATTTTAAAACCTCTTCCACTGTCAAATGTTATAAAATTTAGTATTATAGATAAAATTTCTATGAAATTTAATGTCTGAGGAGAAAAAGAGGTAAAATTGATAACAATTTGAGGCAAATTACTCCAAAATGGTCTTAATACTTAAAAATAAATGTAATGATGTATTTAAAAACATTTGTTCTTTGCTGTCTGCCCCCAAGAAGTTGTTACGGAAACAATATTTTTTGAATAATCAATAAACAAGGCTAGTTTTACTGTATTTAACAAAATTAAATTAAATAAAAATTCAAGCCGAAGGCCTTGTAGCTAGTACTCATATTGTTTTTTTTTGTTTAAGTCTAGTATTAATACTTTATTTAACATTGTAAATACATAAAATATAAAAATATAAAATTTAATCAAAAGAAAATCTAAGCAGCCGTCATGTATCACAGAGGCGAATTGCACTTAATTAAAATTGAGGGAAAATCCCCCAAACAAATGGCAATCAATAAACAATTACAAAAGCGGCATCGGCGACACAGCAACAAAATAAGTTTAACTAACAACTACTTAACTAATAAAATAAACAAAAACAAAACAAACAAAACAACAAAAAAAGAAATGAACGAGTAGAAGAATAAAAACGAAGAAGAATGCAATGGCAACGGTACGTTAGGGGCATTTTCATGGCGTTTACAAAATGCCAGCACAGCTAAAAGAGGGGAGCACGGGGGAGAACATTACAATGTAATCCAGTCACAAAATGGGAATGAGGTGGATGAGGGCAACAATATAAAAGGCATGAGAAAGAGAATGGAGAGGCAGCAGGAGAAGAGAACGCACAATGAGCGTCGACATTTTATCGATCGTTAAACACAAACAACAACAACGAAAGCAACAGCAACAATAATAAGAGGAGAGCACTTACTTACTAATACAAATGCATATAAATAATAAATACATATGTACACTCTTACACTCACACACATGCACACACACATAAATATTCCATGTTGGCAAGCATTGCATAAATATTTTAACTTTTCCTTGGCTGTTGCCGCCTGCCCACTGCTGTTGCCGCCCTCTAAAAATGTTGAGCAAAATGTCATATTAACACCTAATTGTGGTAAACGTGTGAGAAGAGCAACGAAAGACATTCAGATGAAGAGAGAGCAAAGCAGTACATGTGTATGTGTGAATGACGCTTCAAAAAAAAAAACTACAAATGCCATTATCCCCCCACCTCTCGGTGGCTACTTTTACAAGTTGAAACAAAAAGCAGACAGTATATTGAAATAAAAATGGAATGGAATAAAATGGGCTTTATATTTATACCATGTCGAAGGGATGGACGCTTGGAAAGCTAAACTAGACTTATTGTTTCAAATTCGTGCAATTGTGCCTCGAAATATATAAATAATGGAAAATATGTAAACAATAGTTGTTTAAACAAATCAAATTAAATGTTTTTTAATTTAGGCAATCGGTTTTAATTTTTAACATGAAGTTTTCTTGCAAGTAAATTAAAGTAAACAAATTAATGAAGTTTCACTTAATTACAAGAATTTCCTTTTCATTCCCTTAAAATAGAATTTTTGTTTTATTTGTTATATCTCTTCTTCAATTCCTTTGCTTGTTTTGAATATGTGTCAAAAAGCAAATCTAATGCAATTACGACAAATTGTTTTATGGATTTCCTTCTCTTCATGTTAGAGCGAGAGAAAGGGAGAGAGCGGCAGTCAGATGGAGCAATCATCTCCTCTCATTCTCTAGAATTTATTTCTCACAGAAAACTGCAACTGAGCACTCAAAAAATAACAACAATTGACAGACAGAGCGGAGAGACTCTTGTAAGACAAGCCCACATTTCATTTATTAAACTATATTCATTGAGTGGAAAAATGTTTCGGTGTGTGTGTGTGTGTGCATTGAAGAAAGAGATAGGAAAGGGTTACGGACCAACCAACATAACATAAATAAATACATACATACATACATATATAAAACAAACCCTTGAGAACTTGACAGAGTTGTTTGTTCTAGTTGCGTGATAAGCATTAGTGTTGGCAGAATATACCGGCTAAAAGGCTAATGGAATATGACCTTCTTACTCTCGCTGTGGTTCTTCTTCTACCAATTGTTATAACTACTTTATTAGTCGGCAGCGACTTTTAATAAAAATTATTTAAACGAAAGTTGGATTACGGCAAATACTATTAGTTTTTTTTATGTTTATTATTATTTTAATTATTATTTGTCTATTTTTTTAATATTTTAATTATAATTTTTTATTGTTATAAAATAAAACATATACTTTTGTACCTTTCATTGTTTTTTTATTGATAGTATTTACATATATTATTATATTTGTTATTGTTTTAAAATTTAAATTATTGTTATTGTTTTTGTATTAAACTTCTACCATGGATAATATGCTAAAGAATCAAATGAAGCCTTAGTGGATATTTCGAATATAGTTATTGTTTAGTTGTTTAGAATATAGTTATTTCGAGATTTGTTTTGTTTTAGTACTGCTTTGCATTATCCTGTATCTAAAGATATTTATCTTTCGATAAAAAATGCAAAATGTAACGTAAATATAATCGAAATAAATCGCTTCAGATTTTTGTGTTAGTACATCTTGTTAATAAAATACAAGCTTTTCCTGGTTAAAGCTATATTTGTATAAATTTTGCAGACTACTTTAAAGTCTAGTGGCGATTGAAATAAATTGAAAACTTTTGTACACGCTTCCCACATTTATCACTTAAAGGCAATCGCACTGCAGCGCACATCAGCATCTGCCACAAATACATAAGCAACTTTGCTGATTAACTTTTCATTTGCACATGCAAAAACTTCAATCACAACAGACAAAGGAGAAGGCGATGACGTCGACGTCGCAGTAGCTACTGCAAGAAACAATGCGTAAAACGTGTCAATGCATGTGCCATGAATGTCAACTCCCATGATAATGGGAATGGGGTAGGTGCAAACCAAGCCGATTCCCCAATACCATCATCATCTACATATGTACATACATACATACATATGTACATATTTAACCTTCTCGTTGTCAGTCCATTCACTTCCCTTCCAGCAAAGGAAGCAGAAAAAAAGTTTTCACACTTAGTACTAGGAATTTTCAATATGTGTGTATGTATGTAGCACGTCATTACACTTTAGTTTATCCATTAAGAGTTTAATGTTTTAGATTAAAAAAAATAAAAAAGAAAAGCTTTCTAACTGAATGTACATATGTATAAATTAGGCAGAGCTTTCTGTATATTTATATATATGTATGTATACCAACATATACTACATACATACATATAAGGAGCGATCTTTGCTAATCGAATCTGATCTGAATTTATTTGTGTAGTTTTAATGCATTTAAAAAAAAATACACCTACCATTTCTCCAAATTGGAAAAATAATTATTTTAGTAAAAATAAGCATTTTAAATTTAAAACATCGAGTTTTACATTCAATATCTATAATATAAGCTAAACGTAGAAAGAAGAGTGCACGGCCTTAAAGTAGTGGTGGGCTAAAAAGAGTGAGCGAAATAGCATGCTCAAACCAATTGTAAATGGTACCGTATATTTTTTTTTTTGCTAAAATAATTCTATCCCGTAAAGGGCTTAAGCCAAGTTACGTCGTTGTTTAAATATATGTACATACATACATACATATGTATATCGTTTATATTTATTTAAATGCTTTCACATGTTTTCTGCATAATGCGCATTATAGTTAATGGCCATTTGAACTCCGCCAACTACACAGACACACACACACACACACACACACACACAAATAAAAAAACATCAAAAAGCTATAAACATTATTTTTTACAAGCTTGCAGTTTACGTTGTTGTTGTTTTTTTCCTCTTTCTCTCACTCTCGTTAATCTCTAAGCTGTGCAATGTTATTTAGAATATTGAGCTTTATATAATAAAATAAATTAAATAAAGCATTTTTAACTACGAGTAATTATCGTGTATATTTTTATTTATTAAACAAGTAAATAACATTGTTAGTAACACTGTGTAACATATTTAATTGAAACAATCGATTATCGATAATAACCAAAAGTTTTAACAGCTTCAAGCTACTTTAAATAACTACCAACTCGAATGCCAATTGCTGGTAAACTACTTTTGTTGGAAAATCAACAAGTGGTTGTAATACGAGTAACTTTTTAAATATTTCAATGAACTTCACTGCCAATAGCTGTCGAAAAACCAAACTTTGCATTAAACGAAAAATGACACTATTTTATTTTATCAATAACTGCTGGAAACATTTATCACATCTACTCAACACTTCCATGTCAATGGAAATTGAATTTTTCATTTGCTATCTTCCATAGCTAACAGTTGCTTATAATCTTTTCCCCCCGCGGTTTGAATACTGTATGAAACAAAATATATGAAACTCAACATCTTAACTATCGGGGCCCATATGTCCTTGTACAATTACCAGATGCAAAAGAAAACTTGATGTGTAAGAAAAAATATATCTTAAATATTCCATTCAATGCCAGCCAAACAAGAGAATTCCGCAAAATCCAGACAACGCCATCGCCCACTTAAGTAAAGAACATAAGAAAAAATTGCTGTGCATTATTTCAAGCATCGATTTCATGATACCCACTACTAATTATTGATATTATATAAAATTGCATTAGGCATAAGTGTTACTTATTTAATATTAATGATGTTAATATTTACCCTTTTTTTATACAGCTTTTGTAAAACATGACAACAAGTTCCTCATCAAATAATTTTTGCTTAGTTTCGATTTTCTATAAACAATTAACTGTTGGGTTTTTTACGGAAATCTAAATATAATTTTCCGAGGCCGTAAGATCATCTATTAATAAAACTTATTTTTTGACCAATTGATTCTAGATGAACCTCCAAAGATTACCGATGGTCACCGCAAGGAATGCTATTGAATGTCATGTCTTTGCTTACACCTATCCCCATAAGCACGAAATTATAGGGTATATAAATAACAGAAACAAAATGAGTAAAAACGTAAATTTAGCTTCAACTTTTGTTGTTTGGGGATGCGCGCGGCGGCTGTTTTATAAATAAATTTGCTCGCTTAGCTCATGCGGCAGCAGTAGCATAGCAGCAGCAAAGCACCGCAACAGAAAATAGACAAATGCAAAATTGATAGGGAAAAAACGAGATGACGACACTCGGAAAATCATAGAGAGAGGAAAAAAAATACCAAAGAATAGAGAAGTACATACATACATATGTACATATGTATGTATATGTAGTTAATAAGCACATAGGTGGATTGGGGAATGCACCTTAGAATTGATTATAAACCTCATTTCCAATTACCAAAGATTTAAAGCATTATATTAAATTTTTAAACTTAATGATTCATTATAATGTTTATAAACAAATTGAAATTTCTCTTAGCAGCATCTCAGGTGTGCTGCTGTTTGTCGCCCATAAAAAAAAAATTTACAAAACTTTTCCTTATAATTGGCAAACATTTTTCATTAATTTTGCTTCTAGTGTGCAATTCTATTTTTAGGTAAATTTTTTTTTGGATTCTATTTTTTTTATTTTAAAAATAGTATGCTGTAGCTTTGCCTTGTCGCCTGAATTGTTTTAGTTATTTTTCCTTGCCACTTGTCGATATGTTTTATAGTCGATTCTCTATGGAATTTAGGCAACCTAGCGTACTCTTACATATTTAAAATGACAATATCGACAAAGTGGATATCAGATTTAAAGAGTAAAAAGATATCTTACTATTTAAAACTTTATAAGAACTTTTCTGTTTTCTATGGGATTATTCTTTTTAATTTTTAATTCTTTTCAATTTAAACTACTTGATATGGCTTGTAGTAAATTGATTGATTTTGTTTCTTTGGCTTTTATGAATTAATAGTTTCAATAGTTCTACATACAAAATTCTTTGAAATTCCATTAAATTCGGTTAACTAAAGCATATGGATCTTTATCGCTTATACTTTTAATTTGACTTACAGGAATACACAAGAGTATTGAAACTTTCCTTCCATTTTTTTTTGTTATTCCCCTATCAACTGGGTTCCTGCTACTTAATAGACTTAACGCTCATTTGAATAAATTACAAGTTTATTA
The DNA here is from genome assembly GCA_037075365.1 of Drosophila emarginata. Taxonomy (NCBI): domain Eukaryota; kingdom Metazoa; phylum Arthropoda; class Insecta; order Diptera; family Drosophilidae; genus Drosophila; species Drosophila emarginata. Next base: position 4,032,408 of record JBAMCD010000119.1, read on the forward strand.
ACTTGACTGAGTGACTGACTGTGCACTGCGGCGTTACAAGTAAGCAAGCACTCTTGATAGTTAGTTAGCCGAAGAACTTTTATCAAATACTTTTTTTCGGTTCAACAGTAAAGCAACAACTACCACACAGAAATTCACAAATAAGTTAGTTAATAATCTTAAGGTTAAAGTGGCTTGGGCGACGCCATCACGTTTCATCGGCCTGATAGTATACGTAAATAGTGAGAAATGAAACCAGTACAAGAATGAGTGAGAGAGAGAGAGAGACAGTGATAAGCTGAACTGATAAGACAGCACAATGTTGGTGCTTATTATACATTTTTTATTTCCATACATTATTATTAAGAACATATGTACATATGTACATATATGTATATACCCATCTATATAAATGTGTATGTAAGTATAATTTTTTCAATATTAATTCTTCAACAGTTTTATCATTTATGTATTTATATATATTTATTTTTGTTTTTATCACATATTTCATGTTCAGAATCGTCGTTAAGTTGACAATTGCATTTTAACTGTAATCCGACCCTTAGAGGAACATAGGTATGAGAGATGAGAGAACAAAAAAAATGAACATTTTTCATACGTTTCAATTGCAATTTCATGGGACAAAAATATTCCCTGTTTTTCTATATTCCCCCTTACTAGTGTGTCACGCGTGGAAAGCACAGGTGAAAACTGGAGAGAATATCGGGACTCACGTTCCACTTTTCTTATATCACCCATCCCCTCTTCTGTCTCCTCTCATACTATCTCTTGTCTTTTCCCTTATTTCTTCTTACTTTCTGTCTATGCAATGTGCAGCGAGGACTTTGGCATTTTATTAAATTACGTGACTTGTTCTCGTTTTGGTCTTGGTCGTCCTAGTCCTTGTTGTTCCTTGCTCCTAGGTCGTGTATAGTAAGGGGAAACTAAGTTTGTTACTCTCAGGTTTTTCTTTCTCTAGCTATGTATCTCGGGCGGGGGTTGGAATCGGTTTCTGGGCGCGTTAAAAAGAAATGAAATGTGTTAAGGTTTTTCAGTAAGGAGACTAGCTGAATTGCTTGGCAGACAGTAGACGATAATAGTTTTGTTTAAAAAAAAAACATAAGTTAATGCAAGGTCTTTGAAAAACGAGTTACGAAAATCGATTATTCATAATTATTTGATAACGATACAGGAAATATGGGTTCTAGTTTAGTTTTCAACTTTCTTGTTCAAAGCTTTTTCAATTTATCGTTAAATAATCATGAGTTCGTTGCCTTTTGCAACATAAGAGTTTAGTTGAGTTGAATATATATATTTTTTTTTAATATTTTATACATTTTTGTATACATATTAGATCTCTTAACTTTCATGCTCAATTAATGCATCGAATACACTGTCAATGAGCTGCATGTAAAGCATATATCGAGCGACCAACATATACTTGTAAACAAAAAGAGAATAAAGGAGAAACTTCAAAGGACACGGGATGATGAGCCTCCGTTACAAGAAGTAGAGAAGAAGGAAGAAAGAAACTGCTACTTCAAGCAGAAAAAATATACACACACACATACAAGAAAAAACAAAAGGCAATGCAATGAAAGGCAAAAATCCTGAGAAGGACGAAGGACAACTTCAGCGCTGTCGACAACGAAGTCTGCGGCAAGTCGAGGGGGGTAAAACTCAAAAGCAATGATGATTTATGTACGAGGCCAAAGTCTTGAACGTAACAGAGCAATGGGCAACGGGCAGCGGGTAGGAGGTAAAGGGGTACCGGGTAACAGAAATGAGAAAGAGGAAGCACTTGAGTATTCATGCAATTTCTGGGTTATAGCCGCCATTAAACTTGCCCCAAACTAAGCATACATATATAGAAGGAGAGGACACATCAGACCAAAGCAAAGCAGACCATTGCGGTACGGTATAGTACAGTAGACTTCAGGAAGAAATGGAACGGAAGGGAGCGGTTCAGGACAGAATGGGATGAAAGAGACACCAACGCATACATATACAAATGCTTTTTGAATTGGGAGTAGATGATGAGGGTTATATACATACATACAAATATAGGAAAAAAGAATTAGGGATGGCAAATTTGTTAAAATAGAACGATTTCAAATTATGGTGCGACACTGCACTCCAGCGCCTCCAGTGAGTGGTGTTCCTTAATGGATGTAGAATATATTTATCACATATATCGTTATGCTTAATATGACCATCGATATATTCTTGCGTTTTCATTCGATCTGGAAAAGGATGATTAAAGAATTCGTGTCACGCTCTGCATTTATCACCACTGCATAAGACTTGAACTACTCAACTCCTAGACTAAGTCAGCCCAAGGACCTCATGCCCATTTGACGCACAGGAGGACACACACACATACATACATATATAAGGATGTACTATGTTGGAGTAGGCTCGCAACCTACATACATACATATGTGTATACATATTTGTTGTTGCATTTAGAAATTGCATGCCAAAATGCAATGGGTTGTGAGAATGCCGACGATGAAGACGACAACAACACAACAACTATGAGAACGGGGGCGTGGCAAAAAGGCAGTTGACAGTTCAATGTTGCATTTTCAAAGTAAAAAGGATGTATCTCATCGTGTACTTGCCGAGTTCTTTTTGTTGCTGTTATATTGTGGTTGTTGTTGCAGCATTTTAGGCGTTCGCTCAACTTGTAAGAGTAAAGAGAATGATGGGGAAGAGGAAGGGATTGTAAAGCGAAACGGAGACACAGAAGCAAACAACGATGAGGTTTGTTTTTGGAAGGGGGGATGTGCTAGGATAGGATATGCCACAAAAGTAGCGCCAAACGAGCGAGTCAAGTTGAGTTAAAGGATATGAAACGAACTGAAGCCAGAAGGGATGCAAAAGGGCTGTGTGCTCCTGCTGTTGTTAGTAAAAGGAGGAATGTAAATGTTGTTGGGTGCTTTTGGGTGCGGTTTTTGTCGATGGTCGGTTGGAATGGGTGGTTTACTAACCTTCTCTGATTATGATGATGGCATTTGCTTTGAGTAACTGTTGCTGTTTACCTGCTGTTAGAATTGCAATCTGCATAGAGTTGTTTTTGTACAAATGTATATGATGCTAACTTTGAATAGTTAATGTTTATCCCGGATAAGAGTGCATTTAAAGTAAAACTTTTAAAGCGAATTTTTCAAATCTCAATATATTTACATATGTATGTACATACATATGTAAAATTTTCAATGTTTACTTTATTTAGTTAGATGAACTTGAGTCATTATTATTAATTAACATATTTTATTTAAATTTAGTTGATAACCAAAATGAAATGATCGATAATTGTATGAGGAAATTTAAAATTCTTTTTGAATTTTAGATAGTTTTTCGAATATCATTTTGAGAATAATATACATATACATATGTACATAATTAGTTCTAAATAAGTTTGTCATTATCATAAACATAGCATTGTAATATATTCAATAAATGTTATTTAATCTCAACGTACATTTTTATGACGTTCTTCTGCTAGCTGTTCCGTTTTCTAGTTCAATTCGTTTCTCTCTTTTCTGTTCTGTTTGCTGGCATTGCTTCATTAAACAAGCTTCTTGTGACCGACACACTTTGCTTAATTTATCAATACCAATTACGCAGTCTACTTTTTCCCTACTCTTTTGTCCCCACCACTCTCTCTCTCTCCTTATTGCTCTCTCTGTCTCTCTGTCTCTCTGTCTCTGTCTCTCTCCCTTATCTTTGTCTCTTTTGGTTTAGCTTTGGGTGTATATGTAAGTGTATTTAGGAACGCTTACATTGATTGATTACCTCGGAGGCGCGACTTTTGTTGCATTTTTGTTGTTGTTGTACGCGTGCGAGTTTAAACGCGTGCTATATAAAAGCAATGTATCTAAACATATACATGTATGCATATGTATGTATGTGTGTGTGTATCTTGACCATACTACATACATATCTATGTATGTATGTATGTACATAAATATGTATGTGTTAATTGTTGTCAAGGTTGCTTTATTTAGTTTATGTTTATACTTCTACTTTCTGCTTGTATTGTGACTTTTGCATATGTATGCATGTATGTATGTGTATGCATGTCTATGTTGTTGTTGTTTTTTCTTTCTCGTTTTCCATCTTTGCTTTCTTTTCTACGCTTCTGGTTTTTCTTTCTTTGTTGCTGTTGATTTTTATTCATGCTTGAAAAGTTTTTGTGTTGTTCTGTGATTTGGCTAATGCAATTTGTTTAGCTGCTTTTATTTGTCTTTGGCCTACATTTGAAGCTTTGCTTTTGCCAAGAACTTCCGAATTGTAACTGCCATTTAAATCAGGTGAACAAAATGGATAGAAATTTATGTTAATCAATCAGATAAGAGAGAGTGAGAGAGATGACAGGACTGTGTTCCAGTTTCATTTTTTAACACCTGTTTTGGTGATCCGTTTCCGTGTTTTTATACAATTTTTTTTTATAGTTAAAACTTTACAGACCTTTAATCAAATGTCTTATTCCCCATTAAACTCAAAAAAATATAGTTTTTTCTATTAAACGATTGGTAAATAATAAGATTAATTAATAGCACTTATATTTATACATATGTACATACATATTTAATGGCAAACTGTTTGAAAAAATAAAAAAACAAGAATAACTGGAAAACAAAATTTATAGCAATGCCAATTCTCGTTTAACTTTCCATTTACAATAATATAAAACAAAGAAAGCTTTTTAACTAAAATTATGTTATACTTTTGGACCGATTTTTTCTATTAGAGGTTTAAAATCGCCTGATCCTAGTAAAACTTGGTTATTTTACATTTTTAAAGTATTAACATCAATTATACAGTCGAAGATAATTCGTTTTATTCGTTGTAAATTTGTAATTTTGATATTAATTAATATAAAATTTTTAAAAATGGTCCTAAGCACTTTTAAATACGCTATTCAGATAGGTTCTTTAGAGGACTATTTACACTGCTATGCCAGATTGTCCTAAGAGTACAAAGCTATTTCCTGCTATTTATTGACAAAATGTAATATACCCTTTGCTGAGATTGCTTTTCCAAGGGTAAGCAAAATGTAAAAATAGTTGCAGGCTAGTTTATTTCCCTTCCCGGTCTTTGGATTCAACGCAGCAGTTTGATCGATAAAGTTTAAAATTAGAGCAAAAACACACACATACACAATAAGGGAAAAACAATTGTTCAAGGTCTTTTAAAGTGGTTTTAACTGCGACTAAAATCTCCCACAAAACGCATGAAAAAAAAAAAAAAGAATTTCAACTTTTGGAAGTAGGCTGAGGGCGCGATTATATGTAGAACGGCCTGCGGTTAACCAAAAATTAAATTAAATTCAGACCAAGACCATACACTAGCCAGTGTACGTGTGTGCGGTTAAAATAAAAAATTAGTTAAAAGATACATGCATACATATGTATGTATACCAATACAATAATATACTTGTGTATTAAATTTTTTTTTTGTTGTTTTTGGCATTTATTTAACGTTTACCGCAAACATGACGAAGTGATAAGGCAAAAAAATTATACAATCAAATCAAAACTTATCAGTAAGCAAACAACCACTAAATAGGAGGCAAAGAAAGAGAAGAGAGAGTGAGTGAGATAGAGCGACAAAGAGGTAGAGAGAGAACAGAGAGTAACTAATACTGAATAATAGCTAAAGATAGAGAATTGGTTTTGGACTTTGCTATTTCAACATTATTTTCGGCACGTTTTTCTGTCGATATTTGTGTATAAGGGAAAATTGATATCAATGAAAATTGGCAACGTCGTCTCAACACTTGATTATCTTAAAAATGCTTATCAGATATAGAGATATGTACATATACTAGTTCATTTACTTTATCAAGCATTACATACAACACGTTTTCATATATACAAATATATATGTGTAAATGTACATATACATACATACATATAAGGAGAGCAATGAACGAACAAATAAATCAAGAACTTACAAATTCATGAATTCAACTTTTCAAAATGTATTCGTTTTCTCTTATTTACCTAATCCTAAAAAAAGATGAAGAATTAGAGCTGTTCAGCTTCAGTTTACAGTTAAATTATCGAATTAAAAATGAATATTATTCAAAGGATTTTCTGTAAATCTTATATTATATACAATGAAGGGATTTCATGATATCTTAAATGAATTGCGTTTTAATAATATCGCATCATAGGAACACAAAATGATGACCACAATCGATGCATTTAAAAGTAGATATATAATTAATATATTTCAAAATAATATGTACATACATATTTGATAAACTGTAGCTACATACATGATATGATGAAAATTTGGAATTTAGCATTTGGTTTTCTACTTCATTATTAGCCACTTACAAATGCAAGCCCAAGATGTTATTTTTATTTGTATAAGCACATATGTATCTACACACCTACAATACATATGAATGTTTGTATCTATGTACATATATATAAATACATCTATAAGTAGTTCCACTTTGATATTTGCGTCATTTTGTTTGCAAAACTTCCCATTTATTCAAGCAGTTTTTTTTTTTACATAACACAAACTTCCTTTCACTGCGGCCCGCAACAGCAACAACAATATTATACAACAATTTTTGCATGCGACAACGCCAGAAACTACAACCGACAAGTCCAACAATGTTGATTCAACCTCAGCCCACATCCGACTCCGCGTAGAAACCCTAAAAGTCAAGCCCAGCAGTTAACCAGCAGTGGCAGCAGCTGCAAACGACAAAACGAAAACGAACTGAAAAAAAACCAAACTTCGATTAACTAATTCTCATTTATATTTGCATACATTTAATTATTATATTTTGTTTTATCTCTTTACAGGTGAGTTATTTATCGTCGGATTTTATGTGAATCAAGAATAAAGGTCAATGGGAAAAATAATGCGTCTCTGTGGATGACTTTGTGTGATGCAAGGTTCTAGTAGAGTAAGTCGATTGATTGTCCTTTTTCTTTAGCGCATTGCTTCTGTTTTACTGCTGATAAACCACTTGAGTGGAAATTTATGGCAAGTCACAAAAATCAGCCAAGGAAAATTAAAATTTTTTTAACTGCTTTAAAGCGTGTGAAAAGTCACACGGACACACACATAGAAACTGAATGAGTCCAAGGGAATAAAAAATGAGAGAGAGAGACAGACAGTGAAAAGGGGAGATACAAACATTGTAATGAAAAATGTGCTGTGCGGAAAATTTTATTATAGATTTCACTTTCACACAAAAGTCACCGAAGAGAATGAGAGATGATGATACTGATATAGAGAAATCGGGGCATTCCAGGGTGGTGGAGGGATTCAGAAAAGGCATGGAAAGTTTACGAGGCGTATGGCTTGATGACGTTTATGACATTTTGACCCGCTCTAAAACTGACGATGCTTATTAAAAACGGTCGTGAACTGACATTCGGAGTGAATACTAGAGAGGCAGTAGAGTGCGGGGGGGAGCAGCGAGCTGTCGGTCCGGTCACACATAGAATATTTGAAGGGAAAAGCGTAAACGGTCAAACTAAGGACCCATAAATTCTTTTTCATTTTTTTAACTCGCTTACGCTAACGAACGGGCGTCCTTTTTGTCGTTTGAAATGGAATCTGACTTTATATTTAAGTAAGTTAGATGCTGTCCTTGAAAATATCCATGGAAAACCGAAATAAACTGGCCTACAATGAAAAGTCATAAAGCTACGTATATTAAATAAATAAATAATTTGTTACAAAATTTATTTTTAACACCACAAAAGTTTAAAGTTCATAAATTGATGAAGACACAAGAATATAATAAACTGATACATATGTATGTACCACATAAGCCATCATTTTACAGAATTTTGATTATTACAAATGAAATTTTAATAGTGTACCATCAACTTCGTTTACACATTAGCTTAACTTTCTTTTTACTTTTTGCTCCATTCGTCATTGTAAACTTTGACCTTTTCAACAGGCAGGCTTGTACCCTGCCGCAAGCAAATATTTCTTTAGTTCAACTTACCTAACCCACCCACCCACCGTCCGTCCTTGCTGCTGCTTATCATCATCTTCTGTTGCTTTAATACTTACATATATACATATATTGTTGTTGTTGTCATCGTCATAAGACAGACAGACACCACACCATCACAGTTTGACAGTCATTGGGTTTCACTTTTCAATGTCTCCCAAGGCAGGCACGCGATGCGTGTGCCACTTGTTTTTAGACTCCCCAAGTAACCGTCGATAAGTAGTTGTTGCTGCTTCTGCTGCTGTGCTTGTTATTGTTTAACTGCCAATGATTAATGACAATGTCGAGGTGTGTGTGTCTTTCTCTTTCTGTCTTTCTTTCTCTTTGTATGTGTCTGTGTCTGTGTGTATACACAGCAGACTCTTGAAAATTGTTGGCATTTCTTTCTTTCTTACGGTCGTTTTATTTATGCCAGTCAGTTCGTTGGTGACCCAGAAACATTTTTGCGTTGCTCTACTTCAGAATGATTAGAATTTTTCGTGCTTAACTGTGGAAGATGTGGGAATTGCTTGCATATTGATTGATTCTATAATCATTTGCATAAAATGACGAATGAGATTTTTGTAAAAAAAAAAACCATTGAAACTCTGTCGCATATTTGTATAATAATACATAATAGACTTCATTTCCATCCAAGCTCTGATTCAGGCTTATTATTAATGCCCTTACTCAATGTTCAATGAGTCATTCAGTTTAAATTTGAGCAAGTTCTTGATTTCAAATAAGTCTTACAGTGTTTATAATTTACATATTTTGCTCACATTTTTCAGTACAATGATCCGATGATGCTACAAAGATTTAACAATACTTAAACGTACCAAAAGAAGCAGGACAAGCCCCTGCTTTGTACAGGATATTCTGACTTTGGTTCATTGATGGGATGTTTTACGGGACTTATTTTTTTTTTGTACTTTACCCGCCTTTTTTATGGAGCTTATTTGATTTACTCACAGTTGTTGCTGTTGTGCCCGAGAAGCATTCTCTTGCTCTCGCTGCTGCCATTTGTTGTTTCTTTGCGTGTTTTACTCTCAGAGAGAGTCATGTGAAAAACCTGCCTCAAGGTTATTGCCTTCTGCCCGAAACCAAGCCGTGAAAAAAGAGAGCGTAAAAACAAACAAATTTCTCCATTACACGATGAGGCGGCGTTTTGTTGTTGTTGTTGCTCATCTTATTTAGCCGTTGTTGCTATTGTTGTTGCAGCTCTCTCTTACTTTTTGTATGTGTGTGTGTGTGTGTGTGTGTCTGTGCATGAAAAAAATACCTACCAAAAAAATGAATAAAACTTATCGAGTTCATTATCTTTTATGCTTTTTTTCTTCTCTTCTTCTTGTTTTTGACTGGCCTTCCTCCCCCCATAACCATAATAGGGTCAAGGATTTTCATACTTTTGAGTGCTAAAAAGAACATTGATTTTTGACTTGTTGTTTGTCTTTTCTTTATATTGTACTTGTTTTATTCTTATATTGTTGCTTACATATGCCAAAAATAGTTAACGTTAATGAACAACTTGATTTACTTGAGCTTTGAAGAAAAAGTTAACAAGTTGATGTGCGAGAAAGAATAAATAGCTGACAGGTGATTAAGTGGAGAATGGAATACATATGTACATATATCATTTTAAAATAAAATTCCAAGATTAAAATTAAAACAATAACTGAACTTTTGAGACTAAATAGTTTGGTAGTTCTTTTTATATTTTTTTTTGTTTATTACGTACACATTGTATCTGGTTTACATATCCAAGATTCTTAGTCAAATTAAGTATTTCAGTTCTTTAGGTCGGCAAAATGTATTTTGGAGGTAGAGGTAGGTAGGCATTTCCGACCTCATTTAGTAGTCCCAGTTGATTAAATAATTTAGCGTTTTCCTGCTGTTCCAAATTCATTTACTACAGTTGTAAAAGACTTTGGCTTGGGAGTGATTTACTTACAATATGAAAAAAAAAAAACATAACTCAATCTCACTCTCTTACTCTGTAATTAACCTCAAATTTAGAAGTTCAAAGAACTTTGTCACCAAAATGTTATCGATAACTTTTCATTAAATGCTTATTTAGACAAACGAGAACAATAGCAACAACAAGAACAAGAGCAAGAACAATGACAGCAACCAAAACTTTTGCCATATTTAGTTAATTGTGGGAGGCAGGGAAGAAGCAAACAGAAAGACAGAGACGGAGAGACACTTTTTCCTTTTGTTATTTACGGTAAAACTGTCATCAGTGTCAACAGCAGGCAGGCGAGTCAAGGCAATGGCAGCAACAGCAGCACCAGACATTGGGCCAACGTCATTTGGTCATTTGTCAAAAAAAAAAAAAATACAACCGAAACATGAGGAGGCGGCAAAAGGCGATAGACAGGGAGACAGACAGAATAATATACACAGAAAGCGAAAGAAAGAGCGAGACCAATAGAGAGTGAGAAAGAAAAAAGAGCTCAACCGGAGCAACGGTTTTTGGGGCAAAAAAAAAAACCAACAAAAAATATATGTGTGTACGTATATAAGTATGTGAATCGCAAACCAGCAACCAAAAAGCTCCCCCAAAAAGGCAACGAACGTGCGACATTCATTCGCGTCGTAGCGCCGTGTCAATGCTTCCCAACAGGCAATGTGTGGGTATAGGGGGAGTAATGTTGGTGGTGGGCGTAGGTTTGTGTAGGCTGGAATGAAAAGATGTTCTATTCCTTATTTACACAAGAAAAGAAAGATTTCTAATAAAAATAGGTAAATATACTACATGGAAATAAGACACTATTCTTTTCACTTTACTAAGAAAACCTTAGGACAACAGGATATATATAGAAAATAGAATAGAATAAAATTACCAGTTACAGTTTTTACATAACAAGTGAAAAAAAAAAAAACTAAAAAGCTATATAATAATGCTGAATCTAAGAAAAATGGAGAAGTTTTTAAAATAATTTTGTTATGCTTATCAGAATATTAAACCAGTTAGATCTACATATATTTATTTTTAAATACACATTCTCGCAATGACTGTAAAACTGTGGGAAGATTTAAACTCCTTAGTTACACATTTCTTATTCCCGCCCGCCGCTTACTTCATGCTGCTTATGCTTCTTGGCAGTTTTCACAAATTAAAGTGGCAGGCAGAAGAAGTTTTTCAAAGAAAAGAAAATGCCACCATACACTCATGCAACAACAATTGTAAAAGTAGAAGAGAAAACAGGGCTGGCAAAATAAAAAAAAAATAAAGAAAAAGAAGCTGCAAAACAAGTTGATGAGTCTAAGTGGTTAAAGAAGTTGAAAAGTCAAAACTGGACGATGCGTTGAGTGAGGGAGGGGTAGACCCAAAGCAGCTGCTGTTCTAAAAAGTTGTGTGTGTGTGTGTGGGTAAAAATTGTAAGTTTTCCATTTGTTTAAAAAAAAAAAAGAAACAAAATATGAGGAAGGTTTTTCTCCGACCGCTGTGCTTTTTCATTAAATCATATAGAAGGGAAAATGTGATTGCAATTGGAGAGAGAAAAAGAGAGATTGCGAATCTTTTAAGGAGTTGACAAGTTGAGAGGTCCTTGAGCTTACTAAAAGTACAGCCCACACACGTACTGAAATTGAAAGGACACCACTTAATGTTTAAATCTGAGGTCATAAGGAAACTTTTTTTTGTTAATTTTACAAAAGATAATGTTTCCCATTTAACCGATTAAAAAAAAGTAGTTAAATGTAAGAAATTTGGACAACTATTATCTTAATACTAACCAGTATTGTGGAATAAATTGTGCGCTGTGCCTCAAGATTTATGTACTTATATAACAAGAGAGAGTATTGAAGCGTTATTATGGCTTGTGATTTGTTTGGCTATATTCTTTCCTGACCTTTCTGGCGGATATGTAACCAGTGTTAGTAAATATAAATTCATGTTTAAGGTTTGGCATCTCATTTTTTTTTTGTTCTTTTTAGGCACACCCACTTTTGTTAATTGCCTATATTTTCTTTCCTCCTGTTTTAAATCAAATGCACGAAAAGAAAATATATACATATATAAATGTTAAAGAAAGCAACACAAACTGCAACAGCAGGAACAACAACAAAAACACTTGAGCCAAATAGAGCGAGCATCAACAATAACAAAACAGAATAGTGTGAGGAGATGAAGAGATGATGGTGGTAGCATCGTTCGAGCCAAAACAAGCTTTGCCAACGAGAAGAAGCAGCAGCCACAGCAGACGAAATGTTGCTGCCGGCTAATAACACAACCGAAAAAAAAAAAAAAATTGTAAGCAACAGCCGCAACTTCATTTCCACCCAAATGGTGGGGGATATTAGGCGAGGGGTTGGTGGAGGAGACGAGCGAATTTTCCAACCATAGGGTCGAGACACTAAAGTCGTCGCCCATCGTCATCATTGCCACCGCTTTGTTTGCCAAATGCTTGCCCATGCTCTTTCCCCCGTTTACATCCTCTGCACCCTTCCTTTTACTTTTGATGTGCTTCCTTTGAAGAGTACTCTTGCTCCCCCCATACCCCGTTACAACAGCTGTATGTGCGGTGTGTGCGTGGGTGGGCCTTCTACCTACCTCTCTGAGCATTTGATGAGTTTTTAATTGGTATTTTTTTTTTTTTGCGGTAGTTAAAAAAAGTGGGGAAAGTAAAAGGGCGTGTACTGTTGATTAACTATCTGATAACTATACGGAGCTGGAATAGCCCATTCCCGGAGCCCAGTGATGACTTAAATGTGGTTTAGTGGTTTCAGTTTACCTAAAGTTTACTAATATACCTTTATTATTTATTATTATAAATAAGTTATCCTTGACGGAAATTTATATAAATTTTTAGACCCTTATCTTTATCCTGATAACACGTGTTTCACAATAAAGAATTTTCATATAAACATCTGCCCACACACAACATTTATATGTACATATGTATATACAATTTATATGGAATCGGTTAATTACGATCTCGTCCAGTTAGCATATGCAAAAACGTATTTAACGCAAATCAAAAAGCGATTTTGTACAATTTTTGTATTGGCCGTAGCTACATACATACATTTAGATTGATGGATATTGGTTTCTTCTGTTGGTAAAATATTTTCCATTTTTGCTATTAAACTGTTTTGGTTACCTCACTGATATAAAATTACTCTTTCCATCACTGTTAACCCATTTTTGAACGAGGTAAAAACAGATACTGGTTAAGCCATCAGAATTTTCACCATTTGTACGTTTTGCAAAGGGGAGTATATTCATTTTGATATGAAGTAAGAATATAGTATAGTTTGGACATGAGTTAGAAGGTGAAACACACAAAACTTTCGTTATTAAGTGTTGTATTTGTTATAATTCCGAACTAGTTCAAGCGTTGAGAAAGATATTGCAATACATACTAATCGCCGATGAGGAAACTTTTTAAGGCAACAAATATAAGCTTAGAAAAATCATAAGACTGTTCAACAGGAAATAAAATATACATATTTATATACACAATTATCAGCTAAAACTTATAATATTCTCTACTGCCAAAATAATGTCAGGGGAAAAAAGAGTATCAACAGTTTAGCATGGCTCGATGTTAGACCAGAGAGTCATCTCTGGTTTGGTTTTGTTATAAATTAGCCAAACATGTCACAAACATTTGTGTGTCATTGCCATCAATTCAATCTAAACTGAACCAAACCATATTCTAACCCAATCTTAATGATGTTTTGGGTGTGAAAAATTATTGACCAAGCAACCTCATCGATGGACTGGACTGATGGCGCACAAATCGACTGGTTAAGAGTTGGTAGAAAGGAGGGGAAGCCGCCTAATTGACATGGGTTTACTGCTGCCAGAAAGTGGTGTTCCAGTTGTTGGGGTATCTGAGCGTGGTTTTTGGTTGGTTGGGTTGGTGTGTATGCTTAAATATATATATGTACATATATTCGTCTGTATACATAGGTATGCATTTGTATCTAACGTTTGCGCCATTTTTATTTGCCATGATTAATGATGAGTTTCAGTTTACATTCTTTGCGCGTTTTGGCAGTGAAAAAGAGATGGCAAGAAAAAAGAAGAGAGGGAGAGAGAATGAAATCAGAATAAAAGAGAATAAAAGAATCTACTCAATTTTTAACGTTTATGGTTTAATTAATTTTGGGTTACTTATATATGTATATACTATATGTATAGTTGAGTTTGAACATTACTATTATTATATGTATGTTTTGAATTCTCCCTGGTTTTGTCATTTTTATTAAATTGTTGTGACATTTGTATATTTGTGTATATATGTACATATATGTATATGTATGTACATATGTACATGTATTAAATGATGTGTGTAATTTATTTTGTTTAATCGTAAATGTTAAATGATATAAATTGCTACGTGCATTTTGTTCAATCAAAATGTCAAAATGTGTAAATGTTGAATTGCATTTCCTTTTTTTTCCTAAAATAATTAAAACAAGTGAACCATTGGCAAATTGATTGATATTTATATTATGTAAATCAGATGCATCTATATGATTGATGAAACCAATGCAATTTTTAAATTTCTCATGTTCTTATGATGATTTGCAGGTCGATTTCAATTGTGCCGATTAAGTACACCTAGACCTCGCTTTGCGTCGTTTCGGTTTGCGTTTTTTTCGAAGTTGCGTCGCTGATCAATTAACACTAATTTTCATTGTGCGTCGTTGGATTTCGATGTTGCGTTGCGGAAGAGTCGTTAATCTTTTTTGGAATACTTATTTTTTTCAAAAGGTGGCAGCACTTTTCGTTCTAATTGCGCTATACTATCAAAACTGGGGAATTCCCATTTTGTTGTTTCGTCTCATTTTGCCATTTGCTTGCCCACCTTTTATGTAGTGTATCGCATTTCAATTAGTGAGTTGTGCTTTTTAAAAGAGATCAATAAATTTTTTCGTGTAGTTTCTGATTATAAAAAAGGTAAATAGTTTTCTTTTTTAAAGAAAGCCGACGTACGTCAACAGATACTTAAGCCTCATCCGATTGTGATTAATTCTAATTTGTTTGTCATTATTAGTTAGTTGAATGTATTATTTTGTTTTAACTGAATTAGTTTCTTTTTGTTTTTTATATCTATAACATGAAATAAAATGATATATGATTTTGTTTTCTTTTTTTAAATTATTGCTTTGTTAAACTCAAATACTTAAAAAATGTAAGATATTCGCAACCTTAGAACCTATCCTCGATCTTTATATGGTTTGCTATAGAAAAACTTAATTCAGTTTGCGTCGTTTCGATTTGCGTCGTATTTTTTTGGAACGTATCCCCGACGCAAAGCGAGGTCTAGGTGTATATAATAACACCAATTTCCAAAAAATAATAGATAACATGCTAAATAGAGAATTAAAAAAAAAAATACATACATAAAACAAAAGTTAAAAAAAAAAATTATAAAACAAAAATTTAAAAAAAAATTAAAATATAAATAAAATACAGAGTTATAAAACTATAAAGTAATAAATTGAAAGTAAGAAATAATAAACTAATAAAATGCCTTTTAATAAATCAAATATATAAATAAAATGATATAATAATAAGTAAAACATGAATTCACTGAAATGACACTTTGGTTAAAACCTTTTGTTAAAACGATACGCGAAAGCACAAAAAAATTGATCGATCTTTAGCCTTAAAATTTCCACACTCTAAAAACTTTTATTCGGGTTTGCAAAATATGCATTTATTGTGTGTGTGTGTGTGTTTGTATATCAGAGTGTGTGTTTATGTCGTTTAATGTCAACTTAAATCAATTGAAATGTCAATTACAACAAAACATGAAACGAAGACGACCCAAAATAACAAGGAAAAGAAAAGGAAACTTTTTTTTTTCTTCCTTTCATTCTCTTTTTCTTAGCTTAGGCAAAGTAATTGAGTTGAATTGAAGGTGAAGCAGAAACAGAGACCGGAGCAGAGACGACTACGACGACAAACAACCTTCTTTTATTTTTAGACCAAGCCAAGTTAGAGGCAAGTGGAGCCCGGTTGTCGATTCCGATGATGGGGGACGATCCATAGATAGATGGGGTTAGCAGCTCTGGGTGTCAGTTTGAAAACAGGTTGACACACACAACTTTAGCAGTTGGTTCAAATGTCGTTCGGTAGGTAGGCTACAAATTTGCCGAGAATGTGTCACGTGGTTAGTTACCCAGATCCAAAATTAGTACGACAAAAAACTCTGGATTTTTTTTTTTTTTTTTTTTTTTTTGAAAATCAGAGGAGAATATATTGCAACGAGCTTGCAATTACAATGAAGCAAGCAAGTCGTCCCTGCCGACATTGATTATACCCTGTACCAAGTAAAAGTAATCCATGAAGTCAAAAACGATCAAAATCGCCATCATTTACAATAAAAATTCTCTTAGCATGCAGCAACAGCGAACGCATGCTATCTCGCTCACACTTAACAGCCCATTTTGCATGGGGCGTTTCAGTACAAAACGGAAATGCGTATATCTCCGATAATTATTGTCCGATTTCCACAAAATTTGGTCAGCTGGTGCATATTGGCTATATTATTAAGTGTGCCAAATAAGAATACGATATCTTTAATACAGCTCAAGTTATAGTTTTTTCTAAATTACGGGGGCGGAAGTGGGCGTGGCAAAAATTTAAAATAAACTTGAGTTGCTTATACAATAGACGGATGTTGACACCAAATTTGGTTGCTCTAGCTCTTATAGTCTCTGAGATCTCGGTGTTCATACGGACGGACGGACGGACAGACGGACAGACGGACAGACGGACGGACGGACAGACGGACATGTCTCAATCGACTTCGCTATTGATACTGATCAAGAATATATATACTTTATAGGGTCGGAAAATTTTCCTTCTGCCTGTTACATACATTTTAGCGACTTTAATATACCCTTTTACCCTATGGGTACAGGGTATAAAAACCAAGAAAAGAAAAAGTTTGACAAAATCTATGTCGGATTGGTTTTCTTTGTTTGCACTTGTTTTAATCCTTCTTTTTTGTCATTTCTTTATACGATTTTTGTTTGCTTTCACCTTCTACCTTCGTTATGCAAATGGAATTTGTTTTTCTTTTCTTGTTTTGATTTGTGTTTGTTACTTGATGAATTTTTCGACCCTTTGGTAAATAGTTTTATTGATTTTCATTGAAAGTATAAAAATAAATTACTTAAAATAAAATACTCTGAATGTACTGTCTGTCTTGTCTGCATTAAATTAAATTAGTCTGTAGGTTGTATTATGTTTTCGGACTTCGCTAACGATGTACTAAAAATGTTAATGTTATCACGTTTTTCTTCTCCATACAAGAAGCAGTTAAAGTTATTTTCACTGTTGCCAAATGCAATTTTAAGAAGTTTAAAGTTATATAAGAATCAAATTTTGTAAGCTAAACTGTCTACTGGAAAATAAAAAGGAAGGTAGTTAGCTAAATTGGACTTTGGTGTGGTCGATTTGTGATTTATGGTAGAACAAAATGTTGGCGCCCAATGTTAATAATTTTTCTTTTTCAAAGCAATTAAACTAAGCTCTTCTTAAATGTTATTAAGGTTTAAATCCCAAATAGAGATTCACAAAAGCAATTAAACTCAGCTTGATCATTAAATCAATTATTTCAGTCATTCAGTCAGCGTGTCAATGACATTAATTCAAAGGAACCAAAAGCTAAACGAAAAATCATAGCTCATATATGTAATCATAATTATAACCTGTATGCAGTCGATTCCTATGGGAGAACGCGACACAAAATCGCGCACACACATACACACTAACCAAATTAAGCAGCTCTTAGTCCTTTTTTGAAGCCCGCATGCACACATGGCTCCACGTGCAACGTGGCGAATGAACAATTTGCGTTAGTCTTTCGCCGATTTCCTTCTCTCTTTTAGCGAATTGTGAAAATACAAACGCATTTTCAAATGGCAACCAAAGCATTTCCTTTACCCCAACGCTACGCCCCCCCGTGCTAGCTTCCTCTTGTTAGTTTAGTGCTCATAATGAAATTATGCACAGATAGTTTTGGTATGTTTGAGCAACGCAAAAAAGTGTGGTTAAAAAAGAAAATAAAAAAGGAAAAAAAAAAGGAAAATTGGATTTTCGTGAAGTAGCAAACAGCTGCAGCAGATGTAATGTCTCTTCCTCTACTCGTTGTCCCTCTTTCCCTTGTTGACTAGAATTAAGTAAAATAAATGGAAAAATAGATTATGAAAATATTGCACTGAATGTTTCACATTATGTTTAATTCTTTAATTAATTGTATTAAATCTATAGAAATATTAAAAATAATTATCCATCCAAATGATTTTCAAAAAATAAATATTTATATTAATATACATAAATATAAACAAGACATTTTTCTGCAACAAATGAATTCTAAGAAAATTTAGTACAAGTTCAATCAGTTTATACCCTCTTGTTAATTTATGCAGCTTGATTCGTAAAATAACTTTGTGAATTGCGAATTCCTAAGCACAAATTGAATCATTTATGTCAGCTTTTTTATTTGAACATTTTTTTATTTAAATTTAAATAGGTTAAGTTGTACTCGAAAATTTGGTTTTACAAAAATTAGTCTCCTGGTTGATGAGGAAAAGTCAACAAAAAATTCAACCTAGAGATAATGATATTGACGAAACAGAATTCAGCAGAAACAATGCTTCGGATGTTTCGGAAACATTACCTTATTGACTAAGTTGCGCAAAGGAAGACGTTTACAAACGCAAAGAACCAGCGAAAAATTAGCTAACAAGCATTCATTACTGAATGTTACCCTTAGTTTAAAACGTTATTTTTAAGAAATGTGCAACGTTAATACATATTGTAAGAGCTATAGAAAAAACTGCCTTTAAATTTTAACAAAATTTATGAGTCACTGTAAGTGAAATAATTAATTCTGGGTTTGTAGTATTATTATAGAAATAACTAAATTATAATTTTAAATTCTATTGATCCTAATATACCACAAATATATTTGCTGTACCAGAGGGTATAAATGTTTATTTCTCTACCAATTGTATTTTTATCATCAATTGACCTTGTCTACTCGACCATTTTTGGCCTCGTTTACAGTTTAATTGTGAAAATTGAAAAATAAAAATTCTTCCGCTTGCTACACAAATTTCCTGGAAAACTACGTGACCACATATCAAATAAAATACGCAAAAATGCAACGAAATATGGAAGAAAGCAGAAAAGGGAGGGAAAAAATGTTAGGGCAGCAAACTCATATTTCAACTATAATCTTATCAGCTTTTCGATGTTGAATTATAACCTAAAAGAGCGGCAAACATACATATATACATACATACACATATGTAAGAGGGGTACGTACAAAGAGAACATGCAAAACAATTTATATAACAACAAACAAATATGTTGGCAAAGACTAAAGGAAAGGGAGTTCGGAATAAAGTTGAGTTTCGCATCATTAATCCTTTTTAGCAGCAGGACGAGAAGAGATTTTTTTATACTTTTTTCTCTTTTTATATGTATGTTTGTATATATACATATTTATATGTATGAAGGCAGAGATATTTTCCACAAAATTTGTTTTATTGCCAGACGATAGGGAAAACGGAATGGTGGGTGCAGTAGGGGCCCTTGGGGGTTACGTGGAATGGTTGAATGGCGGGGCAAGGAGGCGATTGGTATAAGCGTTGGAGAGGGTGGTGTTTGTTTGCACACATGGCTCGCTCTTTTGCCGCATTCGAAAATAAATTTGCATGACGACAAGGACGACGGCAAGCCAACAATTGTTGCGGCAATGTCCAATCCCTCCAGTACTTTCATTGCCCCTCAGCTTTCACCCAAAATAACAACAAAGCAACAGCAGCATCCATACACAGCGAAGAAGAACCGCCTGCAGGGAGAACCAGCTATATCTCTTCCTCTCCCTCCATCCTTTTCTATCTTCATCTCTTTCGCCCTTTTAGAGTTGCTTGAAAATTTACGAGCAAAAGCATTTTCAAGAGTTTTATGCGCGTTGAGTGGCATAGGATGGCAGTTGGGGGGTAAAAGAGTAGATAGCAGGATGCAGGACTAAAAATTTAACTTGTCCAAAACAACACAAAAAAAAAAAAGAAGGGCCAAGAAAAAAAACTGCACACAAACACACACAGTTTACGAATAGATATGGACTTATATAGGCAGCCCCCCACGAAAAAAAGTAATGAAAATAAAATATCCAAATGGCAACTCGTAGAGACAACTTCCGAAATACCCTGCAATTTGATTAAATTTGCGCTTAATTGATACTAATTCTTCTCAAATACTCTAAAGCCTAACTATAATTGAAACAATTTGGAATGCTTACGTTTAAGACAAATTTTGGTAATCTACTGGGCTCTTGAAATTGATCAAGAACGTAAATACAGTATACATATAGACAAATAAGTTCTTTGACAAGTTTAAAATATATATCCTTTTATATACCACGAATATTGTGCGGGGTATATAAATCCTGCGTTTCATTTTCGCCAATTCTCTTTCACGAATGAATCTCTTGCTCTACACGTTTTATAGTGCATTTTCCCAAAGTCGTCGTCGACGTCCCTTCGACCCTTCGTCACTTCGTCAGTCAGGCGGTCTGTCAGTTAGACAGGAAGTAGAAAATTTTCCGGTTTTACTGTGTTGGCGGCCCGGACTGCCAGGAAATCGTTCTGGCTTGATAATATAGAGTAACGGATAGAAGAGTAGGCTACAGCATAGAGTATAAACTGAGGGCGACAGAAAGAGAGAGACTCGTCAGAGAGTAGAGAGAAATCCTGGCGAAAAAAAAAATGAACATAAAATGAAAATTTTGCTCCCGCCGGCCGGTTATTGCTCGCTCGCCCGCTCTTTCTTTCATCTCAATTGGGTTGTGAGCAGCGTAGTAGGGCCCCTACGCGAATAGCAAATGGAAATGGAGCATTTATTGAACTTTTCTGCTAAAGATATTTTTGTATTTGGGCTAAAAGAGAAGATGGGTTTGCATATAAGGGAGGTATGTTGGTGGCCGATGGGGGGCTGGTAGGTGGTTGAATGGGATTCAGTTTGAAATGTAGGCCGTTTATTTTCGGGTTACGCGAAATGAGTAAACAGAGAGTAAAGAGTTTATTTTCCTCTCTTGTTTTGCCACTTTAAAGTTCTAATGAGTTTGCAAGAATTTACCGTCAAAACGGGGCAAGCAAAAAGGGTACTGGACACGGCTTTTAACACAGGAAACTGTTGTGGAAACAAATTAAATATTATCATAAATTAGGCATGTAATGTAAATTAGAAAAAATATATTTCGAAAAGATAAAAGCGTTCAAAATAAAATAACAGGAAGAAACGTAAATAAAATAAAGTTAATTTTGAAAGGAAGACATTTCACTTATTAATTATTTCAAATAAATATTTTATCCTTCGTTCAATATTATAAATATTACCAGTATTTCTTTTTATTTCTTATTTTATTATCATACATTTAATAAATTTTCCATTTCTTCATAAGTAAATGATTTTTCATCTCCATTTGTTCTGACAACTAATTTTGAAATTTCTATTCAAGGTTTGATAGAAAATATTACATTTTATAAGAAAACCTAAAGAATATATGTACATATTTTTGTAAAAATGAGAAACAATATTAAAATAGTACCAAATATACATATGTATAAACATGAGAGGGGGAAAGCAATGAAATTCTATGAAAAATTGTTCGAAGCAATGGTAGTTCGAGACAAGTGAGTGCTGTGTAATGATTCATAGGAAAATAGTGTTGGGAAAATCCTATTTTCGAGTGGTTTGTTTTCCTCTTTTTGGCCCTTTTAACTTAAGCAGTATAACCCCATTTTAACTTTAATATGAATTTAGTGACTTGTCTTTGACTAAATTTGTTTGTATATAAAATACCCGTGACTAATACCGATATCTTAAAATGAAAAGATTATTTATTTTTACCATAATTCCGTATATGGTAAAGTGCAAGTGCAAAATCATTTAATAAACATATTGATATAACGTTCTCAGAAGTAATACAAAAATATTAAACAAATGTGAATGCCGATTGCTAGTACGTTTTGTATAAGGGAAAAAGTTTTTGTCGTTCGTCGGTCGCTTTGTTCACGCACGTGACAACACTATTGTGTAGTGCAGTGCGCTCCGCACGCACTTAACAAATGTGGCAAACAAATAAACTTGACAATCCCTCTAGCCTAGCCCTTTACCCCATTTACTCCACATACCCTCCGTTTTCCTCTTGGCTATCCATGGGGAATCCCTTCCGCACATACTTTGAGTCGGTGTGGAAACAAGTTTCGACCTCGAGAAAAAAAAATACATATATATAAAAAAATATACAACAGCAACACAATGCTGGCAGAGGAACGATGTCGATATGTCAAGCGTAAACATTTTTGTGCGCGGTTTTTCTGACCTCACCTCACATCCCCTCCCACCTTTCTTCTTGAATGCCACCCCAAAAAGCCCACTTTATGTGGAAACTTAAGCAGCGTCGTCGCTGTGTTTGCTGCCGTAAATTGTCAGTGGAGAAGAAAAAAAGAGGTAGAGAGAACAAAAATGTAAAGAAAGGCAGAGAAATACAATAAATAAATAAATTATTTGTTCTGTTGTGAAGGAAATTCCCACAGAGTGCGATAGGTAGCAAAAGATTGTTGTATTTACGTTTAATTTTTGCCATTTTCCACTTTTCTCCACAACACTTTTCTCCCCTCGCTATTCATCCAACTGTAAGCTTTTCCTTCTTTTATTATTATTTTTTTTTTGTTGTCACCTGGGCAAAAATTTTGCGGAAATAATTATCGTTCACATTCGTTGACATATTTCGACGTCGCCGTTGTCGTTCGCGTCTTTACTTGTAAATTGCTTTTAATTTATGGCTCTCGTATATATACAATATATATTTTGATGGCCAACCTTTGAAAGCCTGGCAAATGTTTGTTATGAATCATTTGATATATATACATATATATATATTTTGTGTATTCGTAGCAGCGTTTGTTGGGTTGGAGTTGTCTGACAGAAAATGGGGTCAATGGTCATTCAGTTGAAAATGGCGAACAGCTGTGAGCTATAAAAATGCCAAAATCGGTGTCAATGAAGAGCCAACATCAATTACAAACAAATAAGAGAAACAGATTTTCGATTGTTATGTGGTTTTTTATTGTATCATTAATATATATTTACATATGTACATACATGTGTGCATATAAAATATAATAGGTTATAAGTACATACTATTCCATTGACCTATGAAAAATGTCATTTTTTTGGGGTTATGTAGAAGAAAAAATTATTGAAAAATAACCGAGGTGCTTAGGAGATTTTCTTTTCGTTTGATTAATTTATCTTTCAACACTAAGCAATAAAAAATATATTTCTTCCTGTTTTTGTAAGTTTTTAATTCAAAAACTTCAATTAATTGTCGCAAAAACAAGTGAGTCTATTTGTTTGATCGGCAGTGTATCTCAGGTTTGTTCCCGCAATGAGTAAATCAAAAATATTTCTCATTTTGAAACAAGAATTTTTGTTTTAGTCAATACTTTGAGCAAGTAAAAGTGTTTATTAAATTATTTAATACATACTTCAAAATTACCTTAAAAAAGATTTTAAAAGAGAAAAAAGATAATAGAAAAAAAAAGTTTTTCCAATCAAGTCACCTAGGCTCTGTAACAAAAAAAAATATTCAAACTAAACCCAGTAAACTTCATTGAAAATAAATGTTTATGAAATAAATACATACATTGATATGTAATTAAATCTCTTTAAAAATTTTAGCATAAAATAAAGAAAAAATTAATATGTATAATCAAATATTTTGTATAGCTGTTTATAGTTTACAGTGTTTTAAATATTTATATTATATAATAAAGCTTATAAATTAAATAGTTTTTTTCTCGTCCGTACTTATTCATTATAGGGAAGTTCAACTGTAAATTTCTTTTGGTTTTTTTTTTGTCTCGCTAAAACAGATAGCATTTGGGAAGCTGAAAACAAGTTATTTTTTCTCTTCCGTTTTCGTTTTACTTTCCCCCTTAATTTTTCTATATCTATCTCTTTTACACAAATTTTATATATATATACATACATACATACATACATATGTATATATATACATATATATGTATTAATACAAAAGTTGGTATCTTTTGTTTGAGTTGTTGTTGTTGTGGTTGCATTTCCGTTGCGCTTATCACGGCAAAAATGTAATATGAGAGCAAAATAAAATAGAAAAACTATGACAAACTACGTGTGACATACACAAAAGCTGGAAATGCCGCGGTTACATACCCCCAATCCTGCCGAGGTGGGGTCAGAAAGGGAGCTCAAAAAAGTTTTAGGCGCCTGACAGACGGACAGTCTTGAGGAGTCGGTAAGTGAGTGAGTGAGTGATTGTTATGCGACAAAACTCGCTGCTACTGCTGCTGATGATGATGATGTTGATTATGTTGTACAACTGAAATGATCTCCTTTTTACCATACCCTGTATCAACGGAAAGAAAATTATGATTTAAGATCGTTATAATACCCATAAATAAAATTAAATATATAGAATATATTCTTCACCTTTTATTAATTTGGTTACATTCCTTTTTGATCTATGACATGTACATATGTATATAAAGAGGGTATATCGATGTCGATTTATTTATATAAATTATTGCTATTTTGCTCCTTTCATTTTGGTTAACAGACGCGCAACAGTCGAAACAGACGACTTGCGGTCGTTCATCTAACAACCTAAATAAGTTTCGCTGCCTTCTCATTTCTATTTTTATACCCTGTACCCATAGGGTAAAAGGGTATATTAAAGTCGCTAAAATGTATGTAACAGGCAGAAGGAGAATTTTCCGGCCCCATAAAGTATATATATTCTTGATCAGTATCAATAGCGAAGTCGATTGAGACATGTCCGTCTGTCCGTCTGTCCGTCTGTCCGTCCGTCCGTCCGTATGAACACCGAGATCTCAGAGACTATAAGAGCTAGAGCAACCAAATTTGGTGTCAACATCCGTCTATTGTATAAGCAACTCAAGTTTATTTTAAATTTTTGCCACGCCCACTTCCGCCCCCGCAATTCGGGAAAAACCTATAACTAGAGCAATATTAAAGATATCGTATTCTTATTTGGCATGCACATTTATATGGCCAAAATGCACGACTTGACCAAATTTTGTCAAAATCGGATAATAATTATCGGAGATATACGTATTTCCGTTTTGTACTGAAACGCCCCATGCAAAATGGGCTGTTAAGTGTGAGCGAGATAGCATGCGTTCGCTGTTGCTGCATGGCAAGCAGTGCATGCTAAGAGAATTTTTTTTTGTAAATTGATGGCGATTTTGATCGTTTTTGACTTCATGGAGTACTTTTACTTGGTACAGGGTATACTCAATGTCGGCAGGGACGACTTGCTTGCTTCATTTTTTTCTTTAATTTTTTTTTTTTTTACTTTTTTATGGTAATGGAGGAGAGTACCCCGGCGACCACAGTTTGTTCGTTCCATAGACTGACTCACTGTGTGCAAAAGGCCTAGCCCAGAAAGAGAAAAAAAAGGCACACGGTGATGACAGGCTTGGAGAAGGAATAGGCAGGTTGGTTTACTGTAGTTGTTATATGTATGTATATATGTGCTCGTATGTGTGTTGGTGACACCATGTTGTCCTCTTATGTGACTCAGAACTATATAACTGGGCTGGCTTTTCAAATGAGTTGCGCCTGCCTGTGCGGATTGTAGGTGGATGCAACTCATACACTTCTATAGAAATCAAGTTTTGAGGGCTTCAAATTTAACTTGAAAAAGTAGAATAAATAAAGCCAACACATTAAATAAATTAAATAAATTAGAAAAACAGTTTTTATTACCTAATTGGTAATTATTGAATTATAATAAAAAGGAAAAAGAATGTAAAAATGGAAACTAAAGGAAAAGGGCTGTAAAAACTAAAACGAAAACGGAGGAAAAGGAACCTCATAAAAGTTTGACCAACAAAAAAAAAATCGATTTAATAGATGCATGTACATTGGCATTATATTAAGTTGTACTGCAGTTTCATATTATATAAAACATATCTCCTTAAAGATAACATATTTTGATAAAGAGGTTTTCTTTGAATATAAAAATATAGGTAAAAAAGTATTATTTATTTTTAATGGGGGATTCAAATTAAATTATTTGAGCCCCAGAATAATGTTATCAATTAACTTTTTTGATTCTTATAATGTGACTAAAGGCATATGGCATTAATTAAATAAACTCTTTAATAATGTAGAATCTACAGGTAGTGAAAAACTAAACTTAAAATCGATAACATGGAGTTCATCTTCTTTCCCGATATTCATTCTCCTTAATAGTTAATACATTAAATATGATTTAATGATTCGGATTTAAATTAAAATGTTAATCAGTAAGTAGTTTAATCTCTGTATTTATTTTGCAGTGTGATAACCTTAACCAGAAATTTGGTTGCATTTAATTCCATCACAATAATCACATATGTAAATTAACATACAAACACACAAACAGCAATAAAGCATTTTAAATATTATTTCAATTCAAATGAAATTCACATCAAAAAAAAGAAACAAATTTATTTAAATATTATTGTACAATGTCTAAGTAAACAAAACACATAAAACCCTTCAACCCTTCATGTACATACATACATATGTATATGTTATTGCCAAATTGGTGCGATAGTGGCAACAATAACAGCAACAAATGCATTTTCAATAAATACTAAAACAACTTTTTTGAGTTTTTTTTTCCTGTTTTTTGTTTTCCTCTTTTTGAGTGAAATAATCCGTAAAATAATAAAAAAATAAAATAAAAAAGTAAATACACGTGCCACGCAAAAATCAACAAACAACAAATATTGGTAGGACATTTGTAGAGGAGGGTGAACGGTGTACCGAAGGGCTATCAATAAAAACTAAATTACAAATACATATCAGATGTATGTAAATATCAAAAGCGAAATGCTTGCTATCCCCTTATTCCCTTTTATATACACTTTATAAAATATGGTAAACATGAATTGTGTATACATATTGACTTCGGCCAAGGATAGGGCTACATTTTGCATATTACGAATATTTATGATAAATATTTTTTAGGTGTCAATTCTTAAATAATTAATATTCGGTTTTTATTTGTATTATAATTATTTTTGATTTACAATACATTTTATTAGCCATCTGATAAAATTAATAAAATGGTAGATAATTTATAATATAAATAATTAATTAAATTGCAAATTAAATACATCAGAAGTTTTAAGGGGACAACGTGCTTAAGTTGATTAATATAAATAAAAAATAGTAAATGGTATAATTCTAAAGGTAATTTGTGTTAAATGACACTAATACATACATACATATGTATGTAAGTACCAACGATAACTTAAAAGTTTTCTTTTGCGAAAAATAGCTCTAAAAATAAAAGCAGTGTATAGAAACTTCGATAAAGTCAAAGTTTTACTCCTAGTCCCACTACTTTTATGTTTTGTTTTTTTTTTTTTAAATTTATTTGTAAAAGGCTAAAAATGCAAACACGTCAATTTATGTTCTACAACAAAGAGTAAAAACGACAGAAAGAATACAGTATTGTGTGTGTGTGTGTGTGTGTGTGGGAAGGGGGAGGAGAGAGAAGAAAACTGAACCAATCCAAATCAAACTGAGTCGAACTGAACTTGTCCTAAGGGTAAACTTCCCTCTACCTTTAATTTTTATTAACATACATATGTACATATGTACATGTATCTCTGTTTCTTCTCTCTCCTCACTAGATTTCCCTTTCATACCCTGTAACCAGAGTAAACCAAACTGAACCGAACCGCGTGCATTCTATTGCCCCAAAACGAAAATGAAGTCAAAAAACTTTTATTGTTTTTTCATGGCACGCAAATATAAACGGCATCAACAACAATTCTCCATCATTCTCTCTTTGTCGGTCCTACTCTTTCACTATCTCTCGCCTTCTTTTATTTATATGGCCATGATCTAAGTAACTTGCCATTCGGTTTAGTTTGTTTTTTTTTTCTTTCTTTCTTTCTTTCTTTTTATTCAGTTGTTTCCCAATTTGTCCCAGAGACACCTGCAACGGCATGATGTCAAAAATATACAAATACATATATTTATATACAAATGTACATATATACATACATATGTATGCATAAAAATATATGTAAATATGTATATGTTGACTGAAGATTTTTTTTATTTTGACTGAATGTCAATGGAAGCCAATATATACATATACATACATACATATGTTTGTATGATGATGAACAGGATTTTTATTTATTTTCATCGCATTTTTTAGTCAAACACGCCACATTTCAATTGGCAGCATGTGAAATGGGATAGCTAGCTGACTTTATTTTTTTCCCATTTAGTCAGTTTTTCTTAAATTCTTTTATCTATCTCCATTACACACAATTGTTTATATATTAAGGGGGTGCAACTTATAAATAAAACATTTAAATATTTTGTAGATTGAAAGTAATTTGATTTACAATGTTGCTTCATACCAAATATGATTAAAATTAATTTCAAAACGATTGCGCTTAGTTTATGGAATTGAATGCATAATGTTTAGTGTATTTGTATGCAGTTTTCTGATATAAACTGAAAATAAATATTTTCAATGAATGAAATAATTTTCTACTTTAAAATAGTAGAATTCTAACATTTCTCAGTTATGATGCAAATTCTTGATTATTGATTATCAATTATGAACTTTGATCTGTATTTTGGTGTACATTTCCATGCTTAGCAATTATATGCCAAGGTTTCCGCTAATCTCATTAATGTACCTTCCCCGCTCCTAGTCTAGTCTCATTTTCGTCCCTGTGGCGTGCTTCGTCTTTACTAAACTAAAATCGTTAAATTTGCTAAACTTTGTTTACTTTGCCACACGCTGTGGCAATTCCCATTCCCATTACTCCCCCTCAAACGTCCCTTTCTCTTTCTCTCTCTATTTCTCTCGCACTCAACACCGTTCTCTTTCACACTGCCCACTCAAATGAAATAGTAATTTTGTCAGTACAAAAAAAGGGAAAATTAATTTGCAATGCAAATTACTTTTAATAAATTTTATAACATTTTTTTCTTGTCATTTTGTTGGGGGTGGCGGCACGATGTCGTTGGCGGCGGGGGCAGCTGTTGCTCTCTTTTGCTGCCATGAAAGGGAGAGGGTAAAGCAAAGAGACAAACAGTCGTACAGACGGCAAAGCAAATTAAGCGGCGCGCATTTTATGTGGTGGATAAGAGAATAAAAGAGAAGCGAGAAGAGAAGAAGAAAAGCATAGGAAAACAGAAAAACAACGAGCAACCAATGACGGGGGGGGGGGGGGAGCCAAACGAATAATTTATGCAGCAGAAAAAGGCGAACGACGAAAAGTAGTCAATTCCGGGGGGTTGGGTTATTGGGGGATGCATGATGGGGTTGGGGTAAGTAAGTTGACTGCTACGTTTAATGAATCGAGCAGGAAAAAAATGTAAGAAGAGTGCACAAAGTTCTTGAAAATAAACTTTAAAATAATACAAAACTTTGCTTCGATATGGAAAAGATGAAGAAGAATGAATCAACGAAAGAACGAGAAACATTTCGGATGAAACAGTTTTGTTTATCTTGTCTCGAGTTAAAAAGATTGAGAAAATCAACAAATACAAAAGTATAAATGAAAATTGTCAAATGTTTTCTAAAGCTTTCACATTAAGAAGATGAAATTTGATTATTGTGTTTGAGGTTATGTTAACAAATTTAGGTACAATAGATGGATCGATGGGGGCTATAGTTATTTGCCAATCATCGAGTACATAATACATACATAATTGTATTCCCTTTTTTCTCAGCAACTAATATGAGGGTTTTATTCTTAAGAGTCTAAATGTCTGAGGATCTTAAGGTACTTTAAGAAAATATTTATAGAAAAATTGTGTCTATGTAAGTATATATAAATGAATAAGTATATATGTATGTATCTATATTTAATAGCAATACATTTCATTCATTATTTTATTATTTATTATTATTTCTAATGACATCGCGTGCCGCGGTATTCCCTCCATTTTCCAAACACTCCCCTCCCCCCCAACAGGCCGGACAGGCCAAACACCGCCCATTGTGTTTGTACAACAAAATTAGTGCTAATAATTTTTACGTTGCCCTCTCTATCTTTTTTCTCTCTATTTGCTTTATCATTTTCGTATTTCTGTTCTCCTTAAAATATTTTCCCCTATTTTTTATTGTTGTTGTTTTGCACTTGTGTTGTTTATATGTATGTATGTACATATGTACATATATAGTTATATTTTTGTTTTTCATTTACTTTTTGCAGTTTTGTTTATTGTTATTTATTTTTTGCACATTCGTTCGTTGTTTTTATTGTAGGTGTTGCTATTGTTAATGGCCTTTGGTTTTCTTCTCTATCTCACTTTTGTTGGTTTTTATGTTTGTCTTCTTCTCCATTTTCATTAACGTTTTCGACTTTGGGGCCAACAACCATAATAATTACAGTTGGTCAGTTGTACATACATATGTACATTTTATTGTTGTTACTTTTGTTGAAATCACTTTTAAATAATAATAATTCATTTATCATATTCCATTTTATGGACTAATAAAAATGGTAAAACTAAATTTAGCATATCAGTTAACGATATATCAAAATAATAATCATTTTGACACAATTTATGGACGAATATTAAAGAAGATCTTAACAAATAAAAAGTGTGACACACTTTGGCATTGAAATAATTAAATAATAGACGATAAGGGGAATGTTTATATTTTTTAAATACAATTTATTAAATTTCTAAAACTAATTAAATTACTTTTATGGAATTAGCCGGCAAAGGTAACTCACAGATTTATATTTAGTCACCACGTAGTTGTTAGATTCAGATCGAAGTTAATTAACTACCTAGTGAGAAATTATAAATAGAAAAGCTCATCCTCAGCCATTAACACCTTGGCAATTTACACCCTGCACTTGGAATCAAAAACTCAAACTTAACGCCCACCTTTATTGTGTCAGTCAAAGTGATTCTGTATTTTAATTGCTAATACTCATCCACCCAAAATGGCAATAGAATGCCTTCGTTAGGAGAAGA
Organism: Drosophila emarginata; assembly: GCA_037075365.1. Lineage (NCBI taxonomy): Eukaryota > Metazoa > Arthropoda > Insecta > Diptera > Drosophilidae > Drosophila > Drosophila emarginata. The sequence continues at coordinate 4,063,445 of JBAMCD010000119.1, forward strand.
CCCCCCCCCCCCCCCCCTCTCTCTCTCTCTCTCTCTCTCTCTCTCTCTCTCGCACTGTTTCGTTCCTAAGTAACTACAGATTATTAGGATCGCTTCCGCAAGGGATATCCCGTGGAAGCTACACCAAACCGGTTTAGTGTATTATGTAGAAGCGGTAGTGTAACACTGCTGTGAGCGCACGTTAACGTTTTCGGGATTAACAGTTATTTGATAAAGAACTCTTTTTATCAGTTGGCAAACATTGATTGTGTTGATGATGCCTTAGAACCTAGGGCACTGATAGACAAGTGTATAAAATTCACTAGCAAATAAATCGTTGACATAAGCTGTTTGTATGAGGAGAAGAAAAAAATAATTAAGTAAGTAAAAGTAAATTGCAGCTTTGTATTATTGGTTTTTCGTGGTCTTAATTAAGTGCTTTTTATTTAAATAGTTTGAATGTACATATTCTATTGTTGTTTACTTGAGAAGAAAAGTTGAAACATTTCTTTGTATTGTCTAAATGAATCAAATATATGAGTTTAAGTTCAGCGTTGGTTTACTCTAAGAGGATCGGATCGTCAAGTTTTAGGAGTATAAAAAACAGGTGTTTCTTCTGCTATTGGAATGCGTTGAGAAGCCAGATTCAAGGTTTGGATTATTGACTATTTAATAACGATTATTTTTCCATTTGATTGCTTTATTCTCTTTACAAATGAAGGTTTCAATGTTGCGTCGCACTTCACGCGCTGTGCATGACTGCATTTTAATTAGCAAGTGAATTTGTTGCTTCGTTTATTTACTTTTATATTTCTGTTGCTTTTTATCATTTGTTGTTGTTAATATAAAATAATTTATTAGCAACCAAGCAATTATAATTAGCTGCTGTTGTTATCCTCAGTATCTTACTGAGGGCGTCAAGGGGTTAATACCCAGGAAAAACTTCCACAGAAGGTCAGTTAAGTCAGGGAATTAGTAAAATGTTTATTTAATGATTCGAACAAGTTGTAGTTACATTGTGTTTCATATTAAATGAATGAATTTAATATACAACTAAATCTCAATTTTTTTTAATATTAACACATTTTAATAAGTTTAATAAAAAAAAAGTTTGAATTGTAATTATCTTATCTTTTAGGCCTTATAGAATATATTATACAATTGTTTTATTGATTAAACCAGCCTGACAGAGTGAACTTTTATTTTAATTATTCCCTTAACTTTATAATGGTCTTCCAGTGGCACCTCACAGAAGGCGATTAACCTGAAAACCAACTTTGCGTGTTTCATTCCAAAAATTTAACGGCAATTACTTAAACAAAGCAGACAGGACCAAAACCAGACCAGTCCAGAGATCAAACCGACAAAAAAAAAATTAAACCCTCCATAAAAACTCCTGGCGGGAGCCTTGTTCAGAATCGCTTCGCTGCTTATTGGCCAGGCTAATGGCTAAAGTGTAGCAGAACTCCACAACTACAGGCGGAGTGAGAAAAACGACAGAAACAAAAAAAATAAAAAAATTGTCACACACAAACATGATGGAAGGAAGAGACATAGAGAGGAAGAGGGAGAAGGTGGGCGCCCGTGTTGATGTTGTGGTTAACAGGCGGCTTGGGGGCGTGGCGGTAGTGTGGGCGGGTTAATGACTGCTGTAAGTGTATGTGTGTGTGTGTCTGTGTGAGAGTGTGTATGTGGTCCAGCCCAAATGCCATAGAACCCATGAACAAATGACCCAGGCCACGCAATTTTTGCGTGCTGCGTTTTTCATGGTCGCCATATGGTTGGTCGGTTGGTCGACGTCCAGGGCCTAGAAACTTGGAGCTTGTGCATAGTGTCCTGGTTATATGTACATACATACATATGTATATCCCGTTCTGTTATGTCCTTGCCTATACACACTACGTGTTGCACGAAATGCCACCGTCAGTGCCACTGCCATCGCCATCGCTTGTCGCTTTAATTGCCACACGCATGACAGTTTTTAGAATCCTTCAGTTGGTCGTCACTGAGAAGCAAAATGCTAGACACAAGCACGCGGGTGTTTTTAATGGGTTAAACAAAAATGCGCTAATTGGTTGCTTTAGCTGGAAGAAAGAACCACAAAAGGGAACGCCAGAGACCCGACTAAGAGAGAGAGAAAGAGATAATGGGGTAGAGAAACTTTCACACAAATAGGCTAAGGACAATAAGGTTTAAATATGTACATATATAGAAAGAGTACCACATATGGGATTAAGTTGTATACCACCAACACTCCATAAAAATGATGTGCCATTTGAACATTTTCTGTAACCGAATATGGATTTCAAGGTTTACAATATGACAAGACAAATTGATAAAATGAAAGCAAGTATTTAAGCGCAGCTAAAATAATTAAGTAGATTATTTTTCATGATTTGTACTAACATTTATACGCTGTTAAACGAACAGCTTAGCTATTCTCCTCCCACCCATTTCAGTTATATACATACATACATACCTGTTCGTTCTAAATTTGTATTATTTTGTCGTTTTCATTAAATTGATATACCACCCCAAATCACCACCCTACCTCCTTTTGTGTGTTTCATGTCTCGTTAGGGGTGCAATGAACCGCCGATTGTGGGCACGTGTCTTTACAATTGACACGCAAACGCTTTGGCAAAGCGAAATGTCCAATTGTATATAAAATACAATAATATTGTATGCGCAATATAATTATCCCTTAACGAATTAACAGTACAGCATCAAACGCCAACTTAACAACTTTATTTAATCCATATGTACATATATTATAATGTTTCTTTCGTTAACCAGTAAATGCATTTTTTTGTTTTTAATATTTTTCTTATAGCCTTCATCAACATACATACATACATACATATGTATGTAGATATGCATGTTCATACATACAGTAGTGCCCATCCATATGCGGGGCGTATACGTAATCAACACACCCATTGCAAAAGCTCTGACAGCTCGCGTCAAATTCAGTTGACAATCAATATGCCAACAAAAGCTACAAAAAAAAAAAAAAAAAAAACGAAAACAAAAACAAAAAAAGCAACAGCAATGAGAAGAATTGTGTGCATAACAGAGGACACCTCCACCTCTCTATATAAAAACAACAACTACACACAACCATTGAAACCATCCATTTCTATCATCTCAATCGCATTTTGCTTCTTCCTTCCTCTTACCCCCGTCTTTTGCTTGGCCGTTCTCCTTCTTTGTAACATTCTTCTTCTTCTCAGCATTTACTTTGTCTATCTGTCGTTGTGTGTTCGTTCTCTCATTTGGTTTTATACACCGTTTTCATAATACTGTAGGGCATGTAAGACCCCCTTAACGATCTTGCTTGAGAACTAGAAATTATAAATAAGATAAATTCTTTTGGCGAGCTTTGTGTTATTTAATTGTTAAATTGAATTTATTATTTCTGGAATAAGCCTTTAACAATTTACAAACTCTATCTAAATTAATTTACATATGTATCTATATTTACTTGGTCCAGGGTATCATATTGTTCGTTCATTCAGCATCTTTATATGGTTAATTTTTTGTATTTATTTATTGACTTTGTTTCAGAGAAAACATACATACATACGTATTACGTATAGAGAAGTATCTGTCTTTCTCTCTTGTTTTATTCTCTCTTGTGCCTCTCAGTTATATTTGTGTTAACTTCCCCATTTTTTCTGTCATTTCATTTTGCTCACTCATTCTACTTATTGGCTTACACATTTCGTATGCAAAATTGTTGCGCCTCCAAATTGACTTAATTAATTTTATTTATGTACATACATACACACAAATATGCGTTTGAGTGTGTGTGTGTGTGTTGATTTTGTTGCTGTTACTTTTTACATATGTATGTATGTATATTTAAATTAATATTTGCATTTTTATTTTCTCTCTCTATTTGCAGGTGAGTTTTAAATTGAAACAGTTCATTTTTTGATGATGAATAACAATAACAAAAGAGATCATTTGTCTTGGGTGAGTTCAATAATTGATTTGTGGAATGATATCATTTGCAATCTAATAGAATCGCAAAGCAGTCGCCTGAAATTGATAAGGATTTCAATTAGCCTTACAGACCTAATGAAGATGGAAATTTATAATTCAGATAGGCAGTTTTACAAAAATATTTTAAATTTCCAACAAATAAAATTACATCAAAAAATATTTCTGTTAAAAGACAAACTGTTTACATTTTGTAGATCCTTAATCTTACACAAATATTTATGTCAAGCTTTATAAGCGCCATGTGGTTAACAGGAATAATCGATTAAATAAATAATAAAGAAGGCAACATAAATAAGAAGCTAAAATAAAATTTTGGTTTTATTTTAAATCTGTTATTACAAATTTTACTAATTCTCCATAAAATGTTTAGATAATAAACTTTTCAGCTTACTGAGATTATGTTTCGCTTTATAGAGGCCTATTGATGCAAAAATTTCTCTGTAACTCTTAAAATCTTAACTTTTTACAAGCAATAAAAAGTTCTAGAAAAAAATTTGAAATTGCTTTGACTATTTGCAAATGTTAACACCCAAAAGATATCCCATGAAAACAACAAAACAGAGCTGCAAAATGATGATGATAAAAACAAAGCGAGAGCAAGAAAAGAAATGAATAGGCAAAATAAGTTACAAAAAAGATTTATATACATACATATATGCAAACTTACTACGTATATGTGTGTGTGTGTATGTAAAAACTGTGACATGTGCTAACAAAAGCAGTCCGAGGTATTCTGAAAAGGGAGACAGGGAAGGAGTCCGGTGGGTAGAAAACAAACCATCTGAGTGTAGAGTGCATTAAACTGCGCCCAAGTCAAACACACACTAAAACTTAAGGACGGGAGGGGATGAGAGAGGTAGATGGATGAGGTATAGCAGCGAACACAGTTTGCTGTCAACAGTGTTGTCTGGAGTGGACTAAAACATACAGATATACATATGTACATACATTATATTTACATACATATAAATTTTATATAATGTCAAAACTATAACCCCAATGAACAAGCTAAAAATAAGCGGCTATCCAAATTTTGGCATAACCGTAGTTTGAAAATTCGTTAATAAATTCTTACGATATAATATTTTCAAATATGATTTGGCAAGGGTTTCAGTAAGAATATTGTTTAAGCCTATTCATATTTTTAATTTGTTTCTTAACATTCCAGTTAACTTTTTAATGGCAATCATTAAGCCATATTAAGTTCTTTCGATTGATAACAATTGGATTAAAAATTTTTAGTTAGTTCGATGATGTCCGTAATATATAAAATTCCCTTGAAATTTCACTTTTATAATTAATAAGTTGAATAACAACTTTTTTTTTGTTTCGGTAAAAAAAAGCAAAAACACAGATAAGAAAAAAAAATAATTCACGGTCAATTTGCCATCACTGGCGATAGTAGTCTCCCGTGTGTTGGAAGTTGCTCGTTCGACTGAATCTCTGTGCTACTACGATGACAGAAAAGTCGAGTAGCTTACACTAGACGACTATGACGATGATGGAGATGAAGATGGGAATGGGGAGATGAAGACAAAGGCAATGGAGAAGAAGAGGATGACGTTGGCGGCAAAAATCCAATTCACTGGCGGATTTGCAAAAAGCTAAAGCAATGTACCACATGCATACTTACGTACATACATACATTCATACATACATAAGTATATATTTCACATACAAGCTAAAATTCAGCGCATGCATACATATAGATATATGTATGTATATACATATATATATATATATATATATATATATATATATATATATATATATATATATATATAGTTGTATATATGTACATATGTACATACATAGCTGAAAACAATAATAAATCTCAGCAGCGGCACAGAAATCATAAAAAAACTAAAGTAACAAAGGCAGGCCCCATAAAAAAAAACGCAAATAACTCGAAACGAACAAAATAACAAAAAAAAGAAGCAAAGGGAAAGAGAGAGAGAGAGAGCGAAAAAAGTACCAAGTCAAGCAAAATGAAATAAAATAGTGAGGCAGCTTGCTAGGTGGTAAAACCACCTCCTTTTGCACTCCATCCCCAACCGCCACTTCCCCTATCCTATATCATAAACCAATCGAAACGTATCGAAACCCAAGCAAAGCAAAGGCAAGAAGAAGAGGGGCTAGGTAATGTCTCTCTCTCTTCGCAGGGCTAGACGATCCTTCCTCGATGTGTGTCTGTCTCTCTCCTCCTTTAAAGTGAGAGATTTAATAATATACGAGTGTAATACTAATAATAATAAAAATAAAAAGCAACAACTGACGCTGCTTCAAAACAAGAAAGCAAAAAGAAAATAACTCTAAAATCAACAGATAGAAATCAAAGAAAACTGGAAGCAGGCTTTTATAGTAAAACAATGCATGAAAGACCAATGAGAGGACTTATCTTTTAATACAATTGTTTTTAGTTAGTTCAATTTTAATTGCTTTAATCTAATCTTTCCACTACTCTAAAGTATCTAATAATGTTTATCCTGTTTGGCACAAACTTTCGATTGTATCAAAGGTTGCTGCTGTATATTTATATTACCAATTAATATACATATTAAAGTTACGTCTTGTTCAAATGTATATAATTGTTTCAGATACATTGGTTATCCATATTTTGATTATTGAGGCAACATTTTAGGCTTATTAATTTACAGAGAAATGCAGAAAAAACATAAAAACACTTTCATAAATATTATTTGTATATATTATTTTGTAGAGTCCGAATACTTTCCATTTAAATTGTATAGATACAAAAAGTGTAGGCAAATCAAAATTCTCATTTCAAGGGAAAATTTCAACCGTAACTTGATCCCGTGAGGAAGAGGAGGAGGAATAGTCAGTCAGCGAGTTCGTCGGCACTTTGTAATATTTGCAACATTACAAAACAACAAAAAGCATTCGTTTGGCTGCTGCATTGTGTACGTACGTACAAAAGAACAAAAATACAAAATGCAGCTAACACACACACACACTTACGAATACTATATGTAAGTCTTTATAAGTTAACATGTATGTAGTAGATTTGAGTTCTATATAACTATGTGTATGTTAGTATGTATATATGTATGTACATATGTATGTATATAGATATGGCGAAACTCATTTAGTTCCAGCATCAGTAGTATCATCATCATCAGGGGCAACAAAGTTTGCCATTTACACCGTACGCCAAAGTCCACTGAATTTCATCTAACATAAAGTCAGAGAGAGAGAGAGAGATAGAGATAAAGAGTGAAGTAAACCAATGTAGAGTGTAGTGTGGCATAGGATAGAATAAAAAGGGAAGGGAGAATGTTGTTAAGGGAAAGAGGAAGACATATAATTATAGTCGTTGTGTATTTGCTAATGGGGTTGACGGTTGGGCGTGGCAATTAAAGCACCTTGTTCAAGTGCTGCGATTTTAGGCTACTACAACAACATCGCAAGATGCCACATCACAGCAGGCAACAAAATGTTGTAATATGCAGTTCACCCCATAAACGGAAAAGGGGGAGCTACTAAAGGGAAACTTATCCAATTGAGCCTTTTATGACTCAACGTTCAAATATACTGTACATATGTATGTTATACCGGAAATCGGGTTTTAATTTAAACTATTAAAAGATGCACAATTGAATTATGCAGATGTTTATTGTATGTATGTATATCCTAGCGATAAATATTCATCAAACAGGTGTAAATTTGAGAGTTCCTCTTTTGCCGGTCTATTATTTCGTATCTCCATCTTTTATAACCTCCGATATTTAAGAAATAGTTCAGATTAAAACTATTAAGAATATAAATAAAATTTTTTTTAATTAATCTAAAAAAAATGAAAGTTCCAATAAGAAACAGATAAACGAAATTTCTAAAAAAAATGGAAAACAATAGGAAAAATTAAATATCAAATATCTTTGACCATTAAATAAAATTATCCTCCAATTACTTCCTTTGTAATGTAATAAAAATTACTCAACCAATATTTTCTTCATGTATAATTTCCTCTTTTGTTTTTATTATTCTTTTTGTTACTACACGTTATAATTGTCCGATCTTAACAAAATTAAGTTTAAAGTTGCTGACTTATTTTAAGCCTATTGATGTCCAGTTTGGTTGTTGAAAATTTTTGTCAAGAAAGACTTTATTTAATTGTATGTTGGCTGTGTCTTATAGTGGCCCCAACGGACCAATTTAATTACTTAATTACTCAAAAAGCTTACATTCCAAGTTTTCACCAAGTCTGCAAAGCTGTACATAAATATGAAAATTCTGAGAATGAAGCAATAAAAAATATAATTAAAATAAAGAAAAGAATTAATAAGTATAACATGAAAAAAATTAAATGTTGTCCTTTTAATCAAAAGTACTACTTTTATTGTAAATCCTTGTCAAGTGATGTGCAGCAAATATATTGAGCAAAGCCAATTCCCAGCAGTGTAGTTTTTAACTTGATGAACGAGTCCTGGGGCCTATTGTTCTAGTTGCGTTGCCAATGCGAACAGAAAACAATACGAAGAAGAATCCCTTTTTTTTTCGTTTATGCACATTCAAATAAGAAAAAGGTAAATAGGAATGAAAAGTATTTTAGAGGAATTTTACTACCTCAACTGATGGTATTGGTATTCAGAGAGTTAATTCAGACTTTTAGAGTTCTCTCAATCGACCGATTTTGAGTAACATAAATTTACCAACAAAGAGGAAAAAAAGGATCCTTTTCTCTTTCACTTTTTTTAGCAATCCAATATCAACTCAATATTGGCTAACCGAAAAAAAGAGAAAAAAAGGCATAGCCAAAAAAGTTTTCACATTTTTTACAGTTTTCGTATGAGTTTTACACACAACCAGCACGCACGCACACACACACACAGATATACATATGCATATATATATATTTACATACAAACATTGAAGAATTTTGTTGGTTGTTGCACATTGCGTATGCTTGATGTTGCCTTTAAACTGCACTTTACAAGAACATTTGATAATTGCCGTACAGTTACATATTGTTGTTGTTGTTGTTACTGCTGTTGTATGTAGTAGTATGTGTCATACTGCTGGTTATTATCATCATCATCACCATAGTCATCATGGTCATAACCATTGTCCCCACCATGGTCAACTTGTCATCCTAATTTCATGGCACTGGCCAGGCACTAGGAGTTTGTCTTGCTTGTGAATGGAGTCCTTTTGTCTATGAACCCAGTGGGGACAAGGGCAGGACACGACAAGACAGAACAGGAGAGCATAGGGGGAGGCTTGGACAAGACAGTTCAGTGCCCAGTTGAAAAGAGTCTACGCACTTTGTGGTTGGGGTTTAAGTTGAAGTTGCCAGTTTCTAGGATGCTTGACCATGTGTGTCAATGTGGGCTGCCAAAGCAGCTTCCAAGTGAATGAACACAAACACATTCCTACATATACTTAACACAGGGACAATGATCGGCCGCAAAATATGCACGTATACATATATACGTATATATGTGTATATATGTATAATGATATGTGTACATAGTTTTCTTGGTAAGCCGCCATTTTAAAATAAAAAAAATCAACTCTCAAATCGATGCCAACATACTTATATTTTTATGAAACTTCGAAGTTTCCAAGAGAGAGCAGTTTACACATATGTTTTGGAGAATCCTTTTGGCAAGCATTTTAGCAATCCTTTTCTTTAATTTGGTTTTTGGCTACATTTTAAATAAGCTCAATTTATAGTTTATAATTTTTTAATGGCAGATTTACTAAAGCCCAATTTACTACCGCTTACCGATTTGATTAGATAATAGTTTTAATATAATTCTTAATGTTAGTACAGGATACTCGATTGTTACTAAGTATATTTCAATAGATATAATGTAAGATCGTTTTGTGGAACGTAATTATTATATTTTCCGATGACCAGCAGATTTTCAATTAGCTTCAAAATGGAATGCTGCTATTCAATAAAGAACATCAATCAACAACAACAGAGTAGCGGTAGCAGAAGGTACATTGCTTAGCTAAATCATTCAACTGAATGATGAAGGACAACAGCAAAACAAGACGAAAAACAAGAATGCAAAGATTCTCTAGTTTATGAAATTGTGACTACGACTTTTAGATACCCTGTAACCAGTAGCTTATTCGTCTTACCACTGATGCCTTACTCGCATCTATCTCTTAACTCTTTGATCATATTACACCCTTTTATCCCGGATTTGCTCGAAACTTTAATTTGATAGCTAAAATTTTTTGAATTTCATTGGATCGATTTCGACCAAACATTTCATACAATTTTTCAACATACTCAATTAAATACTCGAACTCTTATATAAATTAACAAGAAGCTTACAATTCTAGGCAAAATTTAAAATTTTTGAATGGACCAAAAATGCAACAAAAAAAAAAATGTAATTTAGAGAATCTTTTTTTAAAAAAATGCTTCTTTTTATGTAGTTAAAATTTTTATTTTATGTAATTAAAATTGCAATTTTTAACAAAAGTGTATAGATTTATTTATTAGATAAATTCAACAATTGCTAATACACCTTTTTACATTGCCGGTACAGAGTATCAAAATGAAAAAAGAAAAAAACACGAATTCAAATTGGCTGGGCAAAACACCTGACCCAACACACGTCTTCTAGCTTGGCCTGGACATAGGCCTACCTTTTAACCTTATAGCTGGTATTGTATTTCCATCTCTTTTTTTTCTCATACTTCGTTTTCATTTTCCCGCATACTCATACACTAGCGCACACATTCGCAATCTCATATATGTATATACACACAAACACATACATACTCACTCACACACTCTCCAAGGGGTCTTCACAGAATTTTTTTTTGCAATTTTTTATCGTCAACAAGATTTATGCGGCTTTGTGTCATAATTCTAACGCTCTTTCTCTCTGTCTCTCTAGAGCAAACTTATGTTGGTGCAAACACAATAAGAGAGAGATAGAGAGAGAGAGGGAGACAGACAGAGAAAAAGCGGAGTCATAGAAAAGTGGGGGCTGGGAGAAGAGCGAGAGATGAGAGTCGTAACCACTTCGTACAGTTTTTTTCCCCTTCACTGTCCTCCCCCTTCGGACCTCATGTCATTTGTCCATTTGTATGTTGTTTTTGTTGTGGTTGTCTTTAGGTTATTACATTTGTTGTCGGCCTTTTACCATTTTTTTGTTTCTTTCATTTGTTGTTGCTTACATTTTTCATGTGTATGTGTGTGTGTGTGCGTGAGTGAGTGTGTGTGCAGCATTGATGCCATCTCTGCCGCAGCTTTTGCCGCTGCCTCTAATGCGTTTTCATGTTTCACCTTTTACACTGACCAAGGGCTTTGACTTTATGTACTTGGTAATATAATATATAGCCAGGACTCTGGGTCAGCGCATTGCTGCTATATTAGCTTTTGGATCCTTTACCAACTTGGGGCTTAGGTACGAGTATTTAAGTAGTTGGTAAATATTACAAATTTATTTGTTATTTGAAGCTTAAGGTTCATATATACATACATATGTACATATATGAATTTAAGAAGCGAGAAGCTTGTGAAAACTTTAGTATTAAGAAATATGATTAAACGAAAGAGAGGCCCTAAAATTTAAACTCTCCACAAAATCAGTTAGTTAGGATTTAAGTGAAAATATGCTGAAAATGGAATAATTCAGAAATAAATGCATTAAAGAAAAGATTACCTAAAGATTAGCATTATTATATTAAATAAATTGAAACAAATAATTAAATTTAGTTTTTATTCTTTTATTTTTTTTCTTTGACTTGGGCAAACACTGATAATTATTTTTATAACATTATTCATTACTTCAGAACGCATTACTGTTCCTTAAAAAAATTAAGTCACTTGGTTAAACCTCTCTAGTGAATAACTAAACAGTGAATTATAATTCATAAATACGTTTGTGAAAATGAACTTATTCAATCATGAGTAATAACAGTGAATTATAATTCATACTTAATTGAGTCACAGACTTCTGAAAGAACATATTTCCTGGTAATTTTTTGACATCATTCACCCTTTTTTCTGTATGTGTGTGTGTGTGTATATGTGTGGTTGCTTTTCCGCTTGCTTAAGGCTCTCTACCCCCCGTACCACTTTATAATCATAACCCTCTTTTATCCCTCGCGATATCCATTTGGCAATTATAACAAGTCCAACACATTTAGCACCCAAGCAAAAAGCTCATTTCCAAAAGCGCCGCTAACGAAAATTTCATCAAAATCTGTCACGTACGTGGCGACGGCTATACATAAATACATACAATCCCATATAGATTAGGGGGCAGTGAGAGGAATTCCCCTCCTATACCGCTTATCCACTAATACCAAACGCCCACACACTTAACCCCATGATGGTGCCGGCAACAATGATGTCTCTCTATCTCTCTCTCTCTCTCTTTCTGTCTCTCTGCATTCTCTGTTATTGTGTACGCTCACATTAATTTTGACAAAAACAATTTCATTTAACGGCATTTCCGGCTATGTCGCGAGACAACAAACGGAGATGAGCCAAGTCAAGGCTAGAGGCTGAAGAGACTGAATAACAGAGCAGACAGAGAGGAGCAGCAGTGGTGGTGCATAAAGAAACATTTTAACCAAAAACCAAAACACCATGCGATACAATAACCAAAACCTGAGGTTACACCACCACTACCACCGCCCCTTCATCCTTGAACTCATGCCGCAAAGTTGACAGACGAGTTAACCAGGCGCATAACTGTATAAGTATGTGGACATATCTCCAAATGGCAACAATACAAAAGAGATAACATTTTGGGATGTGCAGCTGGTCAATGCTGCCCCTACACCCATCCACCCTTCATCGCCCTTCATCGTTGCCATGTTCTAGTCGTGTCCTAGTCAGGAGGCCCAGTTGATTGTATTGTCATTGTCGAGGCATTTTAAGTTGAATTTTTGGTGTTGTGCACATTGGCTATGATGTATGATTGGTATAAAATAAAATAAGTTAAAAATATTTTCAAATCAGTAACTTGAGATAATAATCATTAATTATAAAATCAAATAAAAGAAAATTATCCTATCGTTTTGAAATCATTTTAATAAATTTATAAAAAAAAAATTATTTAATTTTAATCTATCCTTCTAAAGGCATATTTCAAAGGGTATCATAAGGGTCGTATATTTGAATTGGGAATGCCAGCTTATTGCTTGTGTGTAATATTTGCCATATTTGAAATTCTCATTGTGTTCTCTCTCTCTCCGTCCCATTCGTTTGTTCTCTTCCTGGTTGTTGTGTTGTAACGGGAAGTTATGTCTTGCACGCACGTACGATGAAACCCACTCAGTCAGTCAGTCAGCTCCACAGCTCCAACCCCTTCCGCAAGTTCAACTTCAGTCCTCTTACCACCGACCTAGCATTCATTCAGTTGCCCAACCATTTTGCTCAATATGCCAGTCAGTCACTTGGCCAAAGGAAGCGAAAAGGAAGAGAGTTGTGGGTTTGGAGAAGGGTGAAGGAATTCAAGACGAGACATTTGGCGAAATGATTTTCATATTTTACGCGTGTGCGTGTACTCGTGTGTAAATGTGTGTGTGAGAGAGAGAGAGAGGGAGACAGAGTTTAGATGGAAAGAGTCAGAGACAGAGAATGGGGTTTTTGCCTAGTTATGTTCAAATGACATTTGGCACTCTGGTCGCGCCCACAAATTCAAATTAATGAGGCGTGTCTCACTTATGTTTATGTGCAAATAAGAGAAATAGAGAGATATTTAGGGAGAGGGAGGGAGAGGTCAATATTATGTTATTTTATATTTATTGTTATTTCTATTTGTGTGCTTTGCCATTTTGGTTTATGGCTTTTGTTGTGTTTTCGTAAGCTACTTAAATAATTAGTTAATTGATTTCCCAATAGAATGCATTTTATGCAAATTATAATTGTTTCTAGTTTTCAAAAAGAAGATTATGATGAATTTCACATTAATTGTGTATGCTAGTTAAATTAGTTGTTGATTGCGTATTATCAACCATCTGTATTTGTACAAATATTCAAATATTATTCAAGTTGAATATTTGTAAGAATTTAAAGAAGTTATATTACCTTTAAATGTATATATGTATAGATTATATAGAAAAGATCGATCGAATTAGGTTACCAACTATCAAATTATTTACAATTACAATAAGGATTCGATTTGTTTTAAAAATGTGATAGTCAACAAAAAATTTTATTAAAGCATGTAATAAATCGCATTATTTTTCTGTTCTAGTCAAAATATTCATTATTAAGATGTTATATACTCAAACAAAACAAATAATTTTTAGACATCGCTAAATTTTGTAGCAAAGTGAACTCGCTCTTTAATCTCCTACTCTTTGTATTTTTGCTTATCTATTTTGTTCTTTTCATATATTTATATACATATGTATGTACATGCATATACACATAAGCATATGTACAGTTGCGAATATAAAAATAGCACCACTATAGCATTTTATCTTATTGATCAAAAAACAAAAAAATGGTGAATGGATTTTTAATAATTTTACATTTAATGTATTGGTGGATATTCCCTCTTCAAGAAAACAGCATGTAAGTTCTCAGAATTTATATGGATTGTAGGTTTTTAGCGTTTTTTAGTGAAAATACCAAAAAAATGGCGAAAATGAAAATAGCACCACTTGCAAGTTTTAGACAAATTCTGTTATTTTTGGCGGAATCGATTCAATTAAAAGTACGTATGTGACAGTTTTTGCATAAAACTAATTAGTTTATACATTAATATCTCAAAAAATTAAATTTTTTTTAATCGAGTGGGGTGCGGAAGGCACCGCTTAGTGGAAAAGTGGGAGTTAATTCGAAAAATCAAATTTTATGGGAAGTCCTACCAGGATATTGGAAAATCGGTTAAGTGTTACAACAGAATGATCCGGAATACAATCACATATGAAGAAAAGGCTGAAAATCGTGAACCAAAGCGAGTAATGACCCAGCGGATGGTGCGTAAATTAATCCGGGAGCGCAAGAAGAATCAGTTTAATCCTGCCACGGAACCAAAACAGGACCTGATTATTCCCAGAACTATTCAAACAGTTCGAGGATACCTCAGAGACCATCATATAAAAGCCTGAAGCCCAAGAAAGATTCCATTTTTAAATGGTAGGCATGTTGCCAACCGCCTTAAGTTCACAAAAGAACATGCGAATCGGTCAGCCCAGAAGTGGAGTAATGTTCTGTGGAATGATGAGAGCAAAGTCGTCATATTTGATGGAAAAGGTCTAGAACGTATGTCAGGCGTCCACAGAAGTCGGAATACAATCCAAAACACACATTGAAAACCATTAAACACGGCGGAGCTAGAGTAATGGTATGGGGATATTTTTCATACTATGGTGTCGGTCCAATATACTGTGTTAAACCCATTATGGATCGGCATGTTTATGTAAATATTTTGGAGAAGGTGATGCTACACCACCTAGACGACAATATGTCCCTGATATGGGTCTTTCAGCAGGATAACGACCCAAAGCACACTAGCAAGGAAGCCAAAAAGTGGTTCAGAACGAATTCGGTGAACGTTATAGAGTGGCCTGCACAGTCACCAGATCTCAATCTCATCGAAAATCTGTGGTGCGATATTAAAAAGACAGTTGGTATTACCAAATCAACAAAAAACAAGTCACTTTGGGAAGTAATTCAGGAGTCTTGGAGCAAAATTCCTGTGAAACGCTGCCAAGACCTGGTTAACTCAATGCCATGACGTTGTGCAGCCATTATTGTCAATAAGGGCAATGCAACTAAACATTAAGTTTATAATTTAATCTCATATTAAATAGCTAATTATAAATAAGAAAAGAATTTCTTAATTTTTTCTTTTTTTTATAATTTTTAGTTAATATTTGAAAAGTGGTGCTATTTTTATTTTCGCCAATATTTTTAAGTTTTTACGAAGTTCCTTAAAAAACTTTAAAACGGTTGACTAATATCAAGGTTTTTTTTTCTCTTTCATTAGTTGTCGAGTTTCTACTTTTAAAAATGTATTATGATGTTCTCTAGCCCTTGAAATAAACCTTAGAATCCTTCGAACATATTGCTAGTGCGAGTGGTGCTATTTTTATGTTCGCAGCTGTACATATATACATATATAGGCAAATAAATCTGTGACTTTTGTCTGACTGGTTTTTTGCCTGCCCATTTACGGTTAATTCCCTTATTTATTTAGCTGCGTTTTGACACTTAATTCCTCAACAACACTTTGCTTGACCCGACCGTCTCTCTCTCTCTTCTCTCTGTGTGTCTCTTTTTCTACCATTTTCCTGCTACTTCTGCCCACCACAAACAGTTTAACACCGACTCATCGTCGTCGTTCATAGTCGTCGGTCCACGGTTGTAATCAACTGCCACTTGAATGCAAAGTTATCCTAAGGGGCAAAAGGCGGCACAGTGGTTTATCTCAAGTATATGGAAAATTTTCCAATAAACTGTTTAATGTGAAAATTAAATATGATAAACGCATTTTCCAAAACTAATAACTAAACTAATAATTCTTAAGAATTTCTAGTTTAATGATATCGTTTTTAACTTAAATACCAAAACTTAGTCGGATAAAATGAATATAACATTCATTAATTTTTATATGTTTCCATTAAATTATTATTATCCCTTTAACTAATTATTTTTGTTTACATTTATCTCGTTTCAGGTGAGTGAAATTGAATTACAAAAAGTTAAAAAGTAATGGAATTCAAAAGTATGCAATGAAATGTATTAGAATGGTGAGTTTAATATTAATTCCAGATATGTATGTATGTATGTATATGAAGGAATATGTAAATGAAACATGGAAAAGTATGGAATTTGGGAAACTATTGGTAGAATGAACAATTGTTTTGTCCTTTCTTTCTTCCTGACATTGTTCAGACCACAGTGCAGCTTCTTATATAGATTCTTATTTAAGTTTGCGTTACTTCTTCTCTCCGCTCCGCCCCTCCCTCCGCTCGTTTGTTGTGTTCTGGTCTGTACTGTGTTGTGCGCTCATTCACATTAAAAGCTACCCGCTTTTTATTTATGGCCATCAATATTTTATGATGCGCAACGCAGGGCAGGGCGCTGGGAAAGAGAAATGAACGAAGAATATGCTTGGGACGATGAGTGGATGTGAATGTGGATGGTATGGCCGCCACCCTAGGAAACCAACTCACTTAAATAAATATCTTGGGTTTCTTCCTGCCACTAAAACCCCTTACAGAATGTACTTAAAAAACAAGTCATTAGTTGAATGGTTCGGTAAGGCTAAGTGCACCAAGAATAGATCGGAATGTTAGGAAGCAAAATATATACATATGTACATACATATGTATGTATGTATCTGTACATATAGATTTCGCTTCCGTTATTAGATCTGTTATATGCAAGCAGGTGTAAGAGCTATAGTTACCAATACTTAACCAATACTTTTGGTTAAAATTTCGTAAGAAATTGTAAAATAAAATCAAAATAAAATAAAGTAATAAATTAAAAAAAATCTCTTGTCCACAGTTATATTATATTATATATTTCTTTTTAATTACTCAACCGATTAGGAACAAATGATTCACGGCCTTTAGTATATCTTTTTACTTCTTTGTTCAATGTTTCATTAATTTTAATAATTAAAGCATATAATTAAAAAATCACGTGAATGAAACGTGCACAGAAATTTATTATTGCAAAATTTTTACATGACGACTACCAATCAAAATGATGTTAAACATTTTGTTAATTGCGCATATTTGGTATTAAATTGAATAACAGCAAACGACGAAACAACAAATTATGATGCATAAACAAAGAGAGAGAGAGAGAGATTGGGAGAAAAAGAACAAATGTTTAAAATCTATTTATTTTTGGGATTTAATCCCGGCGAGAGTAAAAACTGTTAATTAACAGATCACTGTTAAATTTATCTATAAACAGTTTCATTCATTGAATTTGAAATTCAATGTTATTTGGTTCTATTATTTTTCTAATTATTTACTCTGGCAGCTATAAAATAAATAAACAAGGAGCATTTGGTAAATGTTTATGCTTAATTTTCGCAAAAATCTTTCATACAATTTAAGGAAAATGGCTTTTAATTGGTTATAGTAGAACGGAAAGAAATTGAGTTAGTTAGCTGAAAGTTGCAAGAATTTTATTAAAACTTAGCAAAAACTTCTTTTGATTGGTAATATTTGACGTCGTTTTATTTGGACTACTTTGTTATATACATAATTGAATAATCGTCAATAATAATTAAATAATATTTATATCGAAAGTTATTTATATAAAATTTGGTACATAAAAAATCATTTAATTTACCATTCCCCCCATCAGTTCTATTAGTAATGCAAATTAATAATAAAAGTTTCCGAAATGTAAATAAACAAATGTTGTTATTTATAAAGTTAAAAATTTTTTATTTGCACAAGTAATAAAGCAAGTGAAATATACGACAAGCAAATCAAAAGCAGAGAGAAAAAAAAAAAACAAATAAAAGTAATGCCAGAAGAGAGAGAACATTTTATTATCAGACTAACATGACGTATACGCAATTATTCTGTTGAATTTCTTCTCTCTTTCTTTCCACTTCATTCGCTTTGTGGTAGATGATAGATTATAGATAGAAGAAGAGCTACATATGTATGTTGTGTATAGTAGTAGTTCATTGTGTAGTATTATTCTGTGTATGTATATATATATATATATATATATACATACATATAATTTTATAGGCCAAAAAGTTAGCACGTGTTTCTAGCAAATTGAATGGAAATTTTTTTATGGCATTAAAAGAGAAATATTTAGATAATTACAATAGTGAATTGGCCCAAATGGAAAAGACTCTGTATTTGGATTGCAGTGCAACTTCTCGAAACCGCTGTAGGTGTCTATGCCTGACTAATGAAATTTTTGTGCTACTGAACCGGCTAATAACCCAAATGTTGAGGGAGTAGTAGAAGAGGAGGAGGGAGGGTCTTTTATTGGTTGCTAATGCAATTATAAGCCCATCGACCTGTTGTTGCTGTTTTTGTTTCCCCAGCGATGAAACAATAATAGTAGCGGAACGAGTGAAGAGGGTTGTGGGGGCAGACATCAACGACGACGATGACGATGACGACGCACTCTGTTAACAAGGTTACATTAAAACAAAGTTATGCGGACGTTTTGGCGCCACACGAGACATGGACATGGATAACCACACCAAACCACAAATGCTATGTAAAAGGAGTAGGGGAAGATTGGCTGAGGTCCTGACATTACGGCCAACAGAAGTGGGCAACAACCACAACGATAGAGAGAAAGAGCAGAGAACAGCAGAGAAGGGAGTTTCATTTCAAAAGATAATTAAGCGTAAAACGCAAAAACGTAAATGCAAATAGCAAAAATGGCAAAATAGTTAGCTGTAAAGGTAAAAAAAAATAGTTTCTCCTAACCGTTTGCTCCTCGCATATCCTATCCTTTGGTATCCTTTTTACGTCTAAATAATGATTTGATATTTTTTTTGGCGGAATATTGTTAGGTCCCCTTCTAACTTTAAATGTCTGCATAGTTTTTGGCATGGAATTATTTTTGTTTTCTAAACTAGTTATTGCGATTTTTGTGGTTAAAATTAGAAAAATAGTTAGACGGTGAAAGACAGATATAAAGCGAGAGAGAGAGAGGAGAAGAGCGAGAGAGAGAGAGAGAGATGTAGACACTATGATTATGGAATTTATATGGGAATATTTGCATTGTAACAGATGCAATTGCTGTACAGATTGCTCTCTGAAATGGATTTTCAATTGACTTTGATAATACATAGGTAAAACGGATAAATTTCACAAAAAAAGAAGATTGGTTAATTTTAAATATTTCAATACTAGTATTTGATCTTTGTGTTTCAAAGCCATATCATGTCAAACAAGTTTCTATTAAAATATAAAAATTACTATTTGAAATGTTTCTTAACTAATTATTGGTATGTACATATTTCTAAAGAAGTTAATAGCGCTAACTAAATATTTATACAAATGGCAATTAAACTGATGTTCTATTTACATTTGCCTTATCAAATGGATTTTTTTTTCCTTTGCCCCCTGAACTCGCCGCCTCTCATACTCACTTACTCATTAATTTGCCTTATATTTTTCCACATTGGTTTCGTTGCCACACCAGAAAACAACTGCAGCAAGTTGTTGTTTTTTTTTCGTTTTTCCTGTGCTTGTCTTTCCACACGTTTTTGTGATTTTCACAATTTAATTGAAATTAATTGATTAATGTTGAAAACGTTTTTATTGCTGTTGCCTTTTGACTATTGCTGCTGTTGATGTCTGTCGACTTGTTGAAAATTCTTTCCCCTATCCTCTTATATGTATATGTACATACATATGTACATATATATAAAGTATTATGTACAATAGTTTACTTTTTAAAAAATTACGCAGTTAGAAATAAAATGTTTTGTAGCTACATATTTTTTTTTGTTTTGGTGGCCTATGAAAGTTGCTTGCAATTTGTTAAAAAAACAATTTCAAATTATTCATTCGAAGGTCGGACCTTCAAAATTTTGTTATTAATTCAGAAAACAAACTGAAAAGAAAAACTAAATGGGTTAACACATGATAGATTCTCAGCATATGCCAGGTGGAAGGAACTATTCCTGTCCTTTTACTGGTTTGGCCTCCACTTGAATGATGGCTACACACAACTTTTCAGAAAACCCTAATCGTTGACACTGGAACCCACATCAAACAGTTAAATCATTAAAAATGCAGACACAAACTAACTTTTTGTGGCAATAGATTGTCCCATGCATATAAAACAAATAGTAGTTTCCATTAACAAATATTCGATTTGATCATTTAAATAAAATTTAATTGAACACAAATTGGGGTTTATATCTGTTAACCTGTCTCTTTATCTTTCTCTCTCTCCTCTGTCTCTATTTGTGTCTATTTCATCTACCAATATTAAGAGTGACAAATACATATCAAAGCATCACATGTGCATAACCAAACAGTTTTCATTAAGTTAATTGATTTATCTATTCGTCTTTAGCCTCGTTAAGGTCATAGAGACACATGTATAAATAAGTACACAAGTTATGTGTATGTGTGTGTGTGTAGATTAATAAGGACACTTATAAATGGATTATAATGGGACTTAAAAAGGATAAATGAAGAAGAATTGGTAATTTAATTATAGCTAATAATAACATTAGTGAGAAAACAAAGTTTCTAAAATTTAAGAGAAGAAATTTATGACAACAATGGGTAATCCATTATGTTAAATATTATTAAATATTATTATATATGTATGTATGCTTGATTGGTTTGGAGAAAAGAAACACGTTTTAGTCCTTATGTTGTTGAGACTTCAAATATTTAAAAAAGAAAAAACAAAGAAGTAAGGTTTTCTTGTCAAGGTGAAGTTGACTTCCACCTAACGGTACTTCTTCTCCTATCTTTATCACTTTAGAAATTCTCACACTTTTGCATTCTCTTCACGTTGTTTAAACTTTTCACTAGTTTTCCCGACCATTACAATAATGGCTTTCTATCAATCATTACACAAAAAACACAACAAAAACATATTTAAAGAAGCATCGACAACTTTAATGGCCAACGAGCCAAAAACCAACATGATGGCCGGTCCTTTGGTAAGAAGCAAAAAAAAAAAAACAATTGAAGCCAAGGGAAACAGACAGACCAATTCACACACACATGTACACACACGCGCGCGTGCACATGTTGCCAAAATAAGGGGGGGAAGTTAGCTAAAAAGTTAGCAGTGGATTGGCGTAAAGAAAAAATAAAAAAAAGGAGAAGGGGGTGAAGAGAGAAGCGTGCAAACAACTTCGCATGCAACGTCGAAGCTCGACGATTGCGTCGCACGAGTAAGTTGTCAAAAACAGCGGCAAGAAGCAGCAGCAGGAGAAGCAACCAGCGACAGCGGGAAACCCAAAAGCGCAAAAAAAAAAATTGTAATCCCTTCCCCCCTAACCTCGAGAACTATCAAAGTGAAGTTTTTTGTGTGGTGAAGAGGAACGAAGGAACAGAGACGAGACATAGCAAAATGTTATAATGTAGATTATACACACACACATACCACACACACACACACACTCAGTAGCTGAAATAGGAAGCGCAACCAGAAACAAAAAAAAACTTTATATCTGCAAGTGTGTGTGTATGGCAGTAGATAAAAGAATAAAACTCGAAACCAAACTTTTGGATACATTTATTTCAAATGTAGTCACCCAAAAACGAAAAAAAAAAAATAAATAAAAACAAAAATCTAGAGGAAAAACCGTAAGTTAAGTCGTTGTCTGGACTTTCACATATCCTTTATCAATTAGGGATATATACATATTTAAATGAGAAAAACTTATTTACCCCAAATTGGCCAACAGTTTCTCTTTAACATCTATAAATAAATATTTCCGTCAATATGTTTATTATTTATTATGGTATTATGGAAAAATATTTTATAGTAAATGCAATACCTTTATAAGTATGTATACCATATACTGGATCAGTACCAATCTATATACAATTTTATCATTTAATTTTGTATATATATAGATAATCTGATGGATACATATATTACGAATCAAATACAAATCTTGGCATAATAATATATATACTTCTTATATAGGGTATATTACCTTATACGAGTTCGCCTTTAATCTCTTGCAGTTTTTTTTTTGGTACAATTAAAATGTAATTTATAAAACGCAATGCTTGCCAAACTGTTAACCAAACGACAGACAGAGCAAGCAACAATTGTTGCCAGACCACAAAAAACTTTTGCCACCGTCAAACCAGAGAGAGAATGAAGAGGAAAGACTATTGTTGTTGCTGTTTGCTGTTAGAGTGCTCCTGATATAAATGTTGTTGTAGTTGTTGTTCATGTTGTTTCTGTTTATGTTGCCTTTCGCTATTGTTCTTTGCAACAATGCAATTTCAATTCCAACTGTTATTATTTTATATATTTTTGTGTCAAAATTGTGTTTACTAGGTGGCATGTTCTCTATGTGTGTGTGTGTGTGTGTGTGTGTGTGTGTGTGTGTGTGTGTGTGTGTGTGTGTGTACGTGTGTATTTGTTGAGGTAGTAGTTTCATTTTTCTCCTCTTTTTTGTATTATTAAATTAAATAAAATAAAGCTAAAAAGTTGCAATTTTGCGGATTCCTTTGAATTTCTTTACAACTAGAGAAATGTAATTTTAAGAGTAAAATACTTATATCGTGTCCTTCGATTAGATTCACTACTATAATAATAATATCTTAAACTCTTACAATCTTATAATAAATTAAATCTAAATCTTCGGAACCAATTATAATTCTCATTAAATCTTTTCCGCCATTACAAATTTTTTGGAATTTAAAGTTTCATATTTCACAACTTTCTGACTGCTTGAAATTTTTAATTGATAATTTCACTTTTCAAAGTTGTTACAAAATATTCACAAAATGCAATTTACCAACATTTAACAACCAACAACATTTCCCCTTGGAAGCTTCACAAGCCACCACATTTCTGACTGGGTCTTGGTCTGTCTCATTCATTTCTATGGTTGGAATATAAAAAGGTAGTATGAATGAAAAAGTTTCCCAATGTGGCTAAGCAGCTTTCGAGTTTTTCCAACATTTTGGGTTAAAAAGTGACTGCAACTATTTAAAGGATGCATGAACCCGTTCAACCATAATGTGCTTTCTGTTTTGCTGCTTTGTCTATACCGACTTCGTTCCACAAAAATTATTATTCCATGAATTTGCACTTCATCAGACTTCAAAACCTAGCAAAAAAAGAAAAAATTATAAACACACGCACTAGAAAAAAATAGCCCGTGATGGCGGTGTGTGTACGTGTATGTAAGGATGTGGTGTACCTCCTTACTTTTACCTACTTATGCGGTCAACCACCAACACGTGGTCCTTTTTTTCCAAGTTACCTTTAAATATTAAGCTAGCAATTTAAGGCAGTTGATTCACTGGCCTTATCCTTTTTTCTTCTTGCCAAGGACACCACTACACGAGAGCTTTATAATTTTACTAAAAACCCAATAGAGAAGTGAGAAAGTGCAAAAGAGAGAGGAAGAGGCAGAGTGGGAGCGTCGACTGTGGCTAACTGCAGTGAATTTTATGCAATTTTATTAATGGAATTTTATTATATCCTTTGAGTACATAAAATAGAGTACATATATTTAAGTCGTAAAAATATATGATTTTCAAAATCAATCAAATTTATATATGTACATATATGTATATTTGTTCGCCAATAGAAATAATTGATTTAAAGGTAGCTAAAATTGTAGTAACCATATTTCCCTCATATTGATTAATTTATAATAAAATAGAATGAAGTATCTTTATTTCGCTTTATATTACTGTATCCAGGGTATCTAAAAGTCGAGGACGCTTCACTTGCTTCATGGATATTTTGTTGCATTTACTTTTTTTCACACGATAGCAACAAGGAGAAGCCACAAAATAGCAAAAAAAAAAGGCCTCAAGAAAATTTCGGTTATATGGGGCATTCCCTTTCTGCCTCATCATTTTCTTTTTTTTTATGTATTTACTTTATTTTCCATTTTTCCTATATTGTTGTAGTTGTTATTGTTGCTGCTGTTGTATTGTGGCAACGACTAACCCACATCAATTTAAGTTAAATCCCAAAAACTATTATCATTTTAATCAAATCAAGCCGCAGGACAACCACACCAACAGCAACAGGGGGAAAACTCAGCGATACACATAGGGAATAGGAAACGAGAAAAAAAGACGCTGAAGAAAATGAAGGGAAAAACACCAACTGAAAAACAAGAAAGGAAATAAAAAAAAATAAAAGGAAAAGTACAAAATAGATTAACTGGGAAAGGCGAACACTTGGGCAACCATGAATTCTCTTACATGAGTCCTAATGTAACATGAGCATTCGGTTTGGTCCCCAGAAATCCTTGCGTCTGTTAAGATACCCTATTGTATGGTATGGTTCCTACGCTAATAAAAAAAAAAATATATACAAAAAAAAAAAAAAAAAAAAACTGGGAAAGGCGTTTGTTTTCAAGTCGACAACTGGATATGCTTTCAATCCATCAAAAAAAAACACTATGAAAATAATGTAAATTCACGATATATAGAATATAAATATTTACTATACATGCTTTCTATACATCCTGCCTAATATATATGTACATATATAGATATACATATTTACTAATTTCATTCGAATATTCTTTTTGGAAAGTATTTATTAAAGTTATGGCGGTTTCAAAATTCTAGAACTGATTAAGAAAACTATCTTGACAATAAATCAATAATTCCATATCAGTATTCCTTATATTTATATTCATAGTAGAAAAGCAATTCGCTAAAACTTAAACATAAAGTCACAACATATCATCAAGATAAAGAAAACCACAACCAAATATATGTATTTTCCAAAGAGTATAAAAAAAATTGCAAGGAAATGAGAAAGGGAAAAAAACGCAAACAACAACAGTAAACGAGAGTAAGAAAAGAAATCCAAAGTAGGTAAGGAACAACAAACAAAAATGACCAAAGCAGCAAGTCAGCAAAAGCAAAAGGAATGACAGACAGACAGCAGAGGGTGGTGGTCCTAGTCCTTAGAACATAACGACGTTAACTAGGTGGGGAAAGAAGGACTAAGAAGGACGTCGACAACGCACACCAACGATGCTGTCTCGTTAAAAGCCAGCAACACCAGGTGGGGACCAAAAAGCTAAAAAAAAAAATTGTAAAAAAAAATTAAACGGAGGTAGCGAAGAAAAACGCAATGCAGTTTTTTTGCCTTGTTTTGCCTGCAACTCACTCGCCCTTCCTACGCTATCCCGCCTTCATCTTGCTGGTTATAGTGTTGCACACTTTATGGCGGCGTCGCTGTTAATGAAGCAGGAAATATGCGTCAGCATCAATATGTAAAAAAAAATGAAGCAAGCAAGTCGTCCCTGCCGACATTGATTATACCCTGTACCAAGTAAAAGTAATCCATGAAGTCAAAAACGATCAAAATCGCCATCATTTACAATAAAAATTCTCTTAGCATGCAGCAACAGCGAACGCATGCTATCTCGCTCACACTTAACAGCCCATTTTGCATGGGGCGTTTCAGTACAAAACGGAAATGCGTATATCTCCGATAATTATTGTCCGATTTCCACAAAATTTGGTCAGCTGGTGCATATTGGCTATATTATTAAGTGTGCCAAATAAGAATACGATATCTTTAATACAGCTCAAGTTATAGTTTTTTCTAAATTACGGGGGCGGAAGTGGGCGTGGCAAAAATTTAAAATAAACTTGAGTTGCTTATACAATAGACGGATGTTGACACCAAATTTGGTTGCTCTAGCTCTTATAGTCTCTGAGATCTCGGTGTTCATACGGACGGACGGACGGACAGACGGACAGACGGACAGACGGACAGACGGACAGACGGACGGACGGACAGACGGACATGTCTCAATCGACTTCGCTATTGATACTGATCAAGAATATATATACTTTATAGGGTCGGAAAATTTTCCTTCTGCCTGTTACATACATTTTAGCGACTTTAATATACCCTTTTACCCTATGGGTACAGGGTATAAAAAGAAAGAAGAAGGTAACGGCATGTTTCTCCTTTCTAAAGTGCTGGACAAGTCAAACTGCCAAGGACCCAGCACCTGAAACTGAAGCTGTAATAGATAAGCGGCATGAACAGGGCAGAGATAATAGTAGTTAGAAAGAAGGCGACTTGACATACATACACAGGTGCACACAGGTACAAGTATCCAGTTCTTTGAAAAAATAAAATGATTGGAAATTGCAACGATCTAGTTAAAGTTGTAACAAAAAGTTCAATAAAAGAAAGAGAGATTATATTTTAACTTTTATATTTAAATTGTGGAACATCGTTTACCCCATATAATGTTAGAGACGGTTAACTAGGATTAACGAAAAATCTGATAAAACGGATAATTGAAAAGTTCTGATATCAGTTTAAAATCAGTTTTAGTTTATCCGAGTTTTGATGAAGTTGTCCAGCAAGTTAGACAAACCCCGATAAAGCGAAACCCCGGCTAACAGGAAGCCGGATAAACGAGCCTCCACAATAATGTTTATATCTCAGACATCTGGCTTCTTATGCATATATAATATATATATGCATATATAAGGTATTTAAATTATATTATTATCGAACTCTCACAATTAAACTTGGCGTTCAATCTAATTAGAATTTTTGTTTAACTCTTTGCATACGCACAAAAGTATGCAACAAAAATAAACTTAACTGAAAATTTAGAAACTTTTTAACATCACCATCTAATGGCAATTGGAAACTGTTTAAAGCATCATCAAGTTGTTGATGAAATTCAATTTTAATATAGTCTACATAGCCTTTGGCATAAAACAAGTGGTATTTGCCATTTCAAATTAAAGCTTTTCAAATTGATTTTAAACCCTAGTTAGTTGAGTAAACTTTTAGTTCGTTTTAAAATTGTTATTCGAGTCACCGGCTCTCAATGACTATAACAGATTGATTTTACTTACACTCAAAACAGCTCAATGCTAAACTGTACAAATTAATTAAATAAATTTTCCACCTGCTTTCAGCTTGGCTTTTGCCTTTCTCTACATTTTTTTCCTTTATTTTATTTTTTGTATTTTTGCTTTCTTGTTTGAAAGATATAAATTAAGGGAGGAGACACAGATACACAGTTACAGGGAAGAGATGCAAGACGATTGCCAGTCTAGTTGAGGCACTTTTGCTGAAAGAAAGTTTAATGAGTGCCATAAAATTTGTTGACTCTAGCTCCACACAACATGGTGAGAAAGAGAGGACAGAAAAGAGTGAGAGAGTGAGGAGAAGGGCACGCTTTGCCTCGACTGGTGGCTACGGTCGTTAGTCTATGGCGCCCATTTGATAATAAATCCTGTCCAACCTCACACACACACACACACACAAACAAACATCTAGCTTTTGTTTATGCACTGCCCAACAAATGTGGAACCTTTCTTTCTCTATCTTCTTTTTATACCCTCTACCTAAGCATAGCATAAAAAGATATATTAAGATCTCAATACAAGTTAATACAAAAACCTGGCAAGGTTTTTAGATTGTTAGACCAACTTTTATTAACTTCTTTTTCTATTTTCAATTTTTACTGTTCTGGTATATAATTCTTGGAAAAGAAGACTCTTCAACTCAAACTTATAGTTAACCAATCAGAGAACAAAATTATAAACCATGTTTTTTTAAAATTCTGAAGCAGAAAAATCGGTGTCCTTTTTTTATCATATTGCAGTGACCAGTCGCATTTTGCTTTGTCGTAAAAATGATTTTCTACTTTTCACGAAAACCACGTTTGTGGTTTCCCACTGCGTCAATCAACAATTAAAATCGAACGTGCAGACGTGGGAGTATCTTATCCAATTACATCTTAGACAACGGGAATCTTAATGTTATTTACTGTAAAACTTTTAAATCAGAGCTTGGAAAATCCAATGCAATTAAAAACACAGAAAACAACTAACTAAATTGAAAAACCAACAAAGAATATTATTAAATAAAGTGGTCATTGGCTGTAAGAATTTTCCAAAAATTGAAAACTGAAAATTTGGAAGCTAATTTTTCTTCTTCGATATGCACATTTTCCTCAGATATTACCCAAAAATTTAACAAATTTCTTTTTTACAATTTAAAGCGAACAAATAAATGTTTAGAAAAAGATGCCATTTCATCAAAAATAGATTTTTGTTATTATTCCTCCGTTCAATATCTAAATTAAATTGTTAAAAGGAATTCACCATACATTTTAATTTCTTATAAAAGAAGCCCAAATAAGGATAATTTAGTTAGTGAAGTTTAAGCAAGTTTACAGGCCTCGTTCCTTACAGGGTAACTTAAAGTTGACACCAGGCTAATTTAACAAACGGAATTGTAATTTTTACCTCTCTTTCCTGTCTTACCTTCTCTTCACTTTGGCGGCTTAACCAAAGGGGAAAAACTAAATGGGAGAGAGAGAGAGAGAGTGTGTGTGTGATATGGAAGACAGAGCTCACACTTGCATGTAGTTAGTTTTAGTTTTCCATTTCATGAGGGAGTTAAGTAGACTTTTGTGTTATAAATTAGGCGTGCCAATGTGCAACGACTGCCGACCGACTACCGACTGCCTGCCTTTTGCTTTCTTTTTCCTTTTCTCTATTCCTCGTGGTAGTTAGTCCTAAATATGCATATGAATATGAAATTAGTCGCATGTGTTCACATCCCAGCCTCTTCCCTCTGTTCTTGTTCTGACTACGTCTTTATCTTTGCCTCTTTTATTCCTACATATTTGAATTGAATTGAATTTTCTATGCCATGCCTGTATCTGAGTCTGTGTCTGAGGTATATAAGAGAACCTTTCTCTATGCGTAATTTAATGTTTGTGTCAGACTTGGTAAATGATTCATGGATGCAACAGAAACCTTGACAACTAACTTGTGCTATTATCTTAATACACTTTCAACAGAAAAACAATTTGAAATTGAAATTTTTTCATGTTACATATGAAGTCCGAATGATGAACAGCGACAAGTATTTATTTTTCAACTTTTGAACTTTTGCCACACAATATAACTTACTTAATTATATTTGTTTTAAAGTAGTTATAACTAAAAGCAGACAATTTTTTTGCGTTATAAATGTTATAACTCGAATATATAAATTTAATCGAGTTTTGCTTTGATACGAAATAATGGTGAAATTTTGTCATTATCATCAAAAGAAAAGAAATAATTAAATAAAGAAAATAGAATTCCAATCTGGATGTTCGAATATCCGAATGTTTTTTAAATTAAAAGATTGTTTTATATGAGTTGGTTGCTGTCATACAACCGAGTTTATTTCCTAAACATATTAAATTGATGTAAATGTTATTATAAAAAATAATTTTTATCTAAAAGTTAAATCATAGTTTATTGTGTTTTTAAAATCCTTATTAAAGTTGTATTTCTCTAATATAATGTAATGTATATATTAAATATAATACCAAAAATCAGCACCGTATTTCCGATTATCCGGATTCGAATTAATCCAGATAATTGCAATCTCCTGTATTATGAAAACTAATTCTTTTCAAAATGTTACCCTTTACAATCCTATAGAAATGCATTATGTGTATTTATTATTTAAAAATTATTAATTAATTAAAATTTGACAAAATAGAAAAACAAAATTCGTAGTTCAAAATAGAAAAATTGGATTAAATTTAATACATGTTAACAAGATTTACTCTCAAGTTAAAGCCAAAACAGATTTTTTGTTTATCTAGGGCATAGTCCAGACATTTGCCCTAATCAAATTTTTGACAAAAATTGGGTTTGCCTTTTTCGTTTGCATTTCTGTTATATTCACTCGCTGAAAAGCGATTTAAATGTTAATAAAGTAGCACACAAAAAAAAAATTTGCAACATCGCGAATTCTCTTAAACTTTTTGCATATACATACATACATACATACTTATTCGGGTGTATATATGTGGACGTGAGTGTAAGTGTGTGTATGTTCTTGTATATGTATATGCAGAGACTAAAAATGGTAGTCACGTGAGTGAGTGGGGGGTTGGGCTGGTTGAAGAACCCAAAACATATTTGCATAAAATTCATAACATATGCCCCAACACACAAGGAGAGGTGCCTTCGTGCAACCAACCTCTGCTCCTATCGGTAGCTACTCCCGTAAGTAGGCACCAAAAAAACGGTAAACACAACTTCAAACCAAGCCCCTTCGACTACGTACACCCCTTCGTCGTCATTCTCAGTCTCAACGATTCGGCCTCATCGTCGACGACGTCCTCATCATATTTGCTGTAAAAAGAAAGCAAAGTAAATAAATAGACATGTGTGAAAAAGGCGATGAGGCATGTGGCAAATAAGTCGAGGTATATAAACAGAAACGTACGTAGAAGAAAATAAGAAAACCAGAAAGAAAATTGAAAATGCTCGCGGCTAAAATTGAAGGCCAAGACAAGTTTTGATGCTAAAGCATTTTGCAATATCATATATTTAGTATACATACATACATACATACATAGGATAAAATGAATTGGATAGTGGAATCATTATCCAAACTTTTAAGTTTTATTTTCCGACTATATGCATTTTAGTCAAAGTTTTATAATTCTCAATTAAATGTTCAATTTCCTTAAATTAGTTGAGATATTTTTGCTTTGACACCAAAGTTTAATAGTTAATCATAATAAACATGTAAATATTCTACATTATTTTTATTTCTTGTTAAATAGAATAATTAAAGAATTTATGAATATAACGGATTCTAGAATGCAACGTTTAGGTATTGTGAACCGTATAAAATTAATTTTTACTATTTTATCGATATTTTTTTTAATTTTTGAAGGGTTTTTGAGCTAACTAGATCTACAGTTTTTCCATAGGAAACAATTTCAATATGTATAAAAATCATATTTCTGCTCTATTTCTACATTCTAATTCAAATCCACTTGCCATTTAAAGTAATTATATAATCCATAAATATAAAATTTTTTAAAGTTATATTGTTAATAAATAATAAAATGAAAATAGAACATGTGTAGGTAAAAACACACATACATATGTGATTTGTTTTAAAAGAATTTCCAACTTTGTGTTAAGAATGTTCAATTATTTTAAGCAAATTTCAGTTTACCACAAGTGAATTCCCCAATCACTAAAAGATTTTCAACATTTTGCAAACGTTTTGACATTATTTAGCAGCTTTGAAATTTTAATTCCCAAGATGGAAAACCAAAAGCAACAAAAGTCAAAACAGTCAAAATGCAAATACATATAGACATATAAACACACGGAAACACGCACACAGTCACAGAGACAAGAGACAAATTATTGTAGCTTAAGATTAAATGGACTCACATTAAAGAGAAAAGAAGAAACAGAAGGATGTATAGAAAGCCAGTTAGAGAGAGAGAGAGAGAGAGAGAGAGAGAGAGACGGAGACAAATCGAGAGAGATAGAAAGATATATATAAATAAAGCAGTGGCCAGAAACCAAAAAGGCGGCCCAAGAAAAACTTTGTCAAGCTTTTCTTTTGGTCTGCTCTTTGTGGCTTTTTCTGTCCTCTTTTTGTGTTTTTTTTTTTTGTTGGTGATGTGCATAAACTATTTGTAAGCACTATATAACTGGATGGGGAAAAAAATAAAACTGAAATAAAATAATTAAATGTTTGTCTCTCTGTCTGACTCTCTGAATCCCTTCTCTTTCTAATACTTCGGTTGAGATGTTAACAAAATTTATAAGACAAATAAATTTTAGCAGCAGATTTGTTGCACTCTCTCTCTCTCTCTTTCTTTCTGTTTTGTTTCTTTTTTGGTCTTCATTCCCCTATCACACACAGACGCACACCCCAAAAAAAAAAAGGGTCAACTTTGTCTGCTGTGTTGAGGTCCTGTGACCAGAAAATTAATTTAACTGACACGTTTTTCATTCAGCAACAAACCAAACAAAAACAAAAATAATATAGAAAAAGCAAACGAAAAAAAAAAAGAAAACCTACTCCTTGTCATAAATAAAATTCTGTCCTTGCATACGTCAAGGCAGGATGAAAGGAGTACCATGCCATACACACACACACACACTGACGCCTGCAAAGTAGAAATCGCTGCCTAGTGGGCGGTGAGAGTCGGGGGTGGGTGGCAGAAAATACGAGCTTAGCTGAATTTACGAGGCATTTGACAAGTGGCATGTACATACATACATATACATATATATATAAGTGAAAACTTTTTAAATTAATGGGTATTACAATAAAAGGATGTAATGTCAACAAAAAAATGGCATATTTTAGTTTACTTATTTAAAAGTTACTTGTTTTATATTATAATAATACATAAAACTTAATATAGGACTCTCAATACATAATCGAAATTTCTGCTTGCAATAAATTCAAAAGCTTTCAATACTTCTAGAAATAATATAAATATATGTGAGTGGAATTCAACTTAACCAATTGAATGTAAGAATCATATAAAATAAGGAGGACTCCAACCCTTTGGAGTCTTCCCTCCATCGTATGTGTATTGTGTGCCAAACCTCCAATTCTGTACACACATGGACTTATACACATTTCACTTGTCTCAGAACAAGTTGCAATTTTTCCATAAGAATAAACCCAAAAGGACATCGTTCTCCTTGTCCTCTTTCAATGAGTTTGTGTGTCTGTGTGTATGTTTTTTTTTTCTTTCTCCTGTTGTTGTTGGTGCTTTCAGTCTCAGGTTTAAGTGAATCTAAGCGTTGCACTTGAAGCCACGCAGACGCCATAGCTCGACGATGAAGACGACGACGAAAAGATTTGTCTCTCTTGTCCGCCCCCAGGCATAATCCTCTAACATGTGCATATGTATGTATGTACATACATATGTGTGAGTGTGTGTGTCCATAGTCCAAAAGTATATGCTACTGCATAATGAGAAGACGAGTGACGCTGTCTCTACCTGCGGCTTTATGATTACAGTATAAACATTAGGGAGCATCTGTGTTATATTAAATCGTAAAATCTTTAAAACTCTTCTACTAAACATTTCTTACAGTAAATCAAAGTTTTTTATATAACTCATACGTCATGTTGCTGAAGCTATAATTATATTTTTTTGAATATTGAAATTTTTATACATTTAAGAATTTTAATTAAGCAACTTGCTCTATAATTATAAATTACTACAGTAATTAATTATATCGGATAAGAAAAGTTTCATTTAAATTGACTGGGAAGAAGTTTTTAATACAATTTGTTCGGTGGTAAATTGAACTGTCTCATAATAAAATATATTTATAAAATAATAACTTAATTCTATTGAAACACCCTAATGGGTTTTTTTACACTTTGTTCATGTGTGTGTGTGTGTGTCTATGTTTGTGTATCTGTGTGAAAAGGAATTCCATTTGCTTGCTTTTTGCTTATATTTGAAATCTTAAGTACTCTCAAAAGTAGGCAACTAATTTTTTATGCTTTTCTCTCTTATTCTCTTTTACAGGTACTGCAACTTTAATTTCCTTACACTACTTACACATTGCAACAGCAACAACAACATGAACATAAAGAAAAGCAATAAAAGACTCTGAAAATCAAAAAGAAAGAAACAAACAAACAAAACTAAACAAAAAAAAACAACAAATCAAAACAGCATTTAAAAGAAAAAGTCTGTTCACTCATAATATTATTTATGCAAATTGAAGAAGAAAACGAGAGAAGCAAAGAAAGAAAATACAACGAAAAGAACGAAAGGAAATGAAGCATACATTTTTGCGATGCTTGTAAAACTTTACACTTTTTAGAATATTTTCAATAAAGTGAATTAACAGAGAGCAAAGAGAAAGAAAGAAAGAAAGAGAGAGAGAGAAAGAGAGCAAAACTTTACGTTAACAGAGTCAGCAATACTAGCATAATAGGCAGGCAAAATGTTGAAAGCAACAACAAACCTGCCGCTGCCTGACAAACTACAACAACAACAACAACATCAAGAACAAAGCATCAATTGCAACAATTACAAAGCGCCTTGTCTACGTGGTGGCTGTCACAGAAGCAAAATTACAACGATAACATAAGCAACCAACAACACAGCAGCAACAGCAACAACAACAACATTAACAGAGTGCGATTTCTTTCTCCTCTGTATACTTCCCCCCGTTACTTTCCATTAATTTGTTGTTTGTACTTGCTGTGTGTGTGCGTGCTTTGTTGCGTATTTGTGTGCCAGTGTGTGTGTTAGTTGGCCGCCTTCGTTGTTGTTTGTCGTCTGTCTCTGCTGTGTGTGAGATTGTGTGTCTATGTGTGTGTGTGTCTATGCATTTGTGCCCGCCGCCCAACCTTTTCAACCACCTCTCCTACGGCCATCGATTGTGTCAATCAAAAAAGGAGAATTGAATTATAATATTTACATTAAGATCGCGTTATGGCACAACAGCAACAACAACAACACCTTCAACACCAGCAGCAGCAGCAGCAGCAACAACTTCAACAACAACAACAACTACACCACAACAGCAACCTTCTCCTTCTTCAGCAGCAGCAGCAACAGCAGCAACTACTACTGCAACAAGAACAACAACTACAGCAATACGATAACAATTTATACAGCCATAACTATAAGTAAGTTTTAGAGTCATTGGCTGTCGGTCCTCTTGTCTTTCACACTCTATGTTACAGTTACTTCTTTTTGTTATCTTCTTTGTGTATGCGTGTGCGTGTTCCTTTATTTATACTTACTGTTAATGCATGATAGCAAAAATTACAAAAACCAAAAACAAAATTTATGCAAATATTTGCACAAAATTTCACCGCTTTTTCGTTTTGAATGGAGCCCTTCTTCCCTAACCATTTGCACACCACCAACAACTATAGACACTATCCTTCCCCTACACCTTCTTGACATTTCATTTACATACACATCAAACTGTAACGTGTGCTGCACCTAGCGTGTGTCCTCGTCAAACTATTGACGGCGGTCGTGTTTAAATATATTTGATTACACTATTATTAAGGCGAAAATCCATTTTACCAAGATCTCTAAAAGAAATATAGTCTATAGTATAGTATAACTCTAAAATAGTATATGCTCAATAATGAACAATAATCTTTGCATCCATTTTTAGTATGTCCTTGATACATATACATATATTAACTGCATCCATTTACAATAATTCTTTATGCATAAATATTAGACGGTCTTTTGTTGCCCCTAAAGTTTTCTATTTAATTGTCAGTTAAAGATAAATTTTAAAGACAAATTGTTTCCATTAAATAAAACGCTTTCTAATTTTTTAAAGTTTAACTTGAAAATTTGCCATTTAACAGAATTTTAAATTGAAAAAAAAAATGTTGTTTTCAAACTCTACACACACCAACACACAACTATATACAAAAAAATGCTATAAATTAAAGGATGACAACCTGTTGCTTTTAGTTTCTTTTTCAATTTTAAATGTATATACAAATTTTAAATTTTAAATGTATATACAAATATAAATAAAATATCTGGAGAGTAAGATATTATTTAATAAACCGATGAAAATGTTTGCCAACACTGGTTTGCGAAATAGAAACTCAAAATTGATATTAACGTAGAAAAACAGTTGATAATAAAATACATACATATATGGAAATTTTCAAGAGAATCTGTAAGACTCTTAAGTGAATTTTACTTTGATCGTTTAATTTTATTATCGAAGGAAAATAATAATTTTATTATTTAAAAACAATAAACAATGAAAAACATAAAAATGTACATATGTACTTAATACAATAGAAAACGTTACTATCGCAGTGTGCATTTTGCAAATATCGATAATTAGCAAGGTCACCTTAAAGGATCGTTATCTTTTATATATTCAGTGTGACCACAGTTGGACAAACTGTGGAAATTAAAAAAAGACAACCTCTGACAATTAAAAATGTTTTATTAACTTTTGTGCAATGTATTTAAAAATAACTGATATATATGTATAGGTTTTTTGAAAATCATTTACTAATAAAAAAAATAAATGATCACTAATCACCAACAAAAAAAAATATTAATATAAATATGAGGTAGTGAGTGAAAAGGAGGGAAATTTTTTGATACTTTATGTTTATGAAGAAAATCCAAACACATTCCGATGCATGTCAAACTGTTTGCTTAAATGTGAAGTTTGTTCATTTGTTTGTTTCGTTTTGTTGTTTTATTTGTGTTTGTTCACGCCATGTTTGTTGTTGTTTGCTGTTCTAATTGTTGTTGTTCTTGCTGTTGCACAATATAGAACATAAAATGTTTAATTTTTAATATGTTTAATATTTATTAAATAAAATATAAAATAATTTTTATTAAATAAAAACTTCTATTTTCAGCATGGAGGAATATGAAAGACGACGGCGGCGGGAACGTGAAAAACATGAACGCCAACAGGGCATACAATGTGATGATCGTGAGACTAGTCTATTTGCGGAGCCGCGTCGTGTGACTGAGGGTGATGCTGAGATAACGGCGGCACTGGGTGAGTTTGGCGATGCCAGGAATTATATCAATCAGTCGACTGTTGGAATAAGTCGGCATGCGCCTGGCGGCGGCACTAATCCGCGTTTACAAGCGCCGACGCTGCAGCAGTTCACTGCCAGCTCTAACATCATCTCCTCGTCATCATCCACCTCCGCCTCTGCAGCCTCCTTGCTGCCGCCTGGTCAAACGGCACCGCAGCAACAACACTATCAACAACAGCCGCGACCTCCAACCTATTTGAAGCAGGCGGACAATAAACCCCCCTACAATGGACGCGGTGGTTATCCTGGCCAACCCATGAAGAACGATATACCATCGAGTAGTGGCATGGCCCCACCAAGAGGACCCCCCAAATCGAATTCCATTCTAAATAATGTCTCATCCACACCATT
This sequence comes from Drosophila emarginata, assembly GCA_037075365.1. Classification (NCBI taxonomy): domain Eukaryota; kingdom Metazoa; phylum Arthropoda; class Insecta; order Diptera; family Drosophilidae; genus Drosophila; species Drosophila emarginata. Next base: position 4,100,784 of record JBAMCD010000119.1, read on the forward strand.
GGGTCCACCAATCTCGACCCAAGTTCCAAATGGACGGGAGAAATCTTTTTTGGGTCCACCGACGGCGTCACTTCAAAATGGCGGTGGCCGATTCGCCCAACCGATTTTAAGTAAGCGTCCCGGCGGTGGATTACAGGCACCGCAGCCGCAAGAGGTAAGCATTTTGGATTAACCTAACCAAGTCCATAACTAATATCTAAATCTCTCTTGCGCTTTGTTAATTTGCAGAAGGATGTCCGATCAATCATCAGCGAAATGACTAATAATTATCTTGTGACACCGCTGAATCCCATTGCAGCCACTCCGCAAGCTCCGACACGAGAAAATTATAACCTAAATGCACCTAATAAATTTAAATATGCATTTGATATTGGTGATCCAATAATGCCGTTAGGCTCACCCCCATCCTCTCAGCCATCTTCGGTTATAACGCCCATTGCGCCGATTACATCGCCAATTGCTCCATTATTGACATCTCTGCCTCAGGCGAGTCAATTACCCCAAGGTAGTGGGAGTGGAGCAATTGCTGCTGCCCTATCCACGACTGCAGTAACGGCGGCAGCCACAGTTGCTCCAATTCAACAGCTACCGCCCACACCGCCAAAGGCCATGTCAGTGTCACCGCCGCCAGCGGCTAAGCCGCTTAAATTAGAGAAGCAAGATTCTTGGTAAGTTAAAATCGATCCCCCATTAACTTAACTGTGTCTAATTCATATCTTATTTTGAATATAATAGCCTCGAAAATGATCTGGAACTTTCCGAATCGGAAGATGAAAGGAAAAAAGATGGGTAAGAGGATCGTTAAATTAAATAAACAAAATTAAGAAGAAAATTTATGTAATGTAATCAATCTATCCTTTTCTTTTCAGTCGTTCTCCTGGCAGTAGTAGTAATGGTTCCGAATCAGATTCAACCGAATCAGGTAGTGAAACAAGTAGTAAGGGTGATCACAATCATCATCACCAGCAACAGCAGCAGCAGCAACAACATCAGCAGCACCAGCAACAGCATCACCAGCATATAAATCACCCGCAGCATCATCACCATCAACCGCAGCAGCAGCAACAGCAACATCAGCAATTCCATCAGCACCACCAGCAACAAAGACAACAATTGACTGCGAATGGTGGTAAAAAGAAATATAGCCACGCGATCATTGCAAGCGGAGCAAACACCATTACCGGTCTATTGACTTCAAGTGGTTTGGGAAGCAACAGCAGCGGTGGCGGCAGTGGTAGTGGCGGCGGTGGAGGAGGCAGTGGTGGATCAACAATGAGTTCTGGTGGATCAGTGGGTGGCAGCAGTGGTGGCGGCGGTTCCGTTAGTAGCTCTGGCATTGGTACCATGAGCAGTGGCGGCAGTTCCTCGAATAAGACACCTTCGCCAACGGATAGCAATAAATGGAATCTAAGTCGATTTTTTCCCAAACCCACCAGTCAAACCAACTCCGAGAGCGTTTCACCTGGAAATCTTAGCATGAAGGTTCCTGGTATATTGCCAGGAGGAGCACAAATCATAGCCGAACCCATAGACGACACAAGGGCCATTGTGAAGAATGAGAAAATTCATGATGATCACTTAATGGATATGGATGAGTGTGATGAGGAAGATGATGAGGAGGATGAGCACCACCACCAGCAGAAACAATTGCGGTATGGAGCTGGCCTAAGCGTCACTCCGGTAGCTGTTAAAAAGGAAGAAGATCTTGGTCTGACAGCCATACCAAAAAGCCAAATCAAACGGGAAAATGAATCACAAATCTCTACACACTTATCAGAATCGGTATCAAGTGGCAGCTCTTCGTCAAATAGCAGCAGTTCCGATTCGGCCAGTGCCAGTGAAGTGGTCCCACCTATGCCCGGACCAGGCGAAACGTTACAAATTCCAGGTGTACCTGCTGCAATAACCTCTGTAATGAGGGTGCCACCAGCCATTAATATGCAAAAGTCGCAATCCATAAGTGTTACTGTAACTCCCATAGCACCATTGCCCGCCTCACCTAAGCCGAGGCAAAAGAAGCCGCGAAAAAAGAAGATGATGTCTGCGCCAATGGCCCCACTGTTGGATTCCAGCGATGAAGATGAGCCATCAACACATTCTCTTATTATGGCCGCATCGTCGGCTCAAGTTCCCGCTGCAGTTGTGCCACTACCCACCAAAAAGGGTCGAGGTAGGCCAAGGAAACAGCAGCAAAGTGGAGGAAGTGGCAATTTAAGCAGTGCATCAGCTGGTAGCAGTTCCCAGGCCAAAGGACCAACGCTGACGGCTGCCAAAAAGCCATTGGTTAAAGGTCCAGTCACCTCTACGTCGTCGTCTTCTAATGCCTTACCGATGTCATCCAGAAAACGTGAGCATTCCAGTCAGAGCAGCTCCAATGGGAATACTCCTACCAAGAAATTAGGCAGCATACCTCCTGTGGTAGTTCCCGTTGTGGTGCCGCCGCCAACAGTAGCGCTATTGCCTCTCAATCCAGCAACCAGTTGCAGCTCCGATGAGGAGAGCTCATCAAGTACATGTTCCACTTCCAAATCGAGCAGCTCTTCCAGCAGCAGTGATGATACGGAAACCCAGAAGACAACTTGCCGTATTGTTAAGTTGAATAAACCGGGTCCAGTCACAGTAGTGCCTCCAGCCAAAAGGCCGAGCTATCATCGCCAAAGTGGCAGCAGTTCACCTACAAGTAGCAGCAGTGAACTGGATAAACCCAATGCCAACAGTCATAACAGTCTTGGCGGCATCTCTAACTCCAACAACATTAATAATAATATACTACAGCAAAATGTGCCCCAACAGTCACCGTATAAGGTTCTGGTTAGCGGCGGAAGCCAGCAATTGAGCAGCTCCGAGAGTTCCACATCCAGCGCCAGCAGTTCCAGCGGTGATGAAGACGATCCCAAACGAGAGAAGGATCGGGAAAGGAAGCGCAAAAGTGATAAAAATAAAATAAGTACTCTAACCCGCATATTTAATCCCAAAGAGGGTGGAGCTAAGAAGCAGGGTCAAGTGGTGATCATTGATCAATCTGAGGAGCAATTGCAACAGCAGCAGCAGATACAACAGATTAGGGATCCCCTGCCACCACCATTAATGGCCATCAAGCTACGAATGACGCCCACCCATGCCCTACAACAATTGGGAGCAGGCCTGGCCTCTCCCGCTAGGACCACCACGCCACATCTCACCTCGCTGATATGCAAAATTGATCTAAGTAAACTGTCCCGTGAGCGTATACTTCGTTTAAAGAAACTAGCTCCAAGCAGTAACCAGCAGAACGGACATCTTACACCCAATGGCCATGTCCAGGATGGCAGCTCGCCAGCGGGTTTATCAATGCCTGGCGCAAAAGTCAAGCATGAGCATCACCATCATCCAGTCAAGCCAGAGCCGGAGCTGGATTCGGTCTATGAGCCCAAATTTAAGCCCAATAATGTCAAACAGGAGTTCCAGCTAAAGCAGGAGAGGGATCGGGAGCGAGATCGGAATAGAGAACGTGACCAACAGCAGCAACAACCTCCGCCACGTAGACGCAAACGGAGCTCCAGCTCCAGTTCCAGTCCTTACAAGGAAAAGAAACGAAAAAAGGAGAAACCCGATCTAATGTTAACCTCAAAGGATCAAGTGCTGCAAATCAATCCTGTTCTCTTGCCTTCCAATAATCATGAGCGATTATCTTACGATAAATTGCAATTGCTACAAGAGGATGCCGCTGCAGCGGCTGCCGCTGCTGTTGTAGTAGCCTCATCCAATGGCCAGAAATTATATCCATCGGCCACAGTAGCAGCAACAGTGGTTCCTCTGGCCGTTATGGCACCCTCCACCTGCAACGAGGCGGTACAAACAACTCCGCCGCCAACAATGAATGCAGCAGCAATTGCACCAGCACCGCCTCCACCACCACGTTTAATCTATCGATCGTACTTTGATCGGGACGAAGAGCATCCCACTGATGATCATAGGTAGGTTATCCAATTGGAATAACTACTATAAAGAGAAATTCCTCAAATAAAACGTATCCTTCTTTTCTTTTCTTTTTGTGTTTAAGAAAAAACAATCAATTCCTGCAAGAGGCTGTTAATCGAAAGCATGCCGCCGATTCAGAGCGAGATTCATTCAATCAGGTCACTCTCTATCTGGAGGCAGTTGCATATTTCCTTCTCACTGCCGATACCATGGAACGTTGTAGCTCTGAGGCGGCCACATGGACAATGTATAAAGATACCCTGTCGCTTATTAAGTGAGTAAAGTGTGTGAACCATTCAATGAGATGTTTGCGTTAGATAAGAAAAATAAATAGCATCTAATAAAGGAGGATGCAAATGATAGAGAAAAACTGTACTCCACTTTATCTATTAGAAGATCTTGGATTTAATTCAAATTTTAATTGTTTTTTTAGATTTATTTCATCAAAGTTTCGACCGTATCAACAGTCAGCAAACTGCCAGCAAGAAACGCACAACAAGGTGGCCATACTAAGGTAACGTTTTTAAAGTTTATTGGCAACAATTTTGAATAATTTAAAAAATCTATATATATATATTTATTTTCTAGTTTACGCTGCCAATCCTTAATATCCCTTAAGCTATATAAATTGCGACGGACCACTTGTCGCGCCATCATTGCCAGCTTAACGGATTTCTTTCGGAATGGCAGAGGGGATATAGTTAACGGTAATACACCATCATCGATATCTCCATCGAACTCGGTTGGCTCACAAGTAAGTTTTACTACCATTTATACGAATACGTATAATATTAATGCTATTTATTTCAACTTATTCAAACAGGGCTCCGGTTCGAATACGCCACCTGGTAAAATAGTGCCTCAAGATATACACAATCAACTGTGCAAACAGAACGAGTATCTAACCTATGTGAATAGTGCTCATGAGTTGTGGGATCAAGCCGATCGGTTAGTTCGCACCGGTAATCATACAGGTAAGGAAACTAATTTAATAAATCTATTTCAATGCCAGGACTAACTTTAAAAACAGTTAAAAAATTTGTCTAGCCTTGGAAATTCTTCACTGTTAGATGTATCTATTAAAGTCCAGGATCGAATTTCAGCGTTGTAACACAGATTTTTCTTATAATAGCTACCCGATTATCTATAACATTTTAGCAAAATCATTAAAAAGTATATAATAACAGTTAAAAACTAAGCCTAGTTTTGCTTAAACAAAAATATTTTTATGTTTTTAGACTAATTCCGATAAAACTTGAAGATAGTTTTTTGTATCGCTTAAAAATAAGCATGTCATTCTCTATTTTCGATCAATTGTTCCCATGGAGGAAGGATCATGATATAATATAGTGTTTAGATCTGGATGATTCTGGTATGATTGAGAAATAGTTGTCTTTCAAAGTACTTCATTATACAGATGTTGATTATTGAAAAGATCGCTTGAATAAGCTGATATATATATATACATATATATGAATATTTGTACCTTTTTGAGTTAGAAAACTTGACAATAAATTATAATCTGATTATAGCATAACAACAAAATTACAAAAGAAAAAATACTAATGTAGACAAAATTCTAATACAAATTTCAATTTATATATATATATATATTTTTTTTTACAGATTTCTTCCGCGAACTGGACCATGAGAATGGACCGTTAACATTACATAGCACTATGCATGAGGTGTTTCGGTATGTTCAAGCGGGCCTTAAAACGCTCAGGGATGCTGTATCGCATCCGACTCATCAGTTGCAGTAGCGACAACAGGAACAACTACAACAATTAATACAACAGCAACAACCACAACAATTACAACAACAACAGAAACACCACCACCAAACGTGTCTAAATGAAAGTCAGGCCAAATTAGTAACTATTATGTACTACTACAAGCTAATAATTTATAGTTAGAAAAAAAAGAGAAACAATTACCACAATAACAACAACAACATCTACAAAAACCTTCCAACAACAGCAACAACAGATTACAACAACACAATAAGCAACAACATTTGTTATTAACTTTTAATTTTCCATTATATATACATATATTATACATATATCTATATATTGGATTTATACATATGTAACATTTTGTATATGCACACTGTTTACTTATTTCCTTAGGGTTCGTTTAAGTATAACGTAACGCACCAAAGGAGGATGAAATCGAACGGAGAGGGGGTAACATTATTGTTTGTTACAACCGGGCGCCGTATCATGTGGGGAAGGCGAGATATTGGGAATACGCAATTTCGCCCAAAAAACTAATAATAAAAAAATACAATACAAAAATTGATCTTTCAGAACGTTAAAAGTCTACAAAGTTAAGACGTATAGTAGGAGGGGAATTGGGATAATGAGGGGAGGAGAAAATATAGACGAGTCTAAAATGAACCAAAATTGCGTTACGTAATACTTGAACGTAGTCCTTATGCTCAATTTTTCAAATTGATTTTGTAAGAATGTGTTAAGCTTTATATTTATGCCTAGTTTTAATTGATATTACAAAACAATCACACACATACATACACACACACACGAAAACACACACACACATACACTTATATAAATGCATACATTAAAAAATATATTAGCTATTTAGTATGTAACCTTAAATCGGTTCCCCATTATCCCAAATCCTATTACTACACCTGATTCAACTCCTTCTCCAAACTCCTACTCCTATAAACATTTTAGTTGAATTTTGTTTATGGCTTTTTTTAATTGTTTAAGTTTTAGTTAATTTTACTTTGCACTTTTGGTTCTAATAAATACAACAATACAAAACAAAAAAAAATGTTAGCTAAATATTCTCCAAGCGAAACCAACAACAAGTTATAGTTATTAATTATTTGTAATAAATCATTATTAATCCTATTTTATTGATTTTTAAAAAGTAATTTAAAGAAAAAACAAAAAAACTAAAAACAAAACAAAACCAACAAAGCAATCACAACAACGTTTTTAGAACAAAACAACAAAAAAAATATTTTAAAAAAATACAAAACATGAATGAAGAACTATATATATTTAAAATATATCGTCTATGAAAATTTTACAACTTTTGTTTTATTCATTTCGTTATGTTTGAGATGAAAAAAAATTTTGGTTTGATTGGAATTACAATTATTAATGCATAAAAACTTTATCAACTTTTCGTTTCATTGCATTAAATAATGTGTTCAATTAAGTGAATTTTAATTAATAATTTTATTTTAAACATTATTGGGTGCCTCGAGAACTCTCCAAAACACAGACGCAACAACTAAATAGTGCATTAGTAGAATTAAAGCAACAAAATCAATGGAAATAGACTTGTCCTCAAGATCGATATTATACACACATACTTCATAGGTATATACATAAATATATATATATATATATATATATATATAACAAGAAGAAGAAGAACAACAACATGAATAAAAACTACAAAATAAATTTAAAATCTGTACATATAGCCGCCTCTACATACATATATTTAATGCATATATACAATACATATATATATTTTTTAATATGCCAAAAACAAAAACCGAAATCATGCAATAAAAAAATAAAACCAAAAGCAAGACTATTCTAAGACGAGAATTCAATCAGAACAGCAACAAAAATCTGCCAAAATTCAAACTTTGGCAATCCAAAGTTAATAATACCCTTACAGTGTTTTAGTTAAATATTTACTTGCATTTAGTTTTAATTACTATCCGATCGGCATTTTCAAAAAACTGCATTTTAAGATAGTTTTATAAAAGATATGTAATGGAAACTTATAGGAAACTTAAAGAAAAAAAAATATTTTGCAAACTTTTGTCATAGTTGTCCGATGTGAATTGTTGTGAATTATATAAAAATTATAATTTAAACCTCTAAAACCAAAACAGCTACATACCCATCCCGATACCTATCCAAAATTCAAAAGATAAATTAGATAAAAAGTTAACTTGCAACCCAAAAAGAAATATATATTCTTGTAAATTCTAATATGCTATTTCAGAAAGTATTGATATGAAAATTATTATTTAAATTTGTTATTGATTTTGATCAAGACATACATTCCTACATATGCCTAATTGATAACTCTGCAAGGGTATAAAAGTTGGGCAGCGCTGGCACATTTTGTGCATATTCCAGGCAAGTAAATTTTCTCAAAACAAAATTGCAAAACAAAAACGAAAACAATGCACGAAAATCAAAGCTAAAATGCAACAAAATAAGCAAAATGAAAATAAATTAACGTATGTAATAAAAAATATGGTTCTGGGGAAACAAACAAAACAAAATGAAAATAAAACCAAATTATAGACAAAAGTTTTAAGTTCAAAAAAAAAAATCAACTACAAGAAAATGGGAAAACCGAAGGAAAACTGCAAAATGCAACTAAGTGTAATTATTAAATCTTTAAAATATATTATATATACATACATATTTATATATTGTTAATAAATTTAAAATAATAATGCTGTAAATAAACACAACCGAACACACAAAGAAACACAAAATCAACATATACATACATTACGTAGATACTTACAGACACATACACACATTCATATTTATATATATATATATTTTTATATATATACAAACTAAACAACATTAAATTATAGTTAAATTTTTCAAGAAAACAAACAACATAAAGAACAGCAACAAACAGAATTAAGCAGATTTAAAAAAAAAAAACAACAAAATCAACCATTAACAAACGAATTGCGCCTAGTTATAGTTAATAATTCTATTTTGTTAAGCGTTATTGTAGTCGAAACAACAAAAAAAAAAAAACAAGAACAAACGAACAGCTAAGCCAACAGAATTAAGTTTTAAGCTGGTCACGAATCACGAAAATTGTTCATTAACATAGTAAAAAAAAGTAAATTTAATTAAATAAATAATATATTATATATATATAAAAGTATATATTTTGTACAAATATAATTATAAAGAACAAACGCAGCATCAGCAGCAGAAAAAAAACAACCAAGTACACTTATTAAAGTTTAAGCAACAAGAAAAACAACCAATTTAATATGCAATTACCGTAACAGTAGTTGATAAATCAAAAATAAAACGGAAAAAAACAAACCAAAAAATTATAAATTCAAATTTGTGACGCCTCCATTTCTTTTGGGCAGTGTTGGAAAATAATTTTCACTTTCTTACGTTGTCAAATATTATTCTACATAAAATACATGTAGATAAGTAGGAATGGCGTATATTTGAATGCATGATGCAAGGTAAACGCGATCTAAGTTTTGAAAATTTAAGTAGCAGTTTTTAATCATTATTTTATACATATTAGACAACTAACATCCCATCAAATTTCAATTTGCATTCGTTATATTGATATTATAGCATTTTCTTTTAATTCAAATAATTAAATCCGCAGTTACTGTTGTTTAACCACGGTAGTATGGTCACACTATTTTAGATCACTCAAACTTATCGATTATTTTTGCAAATGTGTTGGCTTGACCGCTTTGCGCTTTTTTGGATTTTGCGATTTAAGGGTTTTGGCGTTTTTTTTTTTTTCTTGGTGAAGGTGTGTTTAAAAGTTTTTTGTATTTTTTTGAATGTGATGTGAAAGGTGAGCAAAGGCAATACAATACATAAGACCTGATCAAACTTGATCATAGTTCGTTTTAATGCACCTGTAAAACTTTTAGGTTATGCTTAGCAACGCGTGGTGATCAACGTGTTGAAAGTAACATCGATTAAAACGTATGGAATAGCTGTACCACAGAGTATATTTCCTGTAATAGTCGTGCAAGACGTAGACAATTGCAGCACGTAGACAACAGATTAAGTCCAACTGTTTACCAGAAAAGCGGTTAAAAGAAAAAAGAAGAAATTAACCGGTGTGAAGGAGACAGCGATAAGAGCAAGGGCATTAAACCGGAGGAAAAATATATTTACATCTACACCGGAAATCAAAAAACTCTAGATAACCACTGTTGGTTTAAAACAATGCATAAAAACTCAAAGACGCCAACATTGCTCTTTTATGATCCGTTACAACCAATGACACAGATGGCTCTTAACTCCTTTCAGCAGAATCATGTGTCCAAGCTGTCACGGCAATCACCGCCTTTCCGCTCGGCCCAGCGGATACAAAACCCACCACAGCCATATTTGAATATGTGTAGCTCAGATCAACAACAGTTAAGTACTCATTGGCTGTCATTCAATGCACAAACTCCCAATGAAATGGAAAATGACCAAGGTCAACAGTGGTTACCCAAAAGGCAGAACAAAATGGGCAGTCGCAAACTGAGATCGAAGAAGTATCGTCAAATTTCGTAAGGTAAGCTGATTTTGACATTCAAGAAAGAAATAAACTTTTAAATAAAAAGAAGTGAAAGCAAGAAGAACCCATCAACAATTTAAGATATGAAATTAAATTAATTCAAACTTCGGCACTGCTTTCCTTTCTCCTTCAGCTTGTACACACATATTTAGTCTTTCTACAATTTTCCATTTACTCAAGGGTTAAATTTAATACAGTTTTATATTCACTCTGTAACTTATCAACAGTTTACATTTCATTGTGGTTTAAAACTGTTTGTATGTAAATAAATGTATGTGGGAAGATAGAGGCGCAAATCTGTGAGTAAGCTTGGAGTATGTAAACATAGCAGCAAAACATGCCACAAACAGGACTAAAAATGGAGGCGGAGTTAGGGTTGGTGTAGAGTGGAACTGACTCAGTGTGCAACTTGGCTTGCAGAGTTCAATGGTCTTTGACACAAATGATGTCAAGTTGAGCTTGCTGTTAGCTCTGCTTCGTCCTGTTCTCAGTCGCGTTCTCTCTCTCTGACTCTTCCTCCTCTCTTTCTCTTTTTTTCTCATCTAGTTACCCCCCTCTCCTACAATTGGCAGCCTTCTGAAATCCTTTACGTGTATACGTATTGCTTAACTGTTTGTTTGGGTGCCTTTTTGGCTGCCGAGTCTCAGTCACTCACACACTCTCTCTATGTGTTTCTCTCAGAACCTACCGCAATTTGTTTCGTGTTCGTTGTGGCTGCGCCACTGCATTTCCTTGTTTATGTTTTTGTGCACAAATGTAGGGTACTCAATAGAGATGTGGGGGTGACGGATTCTGATTCGCCATATGGATAACTCACGACATGGAGATTTTGTACACCTTAAACTTATTTTAGTAAGCTAGACAAGAATATAAATTTATCATCGACTATTTTTTATGGAACTAAAATAGTTCATTAAATAATTTGCACATCTCTAAATAAGATTGTTTAGAGACGCACAAAAAGAGAGAGAACGTAAATGTGCTGCTGACTGTTGCAGCAGTTGCTGTTTTCAACCTCTCTTCTCCGCCTTCCTTGATGTCTTCTTCCTTTTGAAATTTGGGAGTTGGACAGTGTGCTGAGGTGTGACGAGTTTGTCTAATAATTAATTAAATGTATATTTCTGTTTTCGATGTAATCTGAGCTACTTAATGTTTTTCCTATTAGTTTGTTTAACAACCAGTTGGTTGTACACATGTTATACATTTGTAGATTGTACAAGGGATTGAAAGGGATTCCTTTCAACTGATTCTGACAAATTGTCCATTGATTCCTGTAAACATATTCTATCAACCAATTCCAGTGTGCATACCGTTGCAAAAACTACGCAGTTATGGTTTTGCAATCATTCGGCTCCTTTTCCGCATTTGACTCTCTTCAATCTCTCTCACTATTTCTCTCTCTCTCTCTCTCTCTCTGTTAGATGCAGCGGCTCGGTCGCCGTTCGTCCTGGCTGCATTTATCCTGGCGGCAATTGAACACTTTAATCATTTAGTTCTTGCACTCTCCGGCAGCAAGTTGTGTTTTTTGATTATCGTCGTATCGTCGTCGTTTATAAATTATTGTATATCGGTATCAAAATACACACATCTAGCATACTCACACAACTTTACACACCTACATACATGCATATACATACGTATATATAGTGTTATATATATATATCTCGAAATCGGTTCTAATATATCTGATCTCTCTGATACATATGTGTATGACGATGTGCGTGCTCAACTAATTTTCAAAACTTATTTGCAACGAACAAAATTAAAAAGTTATTCAATAAACAAATAAAAATCTTCCGTACTTGATTGAAAATAAGTGAGGAATATTTTGCGGAGCTGTACAAAACTACTAAAGTAAGATAAGTTCGATAAAATTTGTTGTTATACTATTTTGTAGCATGCAAAAAATTGCCCACACCCAAAGTCGATTTTTTCACATTTACATATGTATGTGTATATGTCGAAGCTTTCCCTCTCCTCTCTCCAGGAAGTGCAATATGAAAACAGAGCTCAAGGGGGGGCTTGCCGTCGGCAGAATCACAATTTCTCTACACTCTGATATACATATGCCACCTACACATACACATGCAGATGCGTTTTGTGCAGCGCCGGCCGCTCCGCATCGCCATTTAACCTAAAAAACCGACAAACATGCAGGAGCAGACTGTTAAAGCTATTTGAATGATTACAAAGCTTTGACTTGACTAATTGTATTTGTAATTAATTGTTTGGAGTTTTCCCAGAGTACGAATAATCAAAAAAGAAATTAATTGATTATCTCAAATTATGTGCTCGCCTTTAATTTGTAGTATATACAATTTTAATGGCGATCCGCTCCTGTGTCAATAAACGATGTGAACGTCAGCTTCATCGGCTTGCAGTTTGCAGCTTAACTTGCTCTCCCAGTCTCTCGTTCCTAACTTGTCTCTCTCCGATTCGCGTTTGCTGGGCTCGTTGCATATTTCGAGGCGCGCTCAGCTGACAGTTAACTGCGCTGCCGCTGCGTTTCTTTATTTTTGCCGCACCCAAATGTAAAAGCGGCCTCTACGATTTTAGCCATAGATTTTTGCCATTTTCTTTACTCTTTCTCCTTCTTTCTCTATCACTACCTCTCTCACACACTTATTGCTTTGGCAAGGTGTGTCACTTTTTTGTTTTGTTCCTTGCATTTTAGATGCGCCTTCTTTTTGCTTTCGCATGCAAATGCCTTTTTGTTATTACTATGCTGCTACTACCAACATATTTACGCATACATACATACTTGTGTACCTATAAAGCTTCAAATCCATCAATTACCCGGATACACTTTTTTAGCCATTTATGAATGGAAATTAACGGTTTGTGTTGTGTTGGCTTTTGGGGCGTAGGTGTATATGTAGTGCAGCTATTTTGAACTCGGAACTAAAGTAAAATATAGAAAATACAAAACTTTGTAATATACTAATTTCTGATAGAGTTTATTTACCAACTTAATTGCAAGTAAATCAGATTTTTTGTCTACAAAACAAAACAACATAAAATTTTAAAATTTGCAATAATTTATATTTTACTCAGACAAAAAAATTTTAAAAAGAGAATATGACCACGGATTAATGAGAATCAGGGATTCATATCTATTACGTTGCATTAGGAGTACTGTGATTTGGAACAACTAATAGCAACACCTTTTACACTTCCACCGAATACCAGAGTACCAGAAGAGATTACCTTAAGAAACCCCTTTATTAACTGAAACCGAAACACTGAAATCGATTAAATATTTTGCAATTTTAAAGAGGTTCCAATTTTATGCCTCTTTGAAATGCATCTGTGAATAACCAAGATGCCTATCAACTGATATTCTGAAATTCTGGTTCCATAATTCAACGGAGTTATGCAAAGTGCGTGCCGCCTATGGGTAACAAATGGAACAAAAGCAAAGTAAAACTAAATTCTTTTAGCTTTATTTGCCTGTTCTTTTTTATTTGGACAACTGTTTTCAATATATTAACTAAATAGCATAATAAATGCAAACTGTTGTAGATTAAAACAGCTGATCTATGTATGTACATATACATATATGTTCTGTTCTCTTACGTGACGTTTTTAATTCTTCTACAAAAAAATTCACAATTATTTACATTTATCTTTCTTGGTGTTCTTCTCTTACTCTTTATCTTTGTCGCTCTTTTGCTTTTAGTTCTTCCTCTCTTTTCTACATAGCTTTTCCTTTCTCAATGGCCGCAATGGGCATAAAAATAATTTTCACGGCGCTCACCAAATCAGTTTATTTCTGTTCTGTTAAGTTGCAGGAACGTGTTCTTTTTCTACTTTCCGTTTCGATTTTATTTCCTTATTATTATTATTATTGTTGTTATTATTAAATTAATCATTTTGTTCACGTTTCGGTTTCGGTTATAAGTTCGTTTTTCAACTAACTAAAACTCTCAAAACAAATTCAAACAAAATTTAATCCAAATAATATTTAATCCATCACTTAGTTCGTCTACTTCTTTTTAGTTAATTAAATTTGTTATACAAGTTTCGGTATTTTGTTAGTTTTCTTTTCGGTAATTGAAAAGCAGCTAAAAAAAACAAAAATCCTGAAAAAATCGTTTCGTAATCGTTTTGAAAACAAAAGGAAAAACAACAAAAACAAAGCAACAAGTTTTATTTATTTACATACTCTACATCAACATAAAGGTATTTACATTACATTTAGCCGGTCGATCTTAACTATGTTTATGTAATAATATTTTAAAGACTGTTGAAAAAAAAATTGTGTTTTGTCATTTTCCATTTCCTCACTTAACCTCAAAAAAAAAAAAAATGAAAGAAAAAATGCGATGTGCAGCGGCAGCGATGCCAACTTTGTTGTTATACTGTTTAACAAACGGGTATATTATAATTTCCAAAAAGTATTTCAAAGCAAATAAAATCCAAACACCCAAAACACGTCCAAAGATTTTAACCTTGTACAATAAACTATTATTATTAAAATGTATATGGTTGAAACTTAGTTTGGTAATTGTCCTTCAACTGAGATTTGATTTTTGTAATCTTTACAAACAGTAGCGTTAGTATATATATTCTTCAAAAATGGATATATGTATATATATTTGAGGACTTTTTGAAGTAGGGTATTTTACTATCGTTGCCTGGACATTCCGAGAGGGAATTTCTCTCTTATATGTATATATGTATATGTAGGTAGGTGAAAAATATTTTCGAAAATATAATTCTTTGCCGGCTACGCAGCGTCTCAATGCTTCCCACTACCACCTCACCACACCTCATCACTTTGTTTGTTTATTTTTAACATATTCGTTGTATATATTTTTCTTATTTTCATTATTTTTTTTGCACGTTTTGCATTTGGGAATGCCAGACTATGCTAGAGAAGAATCTGTAATAAAAGGATAAAGAATGACACAAAGGTAGTTGACGAAATATGATTCTACATAAATTTATCTTTTAAGTTTTGAAGTATTTGTATTCTCCCCAAATTTGACAATCGGATTCGAACGGTACACTTCTTAAAGGATCAAGAGATGTATAATTTTGTACCCTGTATGTAATTACATATTTATTGCAGGCCACCTCATAATTATTATAAAGGCCAATTTGAACATATGCTAAAAATAAATTTTTGCCCAATTTATTTTTGTGTACAAGTCGAAATGGCAGCACAATAACAAAAATGAATTTCAGCCAAAGCAAAATTAAAACTAAAACAAGAAAATATGATGATATTTATATGGGATATACATATATCACTTTGGCTTTTCTTTGTATATATGTATGTACATACATATAGATAAATAGCAACTCCGAAAGAGATTAAGCTGCAATTTCAAAATAAGAGAGGTAATTAAAGAGATCTACGATAAAAGTTGAAAGCGCATGCGTCAAGAGAAAAAGAAAAACATCTGGAAGTAAAACAACAAAAATAATAAATATATTTTTATATATTTAAAATTTATTATTTACACAAAATGTATTGATCGGTGGTAATTTAATTCTAAATCAATTTTTAAATAGTTAAACTCCGTGTTATTGTTACAATCTATCATCGTACTTCGATACTAGAATGAGAACTTTTCATGGTCACATACAAAAATATTTGTAAAGTTAATAACTTTGAGTTAGATGACTGAGAAGTCGGAATTCAATATTGATCTTTAGACGAGTGGGTTATAATATTAGTTTATTTGATTAAAAGGCGTTATAAGACACAGAAGAAATATTAATGCTTCATAATTGACCAAATATAGTTTACAACACACAGAAGAAAGACTATAAAAAGTATATATACATAATCTTCAGCTTGAAGAGCTGTGCTAATGTAGCCTTTTAAATCGGAATCAACCCCGATCGGATAACTATATTTTATAGCTTTCATAGGGATTTTGATTAATTTAATTAAAATCGTTAAACCTATTCATAACAAATTCATTTATTATTATAATTGGGTTAATATCGATTTAAATTGCAGAGTTAAAAGTTGACTTCAACAATAAATCAATGTAACTGAAATTTACATTTTCCTGTTGCTATGAATGTCGTTTGCTTTGTAGCCAATTAGACAGTAAGACCACAATTTAATTACATCGATTTTTCAGTCAGTTAGTCATTTAGTTAGTCTGTAGACAGTTGTATTTACATATACAATTACCATCATTTTTAGCAACGGAAAGGAAAATGTGCCAACCGCAGTTACATGGAAG
Organism: Drosophila emarginata; assembly: GCA_037075365.1. Lineage (NCBI taxonomy): Eukaryota > Metazoa > Arthropoda > Insecta > Diptera > Drosophilidae > Drosophila > Drosophila emarginata. Next base: position 4,117,262 of record JBAMCD010000119.1, read on the forward strand.
TGAAACGTACAGCTCTTTGACTTTTCTATGGTTTCATTAACGAAAAAGTGCACTCATGTTGTTGGTTGATTGTGAAACCGCCCGCATTTCATTTAAATTTAATTAAAATAATTGATTTATACCTTACATGCTCTACCTCCTCTTCAACTTCTCAATTTATGTTTTGTCTCTTTTGCTTTTATTTTTCCAGTTAACTTTCGGGCCTATATACATATGTATATATATATATATATTGTATAACGTATACGTAGTGGATACCCAACTAACCGACTTGTAGGAGCACGTTTTTTTATGGCGACGCGCTTATAACTAGGCTAGAGTAAAACAAAAAGTTAAGATCAACGCATACCCAATAATTTTCCCCTTTCCCCCTTTCACGTCACGTGTGCATCGTCGGGCGTGCAATATAAGGTAAGTTTATATTATAATTTAACTTAATTAAACAACTTTAATTAAAATTAATTATTTTTTCCTTTCTATATTTTGCAGATTTTCAAACGCAAAAGAAATTACAACAGTATTATCTTTGAAACGACTTTATAACAACTGTTTTTTACGCATATATATATACCACAAACTAAACTAAATATTCAAAACTACTTCAAGTTTTTTAAAAAGCAAAAAGAAAACAGTAAAGATTTTTGAAATTTCCAAAGTTTATGGCAATCACAAATATAAAAAGCAATTCAAAGATTTAAAAGAGACTTTTTTTAACTATTCTCTTTTTTGATTAATAAATTCACTGGAAATGAAGAATATATGAATTGCTTCAATTATTGATTGATTGTGTCTCTTTTACTGAGATCTGCTTTAAATATATTTTGATTCCATCTTGAAATGTAAACCATTTTTTGTCTTACCATAACGAGATAATTTTAAATATAATAACTTTTTCAACAGTTACAGTCACAATATGGTCGAGGGACAGACAGCAGTTCAGACACAGCAACAAACTGGATCTGGCAATTCCAGCTCAGGTGGCAGTGGCGGCACCAGCTCGGCCACTGGTGGAACCGGTGGTGGTGGCGTTTCAACCACTTCCAATAGCATAACCAATAGTCAGGCCCAACAAAATGGTGGCACTGCATCATCAACAACTACTGCTGCAGCAGGATCAACATCAACTGGCGGCAATCAGGCTTCAACTAACAATGCCACATCAAATAATAACAACAATAACAATGCATCAACAAACAACAATAATAATAACAACAACAACGAACCAGATCCAAAAACAAATCTAATTGTTAACTATTTACCCCAAACAATGTCACAGGATGAAATTCGTTCGTTGTTTGTCAGTTTCGGTGAGGTGGAGAGTTGTAAATTAATACGCGACAAGGTCACAGGTAAGCATAATTAATTGTAACCATTCAAAAAAAAAAAATAACTGATTAACTTACTGCATTATCCATGTCCCCCTTCTAGGTCAAAGCCTCGGCTATGGCTTCGTCAACTACGTGAAGCAGGAGGATGCTGAGAAGGCAATCAACGCATTAAATGGTCTGCGTTTGCAGAATAAAACCATTAAAGTCTCCATTGCTCGCCCTAGCTCTGAGAGCATCAAAGGCGCCAATTTATATGTATCTGGTCTTCCAAAGAATATGACACAGTCCGATTTGGAATCATTGTTCAGTCCTTACGGCAAGATCATCACTTCGCGCATACTTTGTGATAATATCACTGGTGAGTGTGGGTTTAGTTAAAAAGGCTAAATACGTTTCAAGTGTAAAAACATATTAAGTAGGGGATATCCAATGTATTTTTATATTCTTTTTTAGTTATTAAACTATCCTTCAATACGTATTGAATTGGTTTTCTATAGAGTCCATCTTTAATTAGTTGTCAAATTTTATAAAATCGACATTAATTAATGCATAAATTGTTTAATCTATAAATGAATTCCCAAATATATTCAAACAGGCCAGAGAAGAAAGCGTTGTAGTGTACATATAATCATTCTTGATTTGTATCAATAGCCCTTTCCATTTCTAAGGAAACTGAATCTGCATTGCCACCAAAGGCACGATCCAGATCCAAAACAATGTTGTTTTTAATAAAGCAATTATCATCTTTGTATATCTATCTCCGTTTTGGAAGAAATGTACTTTGGCTCAGTTCACATCTCGTATTTCATTGTCTTCTATATTAGAATTTATCTTTTATAAAGTTGTGCGACAGAGAAAGATAGATTTAAATAGTATTAACTAAAAGGCAACCACTCCAAGCACTACCACCGATTTTATTACATCTTCCAATTTATTTTCAAGAATTTTTTTCTTTTTTTAAAAGTCATTGTAATCAAGCAAGATTATAATTCAAATATATTTATTAGTGGGAACATGTGCACTATCTACTTCTGTTTTACTTTTATGTTGTAATTTATATATTAATGCAAAATTACATTTATTCTTTTGTTTTGTGTTTTTTTTTTTCATGTTAATAATCGAAACCCATAAACAAATTATAAACAAACAAAATAAAGATGAACATGCGCCGGGTAGGTTTGGTTTTTCCGTTCAATTTTAATGTGTTAACTTTCACGCTTTTAATCATTGCTTGGCTTTTTCAAACAAAACGCAATTTAAGCAAATTCATTTTAAATGTTGTTGTTGTTATTCATTTAATTGGTTTTCATGCATTATGATTTGAAAACTAAGTTAATTACTATTTTGCAAAGATATAATGCAATACAATGCAAGCATCATGCATGTGATTAGAAAATTTTGTATTCAATAAATTTTACTAATACAAATCAACTTTTTCAATCTCCCCTTCGTGCTGTTTTGTAGGTCTCTCCAAGGGCGTTGGCTTTATACGTTTCGATCAGCGTTTTGAGGCTGATCGTGCCATTAAGGAACTAAATGGAACCACTCCCAAAAACTCCACCGAACCGATAACCGTCAAGTTTGCCAATAATCCCAGTAGCAACAAGAACAGCATGCAACCACTGGCTGCCTATATAGCACCACAGAATGCCCGAGGCGGACGCGCATTTCCGGCCAATGCTGCAGCCGGAGCTGCAGCGGCAGCAGCTGCCGCAGCCATACATCCCAACGCGGGCCGCTACAGGTCAGAAAAAAAGGCGAAAATTATGGGGACAAAGCACTTCTAGAGACTGCTATAATTGCATAATGATGTTGGGGGGCGGTTAGGGAAATACAATTTAGTTATAGATCACATGGCACTTGGGGTGGGTCTCATATATATATATATATGGGGGAGGGGGTATACTGCATGTTATTAGTAAAACCTTGACAAGATTTATAAGAAGGTTAGATTTGAAAAGATTTCGAATCTTTCTATGCAGCTCTGTGATTTCTCGCTACTCACCATTAACCAGCGATTTGATTACCAATGGCATGATACAAGGCAACACCATTGCCAGCTCCGGTTGGTGCATTTTTGTCTACAATCTAGCCCCAGAAACAGAAGAGAATGTGCTGTGGCAGCTATTTGGTCCATTTGGAGCCGTACAATCAGTAAAGGTAAGTTGTTATCGTCCATCGCATCCAAAGGAGAGTGTAGTCATTTATGTTGTTATCTCATTAGGTTATACGTGACTTGCAGAGCAACAAATGCAAGGGATTCGGTTTTGTTACCATGACGAATTATGAGGAAGCTGTCCTGGCCATACAATCGCTCAATGGGTATACCTTGGGCAACCGAGTGCTTCAAGTCAGTTTCAAGACCAACAAAAATAAGCAAACGTAATTATTAACCAAGTTGGCTGCTGTTGTCAATGCCAATGCAGCGGCGGCGGCTTTGGCGGCCAATGGCCTGGTGCTCCAACAACATCAACAGCAACAACATCAACAACATCAACTTCATAACCATCAGCAGCATCATCATCACAACAACAACAGACAGCACAACGCAAACAACATAACAACTAAACAGAAGCAACAACAACATCAACAGCAGCAACAACAACATGCCACATCTAGCAACAACAAGCAACAATCAATGCCGCCATCCAAGAAATTCAATAATAACAACAACAACACTGCATCAATATCAACAACAGCATCCACTTCTGGAACAGCAACAAGCAGCAGCAACAGCAATAGCCACAATTACAATGGCGATGCAACCAGTGCCGCTCTGTCTTCCTCATCCTCATCGTCGGGTAACATATTGAAAACATCCACCAAATTTATATACAACAAGCCACAGAATCATTACGAGCTACTGCAACAACAGCTGCAATTGCAACAGGAATTCGCCCAATTTCTTACCAATGTGGCTAATAGTGCAGCAGCCGGTCCAGGCAGTGGAGGACCTGCTTCCGCATCAGTTGTAAATCATAGTCACAATCATAATCATAGCCATAACCATTCATCAGCCAGTGGTGGTGGTTCATTGTTAGGCAATCATGGCTTAAACATGACATCCACATCATTGAATGCTGGGAATAAGAACAACAGCAACAATAGCAGCAACGGCAATAGTTATCAATCCTCATTTATGCCAAATTGGTCAAATTGGTTTTTCTAGATATCATATCATCCCACAAAAGCTTTCAATTTTTTTTTAAACAAATTACATTTGTTTCAAGTAAAAGTTTTTTTTTCTTATGAAATTTTTTTTCTTCTCAAATTTTTGTAGAGAATACTAAAATTGAAAGTCGAAAAATTTATAGTTTTCAATTTGTAAAACATGGAGTTTTAGTTTCATCATAAGACAATGTTATTGTTTAGTTTAAATAGTATTCAATTTAAAGGAAAAATTAATTTAAGTTTGCAGTTTTGTTCAAAGTTTTTTTTTCGTTTGCTTTTAAAAAACTTGTTTCATTTTCAAACAGTTTCATTTTATTCTGTTTTTGTTTTCTAATTAAGTTTAAACGTTACTTATAACTTTAAGTTACCTGTTTTTTTGAGTTTCAAACTCAATTTGTTTACAAACCTTTTGCTTTTTGGTTACTTTTTTTTGTTTCGTATAATGAAAAGAACATACATTCAAATCACTTACGAATCAAATCTTGTTAAAATGAAATTATATCAACTATATTTGCTTCTTAAATTAGAAATGTAACTCTTAAACGGCAACTTAAGTTCTTCATTTTGAGTTTTGTGAATCTTTTTAATTGAAACATATTAAAGTGTCTAGCCTTTATATATAAAACTTATTAATAAACTTTAAGAGGTTTTATCAGGCTACAGATTTCATATAATTGAAATTTTTTATATTTTTTTGTATGCACTTTAAACTCATCTAGTCTTATCTTGCGAGAAATCAACAAAATGTACAGTTAAGTTTTTGTTTGAAAAGTGTAGAATGAAATTAAAAAAAAACACAAACACACACTACAAATATTTTAACATAAGAAATCCAAGAAAAATAAAACAAGAAAAACTGGCTAAAGAAGGCCCCACAATCCACCAAAGAACGAAGAATGCAAAAAAAAAAAGGGAAAAGAGAAACAAATTTGACAAATATTTAAGCTAATAAAAATAAATACAAATGTATAAAAAAGAAACAGAACTGATCGAGTCAAACAAATAGAGAAGATTTTAAGGTGGCTTTAGGCGATTCTTTTTGGTTAGGCAGAAGGTTAAGAGCAGCAAGAAATGAAGTAACAAGATACATGCAAATGTGTTTACGTTTATAGTAACTAAATATCGATATATATATATTTAATAAAAAAAAAACAATGCAAATAAACGATATGTATGCATAATATTCAACTTTTAGTTCATTTACACTATTCAATCCTTAGAAAACTCTTATCTAATCTTTCTATTCTATTAATTATTTTGATCGTTCATTTACTAACTATGAACTTGGCTAGAGATTATCATCAGTAATGAATAAAACCGCTTGATAGAATGGCAACATAATACGACAAAAGAACAGAATTTTTCGAATACAACGAATAAATGTTTAAGAAAAATTGAAAATTCACTGAAAACAAAAATATGTAACTAACATGCGAAACGAACATGCCATTCAATAAAATATTGCAAGTTGAAATTTACAAAAGAAAGTCCCTCCCAATAACACACAAGAAAACGAAATAATGTACGTAAATTGCACATACATAAATTGACAAAAAAGCGTTTCATATTAACGAATTTGTTCAAACCCAACTGCAATAAACAATGAAACAAATAAACAAATGGCCAAATTAACTATATAATTATAACCAAAACTTTTATAACAAAAAATGAGTATAAAAGAGAAATCATATGGATCACTTTGGCAAAGAATTAAATTGTAGACAAACATGTAAGTTCTTATAAACCATTTGGTGGTGCTTATCAGTTATTCTTCTGCAGACACCCAACAAAAATATTTTTGACACCGACTTTAATATACCCTTGCATCCATCTAAACAGTATAAACGATTACACAGTGCAGATTTATTTGTTCAGTTCGATTCATTTATCGGACAACAAGTTGTCTTTTTACTTTTTGAGATTAGCAGCTATATCTAAAGTGTATGTCACTTTTATAGTTTATGCATTAGCTTTGCTCCACATCTATTAACAAAATATTTTTCTTAGATAAACCTCCCATACCGTCCCTATAATAGCTACATGTACTAAAAAAGTTGTAGACTGTTTAAGAATATTCTTCACCAAGACTTTTTCATACCGGTCCCCGATTCATATAGTTTTCGTATATCGATGTAGATTGTTTAGAAGTAGAAGTCGGAGGTGTGTTTTTTATATTTTTTAAAAATTATAACAACGACTATAAATACATACATATAAATAAACTATCAAACTCTTATTTTTAATGTGTTAATTTAAATTTTCAAATGGCTTAACATCGATTTGATAAATTGATTGTTTTTCCTGATTTTAAAAAGGTTTTCTTTATTTGAATTAAGCCTGGCAAGCGTGTGAATCGAATCCTCTAGCAAAACTAATTCAAATTCCACAATGTTAAATTATCTTACCCTCTTTGATATACATACGTACGTATATCTATATATATATGCGAATCTATAACTAACAAAACCTAAATCAAATATTATATATTAATTAATAATATATTGATGTTGTGTATTTGGAAATTTTAAATGTTTATACATCTGCATACATACATACCAAGATAAATTATTAACTTAAGTAAACAATTAACTCATGGCGAAAATTCCCATTTCCAAGTATACGTCAAGAAAAAAAAAAACAGAATATAGCAAAAGTATTGAAAAAACCAAAACTTGAAATATTATATAATTATATATATATAAATAGGTTAGTGTGTCTGTAGTAGCAACCAGAATTGCCAAGATCCCTTCACAGCAAGAAAAAAAAAACACTTGGAAAGCCATTTATTCATGCGCAAACAAATGCTTGACTGAAACAAAAAGGAAATAATAATTTAAAAGCGATAATTAAGATGAAAAATGTTAAATAAAGAAATAAAAATAGGCAAACTGAGAAAACCTTCCAGCAAACAAAGCTATATGTTGAAAAACAAGTTACGAAGAGAAATGTTTTTTATATATATCCCACTAAAGACGAGAAATACTGGCACAATTTTTTGTGACCACAGAGAAAATGGAAATGAATGGAAATGGCAGAAATATGAAAATTTAAAGTAAAAGATGCATAATTCAATTACGCAACGTAAAGAAAACGACAAGAGAAGGATATGAATGTAGAAGAACAAGGAGATGAAGAACAACCAAAAAGCAATCGATTATATACATTTTTTAAAAGAGGAAAATGTTTTATAAAAGACAAAATAAAACCGATGAAAGTATTTTAAAAATTTAAATATATACATGAAGTACTATATACACATTATATTATATATACATATTATATATATATATATATATATATATATACATATATATACACATATATATATGTATATATTAATGGAGTATGGTAACGAACAAAAACACCGCACAATAATATACAAAAGAACAAACGGAAGGTAATGTTGGGAAAAATGGCATAAAGAATCAGAATCTGAATCATACGTAAAATTCCGTTATGGATCTCTCAAAAATCAACAAAAATGAAATGTAAACCTAAAACGCAGAAAAGACTAAGCAAATGAAAGAATGAAACGAGCAAATTTATAATTTTTACATTGAAACAACAAAAAAAGAATGAATGAATACCGCAAAAATGTTAACATTTAATGATTAAAGGACATAGAAGAAGAAAACAACAAAGCGCATATCCCGTAAACGAAGTGAATGAACGTAGGACGATGGCATTATGTAAAATTTCGATGAAAAGAAAAAGTTACCGAAACAAATTTTTAACTAACATGTGACAAAAGGCTTAAATATGGTACACTTTTATACTTTTACACCAAAAAAAAAAATATATATAAAAATACAAAAAAGAAAGAAAAACAAATGAATCAATACCAAAATATCTAATAACAATATGTAACGCAATAAATAAGGCAAACGACGATTAGTTTCTTGAGACACACAGAAAACGCGTTTAAAAGCCAAAAAGGTTGTGCAATTGCGCCATCTGCCAGATGATTCCTGTGCAGCAGCGCTCTTTCTCTTTAAATGTCTCTGTATCACTCACTCATTTACACACTCGTAAATACACCCACGTACACTCACTTTCCCATTTCTACATGGTAAACACTCACTAAAACTAAAAGGTAACACTGCTCTCTTCAATCTCTAACTACTGTAAACTCAAAATGAATGAAACACATTGAACGTTGAACAGGAAAGAATATATACAAAAAGCAAAATACACATTAAAAATACAAATCCGATCTAGTTGAGAAACAAAAATATATAATAAACTTACTTGGCTATAAATTTAGTAAAATTAGCTAATGGAAGGCTTGTTGGCAAAAAGCTTTATCAAGTGAACTGGCACTAGAAAATTTCTTAGGGGTACCACTGGAAGTTCGAATTTTAGAAAGCAAATCAGACCTCCAAGTACGCATTATTTTTCATAAATTTATAATACAAGTTATAATTTATTCCTTTGAACCTTTCAGGTTCTCACAACTCATTAAAATAAATTACATCAAGAGAAACTTAGTGGCGTAATACCTAAAACATAGTAAACTACCCGTTATATTATAATTTCTCTATATTTCTAACCTGTTTAAGTCCACCGTAGCCAATTAATTCTATCATTCAAATACAAAGACCCTAAATACATTTTTCTAGTCGTCAGTAAATTATAAATCGAAAAGCTCTCTCTATGTTTAAATGTTATAGGTAATAAAAATGAAAAAAAAAAACTAAATAAATATTTAAAAATTAAATCTTAGTCGAAAATTAGTCAATCGTACTAATTTAAGGCACTATTGTTGAATGTCATCAGCTAATAATTATAATGATTCTATTGAATGACAATGATATACATACATAGCAACATATGTATGAAGATTTCAACTCAACTCGGTACTTTAGTGGCATGCATATTCGTTCGAGAAACAAACATAAAGAAAAAAAAAACGCTCAACATAAAAACCAACATACATGAATATTTAATTACCCATATATGTATTTAGGTAAAGAATAATTGCAAATATTTTTATTAATTCAAACAATTATTTCAATTTGTCTATATGGTTTAGCTTAGATTATAATATTGTGTCGTATGTATGTATTATTATACCGAAATATGATATATATATATATGTGTATATATACATATATTATACATATATGCGAAAATAACTGAGCAACTCTATGTTTTCTTTTTCTCCTCTCGTTATTACATAGTTAAAATATTGGTGGACCGTCGTCGTATATCGTATTATAGTAGCAAATATACTTATATTTAACTTTAACTTAATCATCATCACTGAAATGGTTCGGAAAAAAACGCAATTTAGCAAAAACCAATTACCAATATTCCAATTTAATTAATGTGCATGTGCACCTAAATGATATAACTAAATTGAATTAAATTATCAAATTCTCTAAGCAAGACAATTTTTCTTCAAATTTTTCATTCATTACAAGAAAAGAACAAAACCAAACAAAAATGCAAATTTATATAGCATATTAATATATTTACGGTATACTCTGTGCAACATTTATTATTAAGTATCAATTATACTTCATTATGAATTACTCTGAGAATTTACAAAACGACACACACAGAAACACACACACCCACACACCGATAGACATAAAACACAATGAAGATAAAGATGAAATTGTAGGAGGAGGAAGGCAACAATTTATTCCAATAAAGCTATGAAATGATGTGTTTAAATAAGCAGCATATTTTGATATCAAATCAGCTATACACAAAGTAATGGTAAGATAATTAGAAGTTATTCCGAAATTAAACTTTTAATTAGACAAATTATTGTTTATTTTATTTTTAATGGAAGATAATGCTGCAATATTGATTTAAAAACTATCACCGAAGATAAGAGTAACTTCCTTGTGTTCCAATATTTTGTAATTAGCGCTGGAAACATGACTTTACTCCGGAAATAAAAACATAAATTGAATTCATTGAATTTATTTTTATTAAAATACCATAATATTTTGTTCGAATATGTACTGAAGCACATTTACAGTTGGGTATTGAATGATCAAAATAATTTCTTAAAACTAAAAAAACTGATTAATAGTGCGTCTGTAGACACGTAATAATTATAAACAAAACCAAATGAAAAATAGATAGATAGAAGTCAGGCATCCGTACCAAAACAAATTTAGGTACCAATCCAAAAATTTGTTTCGATAAGGCTTCCTATTAGAAATAAAAGAATATATTTGAATTTTGAAAATCCTAAAAAATCCTGAAAATTCTAAAAATCCAATTTAGATATTGAGAAAAACAGTAATGGGGCAATGATCACTGCCCTGGCAGTGACTACGAAACACTTGATCCACAATTCGAGAAACGAAACGCTGCGAGACAATGCAGTAATCCAGACGCCAACCCACATTGCGAGACCGGGCATTAGCCATGTAAGTCCAAAACGTGTAGGCCCCTTTCCGATCCGGATAGAGATGCCTGAATGTGTCTACGTAGCCCAGTTCCAATAATTGGGACATTTTGTCACGTTCTTCTTTAGTAAATCCAGCATTACGAGTGTTACTCTTCGGATTGGCCAAATCTATTTCCAAATGTGAGACGTTCATATCACCACATATGATTACTGGCTTAAGGGCATCTAATTTCTGGACATACGCCTGGAAAAGTACCTCCCAACGCATACGTGGTTCCAAGTTGACCAGCTTGCGTCCCGAATTTGGAACATAGACATTGATCAAATAGAATTTTTCATATTCGGCGGTGATCATCCGGCCCACATCATCAAATTCCCCATTACCAATCCCATACTCCACATTGATTGGCATGATTTTGCTGTAAACGGCTACACCAGCATAGCCCCCAGGCATGCACAGCCAATACGGATGATAGCCAGGCAAGCGGATCATCTCCTCGGGCAGCTGTTCATTCGAACATTTTGTTTCCTTAAACAATAGCAAACACATAAAGTGTATACCAGGGAGACGCCGTAAAAATTCTTACCTGGAGACAAAATATATCCGGTTCCTCATTGTCGACAAAGCTGAGGCCATCCTTTTTTAACCAAGCCCTTAAGCCAGCTACATTCCAAGAAGATATCTTTAGATTGAACTCCATATCTGGCGAAGTGAAGTAAGTTTTATCCACACTGCCATTGGTCTCAGTTTTCTTCTCCTTCTTGTTGGTGGCCTTGGCTGCTGCGGGAAAACAAAAGTTGAGCACATTGTGCAAACTTTTCAATACTGCACCACCACAACCGGGTGTCTCCAACATACTTTTCGAGCCACTGTCCTCGCCTGTCTCATCTTTAATTGGTTCTGCACTGACAGGAGCAGCCCGTTTTCGGCCACGAGCTGAAAATTGGACATAAATACACTTTGGATAGTAATTGGTACTTTCTGTAACTTACCTGTTTTGATTTCTTGTACGACCTCAATTAAATCCGGCTTCTGTTCATTAACTTTGCTCTTGGCGACAGCCTTTTTCGAGACGCGTTTTGTACTGGTGGCTACGGACGCCGGCTTCTCCAGCTCTTCTACCACTTCGATTTCAACTTCCTTTTTGTCGCGACCTTTGCTTTCAGCAGCTGCATTCTCTTTCTTGGTTCTCTTCTTTGGAACTGCTGCTTTGACTGATTCAGATTCAGTTCCTTCAACTTCCTCAAGGACATTAGCTATGTCATAATCGGCTAACCGCTTAGTGCCGCGCGATCGCTTTGTTGGTATATCTGCAGATGCTGGAATTTCCCTTTTGTTGTTCCGCTTGTTGGGCCCGTCATTTGGTTTGGCTTCGGGTTCAACCTCATTAACTTTCTTACGTCCACGTGATTTTACTTCTTTAGGAAGCACTACAGCTTCCTCAACAGCTGGAGTTTTCTCTTTTTTGCCTCTTCCTCTGGTTTTGGCTGGTGCTGTCTCTATTCCTGCATTTGGGGACACTGGTGCCGAAATCGCCACTTCAGTAGCTGGCGATTTCTCTTTTCTAGCCCTAGACTTCGTACCTTTGCTAGTTGTCGCAGGTTCTTGTTCAGATTCCATGGCAGGAGTGGAAGTCTTTTTGGCTCGTCCTTTTGGCTTAGCAGGCACGTCCTTGACACCGTTTTGTGCGCTGTTCACCGGATTCTGTTTTGCAGTCACTGGGGGCTCTTGTTCGGATTCCTCGGTGGGAACAGAAGCCTTCTTGGATCGTCCTTTTGGCTTGACCTCGATATCCTGTGCGCCATTTTGTGCAGTACTCTCTGTCTTCTTCTTACCACGCGCAGCTGGCTTTTTTTGCACTCCTTCCTCTTCTCCTTCCTTTAATGCCCCTACAGTTACGGTCTTCTTTCCTCGCACTGCTTTACTTTTTGTCACTTTCACAGCACCATTCTCATCCGTACTGTTGGCACTGCCTTTTTTATTTGCAACAGTTTCATCTGCTGTGGTTTTTACTTCCAACAGTGTCTCAGACGAAGCCGCTTCTACTTGTTTTTTGGTGGCCTTGACGCGGGGCATAATATGGTTTATCTCTCCTTTACCACAAAGAAAAGTTTTATTAAAAAAAATATTATCAAATTTGAGTTTTTGTTAATAATACTTTTCACTCAATGTAAACACTTTGATACCTTAAAACCAGACAACAAAAGAACAATTTTATATTTATTAACAGAGATATCTGCGCTGCGCGGGCAATAAAAAAAACCGGCTACAATGTGACCGTTCTTTCTGAAAGATGGAAAACACCGCGAAAGTAGAGTTGGGGAAAAATATACTAAAAACATAATTTAAACGCTGCCCAAAACTGTTTCCACATTTTCTTGGGTATTTTTTTTTAAACATTATTGTAGTTATGATTTAGCTAATTTATATTTTTCATTAAGTGTTAAGGTTGCCAGTTACCAAATCTAAAGAAAAATAAGATTGAAGTCCGATCCAAATAAAAACAATTAGCTTACTTATGATTCAAAGTCAACGTACATTTCTGTAGAAAAAAAGAATCCAATAAAGGTCATTGAAACCCAAATCCTGAATCGCTTAATGTCTAGTGCTTTTGATACTTATTATTTTTGATACATAGTTTACATATGTATATGTTGCCAGGATGATGTAATGATCACAAGCATTTATCTGTGCGCTAAACAAACCGCTTTTAACAATAAGTCCTTTTAATTGTGTCCTTGCATTTTAGGTTAACGTTAGTAAGATATTTTGATTGACGTTTAGTACAGTTTGATAATGTCAAATTAAATATAAATTTTATTTATTCATAAAAATAACAATATTCTAATTCGATTACTTAATTAATTTTATTACATAAAGATTTTAAATGTCTATGTTGTTAAATCAATTGAAATTATTCGCCCAGTGCTATTAAACGGCTGCACAACAGAAAGATTTTCAAAAGCAATGTTATCAGTTTGGCTAATTGAACTCTTGTCTGAGGTCGTTGTATGAGCAAACCAGTCAGTAACGGATATTATTTTCTTTGGCATACTGCAATTTTCCTGATTATGTTCTTTCGTTTGTTCTGGGGGTTCGGAAAATGTATTGGACGTATTCAGAGCCCTCACTACTGAAACATTGGTTTTGGAGTCTACAGCACACCGATTAAATACTGAATTCGTTTTATAATTGGAAAATATATAGACTGACTGTTGCAGTGGTTTTATTGAATTGTCTTCGGTAGATGTTGAACAACTTGATTGCGCAAGGTGGTTACTACTGTTTTGTTTTAACGCATCATCACAAGATGATTTACTAGCCATTTTGCTTTTATGTGAAACAGATATGATAGTAAGCCCGTCAGAATTAATAACCTGAGGAGCAGAAATCGATTGTTCTTCATCGTCAGAGGAACACAAATCAATTGTATCTACAATAACCTCTGAGGATGGTGAAATTCTCCACTGGGAATTTAACGAAGTATCTCGTGTTAGTCTAATATTAAGTTTTGTATTTGTTATAGGAATTGCCTCTCCTGTTGGATTATTATCAGATATCTTTTTTAATCTAACTGAGATTGGACGGCACTGCTTAATTAAGGGCGAATTTAAAAATAAAAAGTTCTGTGTTGTGTCTCTCCGTTGTGAAAACTGACGACGAGGAAAGGAATAGATATGCAAATTGTGCTCATGTGATTTTTTAAAAGTACAGTGTACATTACTTGGGTTTGATTTCTTTTCAAAAAGTTTTTGTTTACAACTTGGTTTTAGAACTAATGGAGTATAGCAGAATCGGTCGAGACGTTCTTGTCTTTCAAAAACATATTCCAATGATATTGGTTGTTTTGTCGACTTAAGTAATTGCTGTCCCGCTGGTGAGGAAACTGGTATGAACGCACATTTACTAAATGAATGAACATTCCGATTTCTTCGTGATGATATTCTCCTATTTTTGCTTGTTGTATCCTTAACTAATTCTTCATTGAAAAAATTGGGTTTCTGTATATGCTTAGATAAATTAGGTTCAGTTCTTTTAGATTGAAGGCTAAAATTGAGTAAAAATTCGTTCCGTAACTCATTATTTTCGTTTTTACTTTCACACTTATTATCTGGTTCAGGAGAATCGCAAAGTATTACATCATCTTCCATATTGCAAATGTTTTCGTGTTCCTGAAATAAAAATCGAATATCTTGATTAAAAATATGTAATAGTAAAAGCATGAGAAACTCCAAATCATTTGTGAATAAGTGAAGTTAATGTATCTGACTGGCGACTTACTAATATAGCTTCCTTGGAATAAAGTTCGGCATCACAGTTGTCGCAAAGATAAATATCGAACGGCGGTGGCTCAACCATCATTTGTTGTAAATTATCATTATGTGAATCACTCAAATTCTTTTGTAGCAATAAACATTTTCTATTTTTTTGTTGTCTGTCATACGACTGTAATATAAAACATATATTATATTATAACAAATATGTACATTTAGATAAAATTATTAAGAGTTTTCAATTCTATTTAATATAAGAACATCAAAAGGTTGCTAGTCTATATTAAGCGAAATATTGAAAAACCAGCAGCTGCTGCAGTATATCGGATAAGCAAAATGAACCGGTTTAAAATTTGCCTACTTTTATAGTGGAAACATAGATGAAGCTTAAGGAAGGAAGAGAGGATATTATACATACATAAATCTTTATCTAAAACCAAGAATAATTTATGTATGATTTTTTTTTAAATAAACTGTCAAAGTTCGTTTACAATAACTTAGTAAGTATACTTTCTGAATAAGAACATAAATCTTAAACAAGGGGAAACATAAAGTATAAGAATAATTTTTGCAGTTTTTCGTTTTTATAACCAATTTACTTTTAAAGACATATATGTACTATCTACATTTGCCAACATTCGGAAACGGAAATTAAATGTAACATTTTGTAGAATGTGTATTTTTATTTAGTGTTGTGTTGAACAATATATTTAAATATACAAAGTATTTTGACAGTTAGTCAGAAAAATTATTTTGACAGAAAATTAATCAGTCATGAATTTCCTTTGATAGAAAACAAACATGTCCTTTTCACAAAAGCTATAAAAAATGGTACCCAACAAAGTATGTATCAGAAACCTCTTTGTAGTGCTTTAAATCTGTGTAAATGTATGTACATATGTATGTACCTATATTCTTGATCTGCATCAATAAACAATGGATCTAGCCATTTGGCTGTTTGTTTCTTCACAGTTTTTAGTCCTTAATCAAATCTGAATGAGTTTGGATAAGTATATCGCAATAAATCAATAAAACAAAAATTTCCAATAAAATAAATTTAATTCAGTTGAATGCAAACATACATACATACATAATAACAATACATACATACATATGTATGTATAAATAAACGTACAAACAGAGCGTGATAGAGACAAAAAGCATCTGCATTGTATTCTTGCAGAGACAACAGTTTGAATGAAGCAAGCAAGTCCTCCCTGTCGACAATGAGTCAAAATCGCCATCAATTTACAAAAAAATTCTCTTAGCATGCAGCAACAGCGAACGTATGCTATCTCGCTCAATCTTTGCAGCCCATTTTGCATGGGGCGTTTCAGTACAAAATGGAAATACGCATATCTCCGATAATTATTGTTGGATTTCGCTCAAATTTGGTCAGCTGGTGCATTTTAGCTATATTAATGTGCATGCCAAATAAGAACACGATATATTTATTACAGCTCTAGTTATAGTTTTTTCTAAATTCCGCCCAGGCGGAACTGGGCGTGGCAGAAATTTGAAAAAAACTTGACCTGCGTACATACTCTACAGATCTACAACAGACAGATTGATAGCTCTAGATTTTATAGTCTTCGAGATCTCGGTGTTCATACAGACGGTTAAGTCTCAATCGACTGGGCTATTGATGGTGATCAAGAATATATGTATGTATATACTTTATGGGGTCTGAAAATTCTCCTTATGCCTGTTACATACATTTTAGCGACCCTTTTACCCTATGGGTACAGGGTATAAAAGCGAGATGGCGTGCGCGTGCTCTATATGTATATATACATATGTACATACACATGTACATACATACATAAAAGCAGTCTCTCCACGCTGCAAAAACCAAGTTGCTCGAATCTAAACTCCAGTGTTATGACAAGATGAAGTCTCATTTATGCTTTTAGTTTTTATACCGTGTACCCAGAGGGTCAGAGGTTATTTGAAAGTCGCTAAAATGTATGTAACAGACAGAAGGACAATTTTCCGACCCCATAAAGTTTACACATATATGTAGATATTCTTGATCAGTATCAGTAGCGAAGGTGACTGAGACATGTCCGTCCGTATGAACACCTAGATCTCAGAGACAATAAAAGCTAGAGCAACCAAGTTTGGTGTCAACATCCATCTATTGTGTAGACAGGTCAAGTTTGTTTCAAATTTTTGCCACGCCCACTTCCGCCCTCGCAATTTGAAAAACGTATAACTAAAGCTATATTAATAATATGGCTTATATGCACCAGCTGACCAAATTTTGTCGAAATCGGACAATAATTATCGGAGATATATGTTTTTCTGTTTTGTACTGAAACGCTTCAAGCAACATGGCCTGTTAGTGAGCGAGATAGTATGCGTTCGCTGTTGCTGCATGCTAAGGGAATTGTGTTGTAAATTGATTCCGAAGATTATGAAGTACCTCTACTTAGTACAGGGTATACTCAATGTCGGCAGGGACGAATTTGCTTGCTTTATTTTAATACGTCTTTTTAATTGTACTTTCGAATGCGAAGACTAAGAAATTTTTTAAATATGAGGTGGAGGGTTTCTTTTTAAGACACAATTTTTAAATACAACGTACGGGAAATAATAATGAAATGATTTAATGATTTTGAATTCAAAAAAGTTCGTATTCCTGCCTTCAATTTGGCTGATTAAATTTATTTTTGCGATTACATTGAAATTTAAATTTAAGAACAATACACTCACCATATTCTCGTTCCGAAAAGTTACCAACAATTTGTTGTTTCTTCTGTCATACAGCGATGTTGTTGAATTATAATTATTTATGAAACGCAAACTGGCATGCTCATATGATGCTAAATCGTTACAAAACCGTAAAAGAAAAAGACTTTTATGGAATTGATAGCAAATAACTACAATTTCTTTCATTTTGTCCATCCAATTCTGTAAACAAATTGAATGGTTATTAAATGAGTGATAAATATATTAAAGATTTTATCTTACGCCAACAAAATGTTTTGGTTTCTTCAACGGTATTCCAAATAGCGCATTTTCCGGCCACCATTCTGGTTCACTGCAATCAATTTTCTTTGGTAGATTGATGTGCCCCAAAGAGCATTGCACCATAAATGGTATAAAGTTCTCCAACTGGGATTCCGTAATTTTCTCCAGTGATGTAGGATACCCATTGGCAAACAACAGTGGCAAATTTGATATCATGTTTTGTTGAGACTTATCTTTTTCGTCCATATTCACTAAAATTAAAAGGGAATAGAAATTTGGTTACACCATAAATTTAGATTATTAACAATTATATACATATGTATGTACATATATATCGACAATAAAGTTGTGGTGGTCGAAAGTATGTTGGTAGTAACCCATCTACGTTGCTAGGCCGCAGACAATTTGGACTCTGTTGTAATAATCGTTAATAACTATGTATGTAGATCAACGTCCTTCTTTTACTTATCTGCTTTAATCAAAGTCTGCCTTATCAAAGTATGACACAAAGACTTATTTTTATTTAAAAAATTAAGGTAATTCTAAACACGTTTTATTTAGTTTAATAAAAACGATGAATTTTCTTTTTATTGATAGAGAAATATAACACAAAACAGGACGGTATAAAGATTCTTTCGCTTCAATTGATTGTATGTCAGTTACATAATTATAGATTATAACATACATACATATATGTAAATGCAAAGTGATATCATCAAAAATAAAAAAACATTTTATTACTTGGTTAAATGGAAATACTAGTGGCTGCAAATATTCGAAAAAAAAGACAAAATTAGAATCAATCAACAAATCAATTTCTGAGAAACTTTGATTCTTATGTAAACTTTACAACTTTAAGTCTAGAGAAATTGAATCAACAAAATGGAATCAGCTGATATAGAATATGCAGTACATTCATACACACATATGTATGCATGTATGTATATAAATAAGTCGGAAATTTCCCGATTTATTGTTTATCGACGATATTTGCGATATGTTGCGGGTCAAAGGACGACCTTTATATGTAAACTTTTAACTTTTAAAACTATGTACATATGTATATGTACATATGTATGTACATATGTATGCATATGTACAAATGTATGTACATTGTATATTACCGAATTAATCAAATGAGACCAAACATTCCAAATACAGAATGTAAAAAAAGAAGAAAATAAATGTTATTAAGGAGGATTTAGTCATTGGCAATATGCATATAGACAATGTTCTAATAAGACAGCAAATACAAATTTCATATACATACATAGGCGAATTTTTTTCATCGTATTTTAAGGATTCAAAAAATATAATACACTCTTTGAAAGGGTATAAACACGTCGTTTTTGCATGAGCTGAATGAACATTTGTATATGTATGTGTATTATGTGTATATACTTGATTGACCTGAATGATTGTAAATAGCGTACAATGAAAAGAAGTTTACGTTTAAATAATATAACCTTTTTTTTTCTTCTTTCAAATTGGTAAATTATACAAATATGTAGTCAAAACTCACACTGGAAATAACTAGATAACGTAAATTTAGTGAAACCCAATTATAAACCCAGTGTGCGATGTCGATCAAGATCAAATTAACTACATAAAAATATCAAATAATTGATCAAAGGAAAACCAAAGAAAGCAAACAAAGAAATAATGGTTCGGCAATTATTGTAATTCGAGACTTCTAAGGAAAGTCAATTATATTTTCTAATACTAATTAAAATCTTCGTTCATATCTCTTCATATTTTCCTGATTGCATCCGACGATGGTGCCACAGAACAGTTTTCTCTATCGGTATTCACAACTGCGAATGCGTACACATACAGACACATGTACATACATATGCGATTTCCCCTCCCTCTGCCAATAACATTACAACTATTGTTTTAGATATGAACACATACTTTTTTTCTTTTACGTGATGAACTTATGTGTGTGCTCACATATTTTGAGTTTGTATTTTAAGGATAACACTTAAAGGATGAAATTATGATTAACGAACAAAATCATTATATTGTCATCTAATACAAATGTATGTATGTACACATAAAAAAAAAGAGAAAAAAACTTTATGTTGGGTTGAAAAATTTTTAATGTGTCTTATAGAAGTATGTAAGAAAATATACAAATGCTTTGACTAAAGTTATGTTTTGTGATGTGTAATTTTTTTTTATTCCTTTTATGTACATACATATGTAGTCTCTACCAGAGAGATAACCATATGTATGTATGCATGTATATCCATACATACACAAATGAATTCACTTACATACATATGTATACTTTTATATACATACACTTCTATTTAACTTATAAATCATGTCATGGCTACCCACCGTTTAATATTATTTATTTAATATTGAAAACAATTACACGTCGCGAATTAACACAATAATTACATGCTACACAATCCACAGATTTCTAAAATAACAAGGGTACATCCAAGGCGAGCTGCATTGATGGTACTTTCTTTAAAATGAAAGAGAAAAATCATACGGGTCCTTTAATTTCAGTCGTTTTGAAACGCGGAATTGGAACACTTTATTTTACGCTGTCACTCGCTACGTAGACGCACTTCTCTAGTTATCGACCGATAGTAAACAATTGGCAGTATCTACAACAGTTTCAAGTCATTTGAAACAAAGGAATAAAACACTTGCTTAAATAATATGTCGTATGTATAAATATACATATGTACATATATGTGTGCAAAAGAAAAAAGACTATGGCAAGAAAGTTTCTATTTTAGTAAAGCAAAATAAAATTTCATTTAATAAAGAAGTATATTTTAAACCTATTTAAATCTTTGGGAGTGTTAAGAAGTCTGGATATATACAGTTTTATTGATCGAATAGATAAACTACTTTTGCGATATGAGGAAGTTTCAATGGTTGTTTCGCTTTCAGTTTTGGATATATAACCAAAAGTAAACATATTTTGCTTGGTTTATTCTATTCTATGGTTTTCATATTGGACTTGTGTCTACTATCAACTTCCGGATATCATTAGTCAAAAATGTGTTTTACTAATTTTGAAATTTCTGATTATGTTATATCACATTATTTAAACAATATCCTAGTGGAATATTTTTACTTTTTTAAATGTCATGATTTTTAGTTTAAAAATATATAATTTTTAAGCACATAATACAAAAATTACCCACTTTTTTTAAAATCGACGCGTGAAAAGAAATTAATAAACTATATTTTTTATTTTAATTGTTTTTCTTTCGGCCCTTTTTTATATAACAACAAGAATAAATTTTTATGAATTGTATGAAAATTTCACTTTTCCTTTTAACATGACCACACCAGTTGGATTAACTTTAACTTTTATTTTTGTATTTGGATAAAGTATTCCATAGTCAACATTTTCATAAAGATCCTATAAGAAAAGAAGCATAATTAATGATTTTAAGATTAAATATGTTCAACAAAAAAAAAACTTACCTCCACTCTATATCCATATGTATTAAGAAGGCCCAATTCCTTTAAAGTCACAGAAATATCGGAAGGAGTTCCATCTGTTCTCCTATTTACAAACGCAATGGCATAGGAATAAAAGTTTTTATAGATTGGACCAACTGGTTTTGACCAAATCTCTATTCCTCTGTGCTTATATATTCTTCTTCCCTGTATTCCTAGTCCATCTTGATCTACTTCAATTATTTTTCTATTAAGTAATATTTGCTTAAACTCAGGTCGTATTGTTCGCAAATCCACAGACATTAATAGGGGTGCAGCCAAAATTGACCATATCGCAAATTGAGTCTTTGCTTGTTCATAGCTAAGTCCAAAGTTTCCAATGATTAACTGAAATACAAATAAAAATAGAGAATATATTGACATCTAATCTAAAACGGTAATAACACCAACTAAATGTCAATAGAGTTCACGCCGAATGACTTACACATTTATTTGACTTGCCCATAGTTCACTTCTTTTTAATAATAATACACATTTTATTTCGATTCTTCTTAAATTTTTTGGGGTTTAAAAAAAAATAATGTTGTCAGAAAAGTTGTACGACTTTTATTTCACATTATCATCAAACCTTTTAAGAAATATTAAACCATTGAGTGTTTAAATAAAATTTAAAATTTTTTTAAGTGTTTTTAAAAGACGCTTAAAATATCAGTAAAAAATATAGATGAAGAGATATCTGATTGAGCACCTACAATCATTATTGGTCTTCTGCAATTTACAAAAAGCGATTTTAGTCAGCTGTCCCTAAAGAATCTTCCAATCAACCGTCCAATTTGGACATTAAACTTGTTTTATCCGCCACACAGGTTTCGTCAACTAAAAATGCTTTACATCCTTTTTGAAAGGTTTTTGAGCAAATGGAGTTGAAGTGAAAAATCCCATATATTATTAACGCGGGTATAGCGAATATAATCTAGTTTCAATTGACACTAAATAAATTGACGCTTAATAAAGTGACTAGAACATATTATCAAAATTTCTTCGCTTACTCGATAACTTTTCTGGTTTTTCTCTTGACTATTTGTTTCAACTTTTTTTAATTATGTCTTTGGTTTAAAAACAGATAGTTATTTATGAAATAATAACTTTTTTTATATATAACCCATGCTCGATATCTCAATTCATATTTCTCTATAGCAAAATGTGAACGACATACATAATATACAAAACATAATATATTATTAAAGAAAAAACTTTTCTTCAGAAAAATTGAAAAAATTGTCAAATTAGGCACACATACAAAATATTAATTCGTAAACCATGCCATTATATGTATATCAATTAAAAAAATGGTTTACCCCTTTAAATTAAAATTAAATTAAATTCGGTATGGACTGGACAAAGAATATATGTAAATTTATTAAATGTAAATATTACCATATCGGGATCATTCCAATGTCCAGGGCCAGCATTTGGTGATATTATATCCTGATTATTGCCGTAGTAATCAATAATATTTTCAACAGAAGACCAGGAATCTTGTATGTCATCATAGTTTCTCCATAGATTACAATGCTTTTGAACCGCTGAAAAATTTGGCTGAATTCCAGCATATATTTGGTAAACAGGCCAACTGCATGAGTAAACCATAGGTTTTCCAGTACGATTCAACAAGTTTCCAAATTCGGAGTAACCCTTATCCATATCAAGAGGTAAAGCGTAACAGCCATCTAATTTCACATAATCAACGTCCCATTCTGCAAATTGCAATGCAATTTCTTTTTCGTAGCCAATAATTCCAGGATATCCAGCGCAAGTGTAGTTTCCATAATCTTCATATATACCAAATTTTAATCCCCTTGAATGAATCTGAAATAATAAATATTACATTGTAGAATTTATCTTTTGGTCTTAACAAGGCACCCTTTATTTTAATTTTTATCCGAAGCCTTTACTTACATAATCAGATAAAGCTTTAATTCCACTAGGAAATCGTTTATGGTCCGGTAAAAGTTTTCCTTCAGGACTACGATGCCTCTCCAGCCAGCAGTCATCAATGTTAATGTATTCATATCCAACAGAAGCATATCCTTCGGCAACGAGAAGATCAGTCATTGTTTGAAAAAGTTGTTCACTGTTGTATGAAGGATAATTTGAATTAATTATATTCATTTTTCATTTTACCAAAAATTCTTATAAATTTAATGTCATTAACACACCTTATACAATTATCAGGATCATTAGTGCAATCTGTGTTACAACGAAATCGCTCCCATGACAGCCATCCCATTGGTGGAGTCCTTGCAAGTCCATTATCTAAACAATTACATATTCTGAATAGAATACTAATTATCCAAATCAATGAATTCATGAATATCTGAAAAACATCGTTTAAATATTTACAACTGCAGTCTTTACCAAATCACTCAACTTCCAAACAAGTTAAGTTTTAAATCTTTTGCTTTAATGTCACAATAATTGCTCAGTTACTATTTTGATAACATACTCTATAAATGTAATTTTATTTAACTAATTTTACATTTAACTTTTAAACACGAACTTTAAAATGCAGTGCATATTAAATTATTTTAGTATATTAAATGTGTTGAAGGATTTATGAAGTGTTACGTTGGTTCAAAACTGTAACTTGTAAGAAAGAGAAGTTAATCAATATAACAAAGATCTAGATTAAGTACTCACTAGAACCGACTAAGAATTTTGAACTGTTTCTAAAAGTATTACAAAACTACATATGTTGAAAGCCACTTTTTAGGTGTGTTAAAAAAGATTATAAAAAGGACATAGCATGTGCTCCCATAAATACAATCAAATGTATATGTGTGCATAATGTAGATGAGTCTATATGAATATGTGTTCTCACCAAAAGCTTTTTAGGAGAATCCTATTCACTAGAACTCGCAAAGCACTAATAAGGTTGGACGCAAACTACGACAAACAGTATTATTAAGTAATGTAACGTACACATAAATGATTTCTACATATGGTAGAGTATGAAAATTAAAGATGTAACAATGATTTTAACCATATTACACTAAAAAACGATATGGATGGTGTTTTATTGTACTTAAGCCAGTGTTGTCCGTTTTCCCGAATGGCATAATTGAGTTTTAATGGGTTTTAAAACAAACTGAAGAAGCGTCAAAGTTAATGAAAATGCATCAGTAGATAGTGTGCATCAGTAGATGATTGTTTGCAGCTAAATTTTACTAATAATGAGAGCTTTGTTAAATATCATAACTATAATTCCAACTGATAATACGATAGTATACAAAAACAAACCAGCTAAGGATACCGTTTAAATATTAATATGTTAAAACTTTTATTCAAGTTGATCCCTTTTTAGAACACCAATATAATATTACATTTTATTTTTATTGTATGTATAAATATAAAGTAAACAGTTTAAGAAAAATTAGCAAGTAAAAAGGCAAAGAAAAAACATAACCTTACATTTAGTTCAGCTAGCGTTCTTGAGATTATCAAGGCACTATAAAAAATATGTTTCACGCTATTATATTTTAAGATCTTTATCTTTGTTTTTGAACCGATTACGCTATTTTCTTATAACCCAATATTTTAAGAATGATCAATTTGTTCCAAAGGTTCTCCTATTCCCAAGATACTTCTGTGATCTAGAAACGTTGATCGTATAGTGCAATTTTACTTATCGATTAATTCATAGTTTTAAATACCATCTCTAGTCTCTTCCACTGTTGTTGTTATTACTATTTACTTCTGGCTATTTTGTTTTGCATGTGTAGCTTTTGTACTATCCGTTGTCATATGCACGTGAGTTATTTTTTTTACTGAAAAGTGTAACTAAAAGAGTTCCAAAAAGTTCTACAAAATGACAGTAGAAATTGCAATTAATTAATACCCAATTTATGAATAACCATATAAAAATTTAACACACACGTACATACGTACATACATATGCATGTTCATTAAAATATACATACATATGTACATAATGTGTATGCAATGTTTGCAGTTTTGTTCTTCAATTGGAAATATGTACTTCTTTCAACCAAACTAGACAATATTATACTGAACTAAAAATACCATGTTTTATACTGTACAATCGTAAATATAAAATTTTGAGCTACACAAGTAATTACTGAATGTGTTACGAAAATTGTGTGTTTTTATATTTTCATAAAGCATAGTTTTCATAAACCTAGTTTTTAAAATTTTAAATTCTTTTTAACAGTAACAAAAAATGGACTCGAAGTATATGGCCGTAGGGAATTCACCTGGTGGACTACCCTCAATAAGCTTCTCTGTAAAACGGAAAATAGAAACAAATGACTTCCACGGTTTCCCACCAAAGGCTCAAGTTCCAGTAAAACATGCTCGTCTGACGAATACTAAGAAACCAAGCATTGGGTACAATCAACATTTACTACCAGTTTTCAATTGCAAACAACGGATATTGCGAGAAATCGATGAAAATGACATAGTACTTATTATGGGAGAAACTGGATCTGGAAAAACGACACAAATTCCTCAGTTTCTTCTGCATGCTGGTTATGCTAAAAATCACATGATTGTCATTACCCAACCACGTCGGGTTGCTGCAATTACAGTGGCCAGGCGTGTTGCACAGGAACTGTTATGCACCATTGGCGACACGGTTGGATATACAGTTCGATTCGAGGATGTCACATCGGAGAAGACAAAAATAAGATTCCTAACGGATGGTGTGTTGTTACGCGAATCAATATTGGATCGATTGCTACTAAAATATTCGGTAATTATGCTTGATGAAGCTCACGAGCGGACCGTCAATGGTGATCTACTCTTTGGCATTGTTAAAACTGCACAAAAAGAGCGAAAAAAGAGAAAATTGCCAAATTTAAAAATAATCGTCACTTCTGCTACAATGGACATTGATCATTTTGGAAAATATTTTAACTGTCGCGGATTATATCTTGAGGGAAGAACGCATCCAGTACGCGTAATGCATGCAAAACAACCACAAGATGACTACATCCACGCGGTTCTAGTAACTCTCTTTGAAATTCATCGAAATGAGCCAATTAAGTATGTTTACAGCTCTTTTTTTATACGCTTTCAAAAATGTATACTTTATTAATGTTTAATTAGACCAGAGCTTAGTTATAGGCATCAAACAGTATGCAATGCATATGTATTATTTTAGTGTCCTTAGTTCTGAACACAGTAGATATTCATGAAGAAGTCTCTCAGGTTCTTTTGAAAGTTCACATTAATTTAAATTTAAATGAAGAAAAATAATTAAATTTTTTTCAACTAATACAATCATTTATAATAGCTAAATTTTTTTTATAGTTTGTATATTTGAATATCATTTCCTTGTGAGAATCTACATGTTTCGTTTTGCTGCCAATAAACGAGACCGAGGTAGGCGGCACTGGCTGATGCTGTGCAATCGATATTGCATCTCCGGCTGTGTAATCTTCTCGTAAAGTTTCTTTTTTGCCTCGGCAACTGTATGAATAACGACACCATCGCCTCCATCATCCATATTAAATGCTTCGCCTTCCGCACATTCAGGACATTGCTGGGTGAGCACAATATCATTAAGATCGGTAGGAGGTTCACAGATCTTCTCAATTTGTTTAACCACATAGTCCATTTTATTCTCATCCTGTCGCTCTAGTACGTAGACACTTGCTGTAAGCTCCTGAACGCGTACCTCAAGCAGTTTAAGGAATCTTGCTACATTTACTAAATTAACATGGGTATGATCACCTAGCAGTCCTGCAAGTGGCGACGCATCTATCGAACACATTTCACAAAGCGTCTCCACACCCTGGAGAAGATTCTCCAGTCGGGCATCATTGCTTTCGCGTACTTTCAAAAGCTCTAAATTGGACTCTTGCTTATGTCTTACCTCGTTTTCAAGACTGCCAATAAGTTCTAATTGCTCTTGCAATGAATTCGAATTGTCGCGTTTCAGGGATATTATGTCCTCAAACAGCCGGTTTACCGAGTTATTTAGCAATGTAATATGGTAGCTCATTTCATTAGCATAGTTAAAGAACGAGTAGTAGAGACTTTCTTGTTGTTGAAATTTTTCAATTACCTCCTCCACATTGCTTGAGTCAGTATACTCCAGGATTTTTTGAAGCACAGAGTTGTAAAGATTAATTTTCTTATTATGCTTCCGTCGGAATTCATCTCGGCGCCTGTATTCCTTCGGTTGTAGATCGGCCAGCTCTCGTGGCTTAGCCTTACATTCAAGAAACGCTGTGTTATCAGCATCAGCTGCTACCTTACGCATAATTCCCTGTAACTCAATACGGCGGAGATCACGCTCCTTTGTCTCTCGTTTGGCAATATTGTCGATTTTTTCGTAAACGTCGATGCATCCATCAAAAGTGTTTAAAGCATAATCGATTAAATCTATTAGATACTTCTTGTCGCTGTTCAACTTTTGAACCATCTTTGTGTATGAATCGTTAAAGAACGTACGATGATTTAGAATGCGAATAAGCTGCTCCCTTAGCTCAGCATTAGCTGCAGTAAAACCGCACTCCTGACGTACTCCAACCTCAAGTGCGTTCTCCAAAATAACCATTTTCTTTCGTGTATGGGCTACATGTGCTTGATGCTGTTGATCTGGCACAGTTAGCCGGTTCAGATTATAAATCTGTTTGTCAACACGACTTATCTCTTTTTCCATATTCCCAATTGAAGTTTTAAGTGTAGTTATGTCCAGGGCTAAATTTTCCTGGCACTCTACATGACACTTTATCATGTCTAAATAACGGTCATTCTTTTTTTTATGCGTCGTCCCACTAGCCACCCAGATTTGAGCACGTAGCTCGTTCTTCTCTTCCTCTAACTGGTCAATGGCATTCTCGTAACTTGATTCGATTATTGTCTCCTTACGTGACTTAAGTTTACCGGAAAGAATTTTCTTGTATTCTCGTTGGCGTTTCCCTAGCTCACGGTGTTTTTGTAAGTAGCTTTCGAGAAAAGTGTTTTTATTAAAATGAATGTCATCCATTATGATGAAACTTTGAAACTTTTTAATTTGATCAACCAAATACTGACAAAATCAAACAACAGTTTTTATAAGATAAATTCAGTTAAGTTTAATTTCTTTTTTAAATATATATTGTGTGTGTGTCTGTTGCTTTTGGAAAATGTTCTGAATATCCAAAAAAAAAAAACTAAACTTTCAAGTTAGGATTTTGAAGTATAATACATTTGCACACTAAGAGCATTGCTCGGAAAGTGTCAAATTATAAATATAGTGACTTATAGGAATTCTTATTAATGTAATTTAAATTAACCTAGCATCATTCCATTTTTAGTCACGACGTTCTTATATTCCTAACTGGGCAAGACGAAATAGAAGCATTAGCTCAACAAATACGCCAACTTGCAAAAGTATGTCAACAATTAAAAGTTGAATTATTATTTAAATTATTTGTTATCTCATAATAATTTATTTTTATTGCTTAGATAAATACAACTGGACCTAGTGATGTTCGTGTATTTACCCTATACTCCCAATTATCGCAGAGCAAACAATTGGAGTGCTTTTTACCAGTCCCGGCGAACACACGAAAAATAGTATTGGCAACAAACATTGCAGAAACTTCGATTACCATACCAGGAATACGTTGTGTTATTGACTGCGGATTTGTAAAAGAGAAATACTTTAATCCCAGCTCATGTTTTGATAGTTTAAAAACTGTGCGAATATCTCGAGCCCAAGCATGGCAACGAACTGGTCGAGCTGGTCGTGATGCTCCTGGAATTTGTTATCGGACATATACAAAAAAAGATATGGATACGTTTAAAAGCTCGACAGATCCCGAAATTTTGAGAATAAACACTACTTCCACTGTGTTACAACTCTTAGCTTTGGGCATTAATTGTGAAAATTTTGACTTCTTGGATATGCCAACGGAAGAAAGCCTAAATAAAGCACATCGGGACTTGGAGACTCTTGGTGCTATTAAATGTGGAGATAAAACAAATATAACACCATTAGGTCGACTGATGGTGCATTTTCCATTGGATCCACGGTACTCCAAACTCTTGCTATCTGCACCAAAATTTGGATGCCTGGAGGAGATGCTAAGTTTAGTTGCTGTTCTTTCAAGTGATAACATTTTTGTTGTACACACTGAGAAATCTGAATTGGCTGCCCTGGCACACGCAAAATTTCAATCCAAACATGGAGATCATTTAACACTTCTTAATGTTTTTAACGCGTTTCAAAAAACAGAAAAACCAAAGGTAAGTCAATTTTTAAAATAAAGCTTGAATCACAATATTATTGTGTGGAAAATTATAGTAATCATAATACGAAAAAAGATAATTCCTAACTTTCTGAACTTTTTTGGAAAAAACTTATAATATACTTTTTGGTTTTTTTTTTAGATATGGTGTCATGATAACTTTTTAAATTTACGGAATCTTACATATGCTCGCAATGTACGTAGTCAACTAGCTGATATTAGTGCTAATATAGGCTTAACCTTAAACAGTTGTGCCAACGTCGAGTCCCTTAAGAAATGCCTCTTAAATGGCTTATTTGATAACATTGCAATACTTCAAAAGGATGGAAACTACCAAACTGTACTGGGTCGACATAAAGCCAAAATTCATCCATCAAGTGTTCTTCATGGAAAATACAAACCAAACTACATTTTATTTAATGAACTAATTCAAACTGATCACAACTTTCTACGACTAGTCACAGAAATATGTGTAGAATGGATTGAGGATGTAGTGCCACACTTTAAAAATATTATGAAATATTAATCTAATTAATAAAGAAGAAACTTCTACGAATTGGTATTTTGTACTTTATTTGTCTGAAGTGTATATGACAACAGTGCAATATAAAAATCGAATGTTTTTATATTATATATTTTAATTCTGTCTTAAGACTTTTAATGGCAACTTGAAAATGACTGCTCTATAAATTCGGAACCGGTGATGTTTAAGGTAGTAACGATTCCTTATGCGGCAAGAGTTTTCTTCTGGACGTTACATTCGTTTTTCTCCACAACTAAATAATAACGAATATAATGTTCTGATTAAAAATTTACATGAGTTTATTTTATGAATATTTAATACTACTTAAATAAATATCATACAATCTATTTACAAATTCGAATATATTAGCGAAATACTTAGCAACTATAAATTACTTTTCTATAAATCACCAAGAGTAAGTCCGTAATACACATTTATTAAAGGTATGTTGATTCACCTGCAAGAAAAAAAAGTCACCAATTTTATTAAAAATAGTTTAAAAAGGTTATAAATTTTGTTCAATCTTAAAAAGTATGTGTTGGAAAATATTATAAAATATATTTTTACTTAGAATAATAATCGATTTATTGGACCGATTTGTTACACTTAACTGTTGGTTCCTGCCAACTAGTTCATATAAATCTTTATTTAGCAATCACAGATTGCAAAACTATAATCAGAGGTATCATTTGCATCCACCAAGTGCTTGGTTTACTCCACAACAGAACTGGAGCTTACAGGCTTTAAGTGATTCTGCAATCTGTAAATATAAACTAGTAAAAGTCCCATAAAAATTCAAAATTCTATGCAAACACAACATTGGCATAACTTTATTTTATCTAGGTGTTCCTAATATTATGCTGAACAACTACTTATGCATTTGCTTTACAAAAACATTAAATTTTTTATCCGCTATATACAAACCAAATTGAATGTCTACAGCTTTGGCAATTTACATGATCTGCAGCAGATGCATGGCTGTTCATGGCAATCAAGAATGCTCCTTTTTAACATTATATACTCAAATTAGTATAAGGATCAGGCTGATCAACACAAATCCATACAGCATATTATTATTCATTCGGACGGAAGGTCAGACAGAAGGTCTAAAACTCGTTGAATGTTAATATATTTTTTGTTAACTGTAAATATATACATTTAAATGAAATGAATATATTATTTAATCTCATTTGGTAGAGGGTATAAAAATAAACACGGTATACGTTAAATCTGTGACCACTTCGATTTTTTAATCAATATATTTATTACTAACAACGTTTTTAAATTAACATAGATAAAAATGTTTTCTTATTGTACAATCGTTATTGTAGATGAAAGAAAATATGAACAAAACACACAAAACCATAGCAAAAACATACTCAGATGAACTAAATATAGGTGTTACATTACTTAAACTTAAGCTTTTGGGCTCGGAACAATAAGAACAAATTAATATTATTGATCTTATCCTTATAAATGCAATTTATGATGAACTCAGGTGTGTGTGTGTGTGTGTGTGTACTTTAAAAATTTGAGTGTTAAACAAACAAAAAAAAAGTTGACAAAAGAAGAATAAGATTCTCCCATAACTATTAATTAAATAAATATATGAACGTATACCTTAATGGAATAGATCACTAATTTTCTGCATAATTAGTAGTTACATTTACATTACTGGAAATATCTTTGGATTTGTCTTCGTCCAGAGCTAAGATATCCAGATTTTTGGCTGTCTGGTTTTTTTTAGTTTCATAGTCACTGTACGCATTATTGAAATCGACTGAAGAGAATAGATCGGTTAATGTATGTTGTGTTTTCTGCTCCATATTAATGTTATCAACCGCTCGATTTAGGTCGGGAAAGGTATATGCTTGCTTCTCATTAAATATACGATGCTTCTCATTAAAGCAATTTATCTGTGATTCAGCATTAAATCCTATAGAGATTTTTTCTGCAGGTTTCGTACACACTATTGTAACATTTGCATTTGAATTATGGTTTGTCGTTTGGTTCCGATTTTGTGTAAATAATTTTGCAGTATCTAACGAACTGCCAGCAATTAAAAGGCGTGAGCTCTTGCACGGCGAATTATTTAAACTCAATAGGTTATCACAAATTTTTGAGTAATAATCATCACTATTGTTTTTCGCAATGTTATGATTTCCCACTGCCAATCGGTGGGATCGAAAATTCAATAGCGCACTGGTTGATTTCGATTTTTCGATGGTTTTTATCAAATTAATGCTAGTATTGTTGAAAATTATCGGACATGACGATGAATGCGTCTGTCTCATGGCGCCTGTTGACGACGTCGTCGAGGACGAGGATGACGCCGACGACGATGCCGAAGTCGATGACAATGATGATGGTAATGGGATATTTATTGTAGTAGAATTTGTTTTGCTTTCGAACGCTTTGTTCCGACCAGCAAATGTATTTTTTCGATATGTTATAAAATTGCGATAAAAATTAACGGAATCAGATCTAAAATATTTTTGAAGCCCCTGTAGATTTTGACTGTTGGTGCCTTTAATTTTATTCATTTTAAATTTCTTTATACAACTTGGCATCTTGGCCTTTATGAGGGGCCGCGAAAATGTGAATTTTCTTCCATTTGTTGCGTTGTGTGGATCTTTGTAAGAATTTTGTATCGTTAAGGGAATTAGATGGTCATGATGGTCATACCGTTGATGTTGGTTGTCTTTAATATTCGAAAGAAAATTTTCGTTAGCAGACGTCTTGTCTAATCGATTCAGATTCGTGTGGGTATTTGTTGTATTCTCCCTTAAGGTAATCTTGTGCAGATTATTACTTTTTTTTTGATCATTTAGAGTTATGTTAGAGTGGGAACAGGGCAAATTAAAAAGTAGAACTTTTGTTGCTAGGTTAACAACAGATGATGACTCACCGGATTCCCAATCTTCGTCGCCTTCTCCGGTAATATGATTGGCATGTGGAGAAGACCGTTTACTACATGTGATGTATGGATCCTGATCAAGGCTCTTAATCGATCCACCAACATGTTTAAGAATATTGCCACTATCATTTAAATCTCGAGTCTTGGGTGTACTATTCGCATCATTTTGCCATTTGACAAAGCCGGAATTTTTTGCGGACGGTTGATTGACAATATGCTGTTTCTTTAAATCGTTTTTAGATGTTGTATTATTTGCTGTTAATAGTATGGACTTTGTCGAAGGCTGTTTGCGTTTGAACGCCGTTGAGGGGTTTTTTGAATGGGTAGATACTCCATCATTTTGATTGTTTGTCTATGAATATGATTTTGATTTAAAAAAAAGTGTTCCCAATAATACGTAATGCGACTTACAAGTGTTTCATCCAGTTCCAAATTTTCGATTTGTTGATCTTTATTTGTACAACTCTCCTTGTCCATCTCACATGGTGCACTGGCTTCTAGAAAACGACTTGAAGATGATACCGCGAAATTACTTTCATCACGATTTCGAAGCTTGTCCTTATTGATTTGTTTAGTGGGCTCAGTTGGAATACCTTCAAAAACAATTGAAACCTGCAAAATACCCAAAAAAGTTAACATATGTGACACCCAGTTAAAAATAAATCAATTTGATTAAATTATCGCTAATTTTTACTATTCGACTATTGTTATAATTGCAATTGACAACTCTTTCTATATTAAAATGAACTACTTAGTCCAAAAAAATAGTACATTCATTTATATTAAGAATAACAAATTGTTTTTTGTTATTTATATGCATTTAATATATTCCAACATAAGTCGACAACTTACCTTAAAATCCTCAGAAAATGATTTATGCTCTCGATCTTTATGTGCATCATCGATTTCGGATTTTTTTAAAGTATACGTAAACTTCTCTGAATTACCAAACTTTTCACTACCTGAAATAAGACATAGACAATTTATATTAGATATATTTTTGTATATTACAAAAAAACTTTAATTCAATTAAAACTATTAAATTAAGAAAAAATCAAATCTTCTTATGAAATTCAAAACAACTACTTAGTGCATAATCAGTTCTTAAATTTTTTGTTCTAAAAATTAATGTTAACACATTAAGGCATGAAGGCTGACAAGTTTTTAAGAATATTATTTGATTCTTATTCTGTGCAAGTAAATCACTATTGTGTCGTTCAGAGATTCAAATTGCCAACTATTTTTATAACCTGGAGTCTTAAGTGCTTTTCTGGATTTATTTCGGGGCCAGAATTGAAATTTATATAATATATATATTTAGTCGAGCGTATAGCTTATAAAAATAAAACCAACAGAAACCTTTGCACATTAACGTAATTCTATTTATTAGCAAAAAGTATAAGAAAATCTTTCAATTATTTATAAAAAATTGTTATTGTGTATGCACTTGCGTCTTGTATATTGTCCAATAGAAAATTATAACAATTTATTTTGCATATTTACCTGCAGACTTTTGGACGAAGAATGTATTGAACCAAAAGTGACAAATAATCTTTTTTGGAGATTTTTGTGTAAGCTCAACTTTTATATCACCAGCAACTGTTAATGATGAATTACTTATATCCAATATAAATGATTTTTGGAAATCAATTGGCCACGTTTTCAGACGCTAAATAAAAAATTCAACAAATAGCATTATTCATTTTGATTTTTGGTAAGTAAATATTTTAAAAATATGGTATAGTCAAAGTATTACGCGTATTTAAACATATTTTTACTATATAAATGGATGCAAAATAGACAAAATATGATTTGTAACTTTTTTATTTTGGTATTCTGGATATAAATAAATGTTAAAAGCTCATGATGCTTGCTTCCCTGCGATAGTCACACGATCGTGATAGGATTATACAAAATCAAAATAATTTATTTTAGTAGATGATTGCAGCTCGTGATTCAACAAATGTATTTGAGAATATTTTGAAACTTGAAAATTGGGGAATTGATTTTTATTGGAAATTTATTTTTATTAACATTGTTCACGATCTAACTTAAAAATTGGATTTTTAGTTTTGTCTGCAATGGTTGACAGTAATACTTCCGATATATATTGTTATACAAAAGATCTGATTGTCATTCAGAATTTTTTTAAAGTGTTTTTCTTATAGTTAAAAATTGTGTTGATTTAATTTGGATTATACGAATCCTTTGTTCTTTGTTTAGCTGTATTCCAATGAAAGTTAAATTGCAGTTCTTCATATCATTTGTAAATTTTTGTAAATTGCTAATTATAAAAACACATATTTTTCTTATTTGTAATACGTACATTTGCCTTCATTTTCTCATTTGTGGAGTCCTGTAACACAGATACCGAACATTGCACCGTGCCCATATTACGCAAGAAGCTGGTCTCAGCAAATCGTATTTCACAGACCTTTTACAAAGCACAGATTCATTAATTAATTTGCAGTTAGAGTCTTAATATAAATGGACTTGGACTTACGTTTAGACTTATTTTTTTATATGGAACACTTGAACAAATTAAATTTGAAAAATACTGAACATATCGACGCTGAGATGGGATTGTTACACCTTTACGATCCTTCGTACGTTTTTCATCATACCACGCCAATGCTTCATCGGCGGTTTTTTGCATCCCACTGAACAACAAGTAGGCACAAATCATAGTACCTGTAACAAAAACAAGATATTTAATTACAATCGCAAGTGGGCAAGTTAATTCACTGCAGATTTAATTAGTTATCGTTACGTTTTTGAAAATTTTCCTATTATATATTCATGTATAAAACAAATTAGAATTTGGCATTACCTGTTCTTCCCTTTCCAGCTTTGCAATGCACGGCTACAACATTAAGGGTATCCTCCTTGAGCCAGGAATCGACGTCTTTACAGAACCTTTGTATTAACTCAATAGTGGGAGGGTTATGGTCCTCAAACGGGTAAATTGCAACTCTCTGTAAATACAGGCCATTTATAATTTATATGCATTTGTTTTAAGTTAGATAATTATTACGCCATGAAATTTATTGATGTCATAATTCCGTTCTAGACATAAATTATATATTTTGTAGTGTTCTCCATGGTTCTCTTCCAAAAATTTATACACATCTTCTAATCGATTCCTGTAACAGCCTTCCAATTTATCCGGAGCTGGGTATCCCATTGCAATAATATTTTCGCAAATGTCTATAGAAAGGGAAAATTGTTTATTTTTATGAAAATGCATATCACTTTGCTATTATGTAATTGAAGAACTCTGTTAAGTATTTAAATCAAATTGGATCGAGATTCGTTATCAAGAAGAATCTTTTATGCACAGTGCCTTGATAATAACATTGAAGTTAAAGCTAAAAGGTGATATTAACTAAAGTAAGTAATTACTTACAGGTGAGATCCAAGTTAAATCCATTTTCCTTATATCGTATACGCTTTTTGCTCACTGCATTACGTATCGCATTGGTCATCAATGATATTGTGTTTGCCATGTTTTTCTCTTAGGAGATGAGGGTTACGCGTTTAATCAAATTATTTCATTTAATTTTATATTTAACTGCTAGTTTAAATCTCCATTAATATCATATATTTTTCGAATTGGTGAGAGAATAAACTTAAATCGATTGTTTCCTGGAATAGAAAGGTCAATATGTTATATAGAATTCAGTCAATACAACATTATTAAATAAAATAAATGGTAAAAGTGAAGTTAGAGTAATCAATGAATGTTTTTTCACTGAAGCATCCTTCCTTCCTGTGATTGTAAAGATTTTCATTCAATTTGGGTAATCTGTCCTTAATATATACATTATTCAATGACTTACTGAAATAAGAATTATTTTACTGATCAATTTCTGTCCAATTATCAATTTAGTTGCTTACAACAAAATACTTAAAAAAAAGGTTAAAATTTGTTTCTCCCGTCTATTGTCAAAGAGTTTATCATTATCCTTAATTACATATGTATATTATTTTTAAAAACTGGTATCTTTACAGTAAAATGTACAAATGTACACACTCGATTTGTTTTTGGAATTATTCAAAGAATGTGATAGAGGCGATCATTAATTTGTTACAACATACATACATACATAAAATACATACCAATTATAATAAGTTTGGTTGGTGCGAAATCCATTAAGTTGTTTTCAAATACCAATTGTCTATTTGTATGGGATTCGGTTATAGAGTGTCAGGACAATCTCATCTGTCATAACATTGTTCATTTCCTTTAATTCTAAATGTGAATTTTTTTATGAACATACATATGCACAGATATACAGGTAGCGATGTTATTTTTTTACAGTCACGATATTAAATTTAAAGAAGTTTTGTATATCTTTTAAGATATAAAATCATCTGTATATGTAAGTAAATAAAATCCACAATATCCACAAAACACACGCGCATATGTATGTATGTATGTACATACATTCATAGGTAATCACTATTGCCGATTAAATTTGCTTCTCGTTGAATTTCTTTATTAAACAATTTATTAATGATATTGTATTTAAGTATATAGGCATACACACATTTTTTTGCATACATATGTAATGTATTAAAGTCACATATTTGAATTAAAGTGTAAACTCTAAATGGAAAGAGGAATGTATGTACATACACGATAGTATGTACTTACATATGTACATATGTATGTAGCAAATTAATACATGCTTGCCATATACATATATAATTTTTAATTTTAAATATGTATCAATGTAAATTACAGGCAAAAAAGTAAAACAAAACTTAATTATATACACTGTTTTCACATTCTGCGTGCATATGTATGTATATTCAAATATACTAAATGCCTGTCAGCACAAGACATAAAAATACACACAGGCCAACGATTTTTATGTATGTTTGTATGTATGCACAATGTGTAAACCATTTAAAATCTTGCACTTTTGTATAACCTGTTCACTTGGGGCACTAGTACAGCATTTTACTGAGTTTCCAATTTATCGAACGTATTCGAAATCAATTTATAAAAAAATATGCAAAACCTAAAAAATAAATAATGCTCGGTTAAATATATTCTTAAGTTTAGCTGCCAGTAGGAATATGAAGCATGAAACGCACAGGGCGTTCAAGGCAATTCGAAAAAAAAGCAATTTGCCACATTATAAAACCAAAATGTTGTGTAGAGTAGCCTTCATTTATCGATAACTAATTTCATTTGGAAAGATGCAAAATTATTATAGTTTAAAATGTAGTATTTAAACAATTATTCACAGAATGATTGTTAATGTATCTATAACAAATAATTTTTATAAATAAGTTTAAATAAGTTAATCAGATTCAAGAAAATTTACTACTAATAATGTATATATAAATATATGATCTCAATTTAAAAAAAAAAATTGTATAAAAAAAATTTCATCAATTTTTAAAAAAATAAATTTAATAAATTATTTTATGATGTAATTAAACCAGTATTTAAAGATATATAAATTGTTTAAAAGTTATTGGCATGTTAGCTGACGCCTGTTTTATTATTTCACAGTAATTTTATAAGTTAATCTAAAGTCATTAAAGTTAAAAACAAAATCGGATTTTTTGAGAGAAAGGAAACAGTTCAATTTTTATATATAAAAAAAGCAATAAAAATTAAATTGAACTATACTGACTTTAGATAAATAGTTTTTTTGTTTAACGTGAGCAGTAGTGAAGGAAAAAAAACTAGATCTTCAATAACTTCGAGATCTGTAGTTTGTTTCTTAAATTTTATATTATATAATAAATAAAAACAAAAGTACAATATTTTTACACCTCTGTACTATGAAATTACCTTCTGGAATAATACCAGACCATTTTATCGACAGGAATCATCTAATAAGCAAACCAATTTTTTGGAATATGTTCATAGCTAGGGCGTAAAGAAGACCCTTTGAATTTTGTTTAAAAATAATACCAATATAGTCTTATTGATTTATTCAAGAAAAAACGAGAGAGCTTGTCCCACAACCTGCCCCGCTTATAACCCAACAACGTAACCAGTTTGAATCTCAGCACCAAAAATCTGATTCACATTCTTTTAAATTCATTTGACTGTAAATATAAAATTTCAAAGGAATTTTGCACCAATAATAAAAAAAACAAACAATGTAAAAAGATACATATTTTTTATTTCAGTAAATAGTTTTGCGTAACATGCCTTTAAGTTAATTTATACAAAAACTTCAAGTAGGAAATAAAACTGAAAGTTTCACACTTTCCGTTTTGCTCAGTTTTGGGATTCCGTTAAAGACAGGCTCGGATACTAGTTTAACCTCCGCTTTGTTGTGTCAGAAATCAAAAAGACTTTATTGTGAATCCTATTGCACATATTTATGTTTTGTTAATAAAAGCACTTTAAGTTTAACCATGTTTCTGCACGGTAGAATTCGTATTTGGGGTTGGACCATTTATAAATTAGTATAATATGTTTAGATTTTTTCATTGTTGCTCTGACGTGCTATGAACTAAGTATTATTAGTTCTCTTTGGTTTGGGTAAAGGATTCCAATCTAAATTTGATGCTGTGGGTGATGACTCTCTATACTCACAAACCATTTTATTTATTTTGCTTTTGTGAAAGACATTTGGTGGTGGGTCAACTGAACCTTCATTTGCGGATACAGTATTAACTAATATATTTGTTGTTTTCAGCTGTTGCGTAGTCTTCAAATTCGAACTGTTTAGTTCATTGGAATGTGAGTTCTTGTGTTCAACAAATAAAGGTGTAGAATATATTTTCGTGCCTTTAGCTATACTTTCATTAAGCATTCGCTGACTACGATTTATAGATTCAATGACTTCCCTTACCGATCTCTTTTTTCCAGGTTGAACTACAGTAGCACCATTACTTTCCAAATTTTTTGATGTAGACGTAGACGATCTTGGCCCTTCATTTTGAAGTTCGTTAAATGTTGGTATAACGTGCTGTGAGTTTACACCATTGCAATTAATTTTAGTATCTTGGCTATGACAATCAGTTTCCTGCAAACTTGATGGAACTGCTTCCTGTTGCGGATTTTTCGATAAAGAACTGCTTGACATTTCTGACACTTGAGCCAAATTGTCACTTATTGAAGCTTTATGTTTTGTGATATGTGCAGTTGAGTCAGAGTTTTCCTGGATGAATAATAGATTATTATTAATTGGGCTTTTAGTGTTCTTCAATATAGACTTTAAGACAGCTCCCTCTTCTATTACTTGATCATTTGACTTAACGTTTATTGAGCTTGATCTTGATTTATGAGCAGGATCATTACTTATTTCGCTACTCGAACTTTCAGTTTTTGATAACGAAGCTTTAATAACCAGTTTTTGGCTTCTGTTAGACGGATATTCTTTTGTTTGGGTTGTTAAAGAGTCATCACTAAATCCAATTTTGGGTAATTGTGATTTATCTCTTTCACTTTTTGTCAATACGTTTTTCTCGCTTATTTTTGCATTTTCAGTTGCAATATTTTTTATTGTTTGACCACTTAAAGATTGGTTTGAGTTTTCAGTTTTTTGAATTTGAGCTTCTTCTGTTTTGTTAAGTACTCTTTCAGTTTTAGACAATGCATTTTCACTGACTATGCTTGAAGCATTAGTGGTTCTATCTTCTAGATTATGAGCCTTATTTACTTCATGTTGTAATCCATCGTTCGTTGGAAATGAGGTTTCAGTAACTTTTTTGGGATTTTTGGTTGATAAATCTTCAATTTTCTGATCACTTAAAGGTTTGTCTATTCTTACAACTGCACAAACTGGATCTAATGTGAAATTACGGTTTTCATCTATAAGAAGCGAATTTTTATTTGGATCTATTGTACTGCGGAAAG
The DNA here is from genome assembly GCA_037075365.1 of Drosophila emarginata. Classification (NCBI taxonomy): domain Eukaryota; kingdom Metazoa; phylum Arthropoda; class Insecta; order Diptera; family Drosophilidae; genus Drosophila; species Drosophila emarginata. Next base: position 4,158,349 of record JBAMCD010000119.1, read on the forward strand.
AAGCTAATGTAGTTTCCACGCTTTCCACTCTCGTACCATTCTGTGAACTTATATCTTTTCTTCTTCGTTCGGGAGCAATAGGACTTGAATGCTCCTTAGGTGTCATTCCGTTTATTTCGTTTGTTTCTGTTTTAGAAATCATAATTTTCGAATTTAAATCTGCCTTTGGATCTGGATTATCCAGTGATTCGTTTCTTATGTTTACAAATTGCTGAATTTCCGTGGTAAGTGATTTAATGTCTATATTCCCATTAACTTTATCTGCTGTGTTATTGGTAGCGCTGATATCATTGGAAATCTAAAATATAACAAAAATGCATAAAAAAAATAAATTGGATATAACCGATGTTTTAACAAAAAACTACCGAGGATCTTGGTGGTGGTAAAGGAGCTTTCCTCTTTTTCCGATAAGATTTTCGACTAGTTGTTGAAATCGAGTCAAAGTTGGTTTCAGCATCGCTCTCAAAAGGATTTGTGCTAGACAAGCTAGACTGAGATAATCTGAAAATGAAATAAGATATCAGTAATTTACTAACAATAATTATCACAAATATATTTAAAGCAATTTTTTGTTCTTACCTAGTTTGGTGATGGCGACGAAAGTTTGGCGTTAAATATCCAACAGATTGAGTGGTGGCTCGATACATATCGTTCCGATTAAAAGCGTTACCCAATGAGCCATTCTAATGAATGGAAAAAAGTTTTTTTTAATTAACTAATCAGTTGTATTAATTGTCAAGTGATTGTAGTATCAGTTATACAAAAAAGCATTTCTCAAACTAGTTTTAAACAACTGGCAAGATAATACCTTGTCATATCTTAGTGCTGTATATGACCATACATATATCTTTTAGATAAGAAATAAGAAGAAAATTAACAATCAACGTTTTTCTGTTAGTTTTCTTTTAAAATTGAGCAAATTAAATAAATTATGTTGGAATGTAAGTAAGTACTTTAAACTGAAGGTACATTTATTTGTTGAAAAAATATCTTGAAATATCAACGAACAAACTTCATATATGTACATACATACATACATACATACATATATATACATATATATATAACATAAAATCATATATACATACATATGTGTATGTATGTATTCTTGTGTATCGAAATTGATATGTGTGCAATAGTAAAAAATTAGCGCTGATCTAAAATATCTGACGTCATTGTAAAAAAAACATTAAAGGAATTAACACTAACAAACAAAATATTGTCGTTCATCTTATTGAAACTACTTGTTTTAAATATATATTTAACACTAAAAATTTAAAAGCTGAATATATTAAAGTTGCTTAAAAAACTTTTTTTTTACCTCACTTGTGGCATCAATATGTTGAAGGGAACTCCTATGAGGTCTCCGATAGCTTAAGTTAAGTTCATTTCTCATTGGAGAAGTACCAGAATCCGAATATCTATCTCGTGTACTTAGAAAGCTATTATTATATTCACATGGTTCATTTATTTGCCTTCGCAAAAGTGGTGGACTTTCTGACGTTTTGTTTATACCCAATGTGGAAGATTTCTTTTTAAGAGAAAAAGATTTAAATGTCCTAACAAATAAAAGAAAATAATAAATTAAAATTAGGCATTCTCCAACGTATGTAACATGTGTAAAGTAATGTTGGCTATTTGAAGAAATCTACTGAGCAAACTAAACAAAAAATAGTATTGCTGATTGTGGCCTTTAGGAACCGACCCCTGGGTTATAGAAGATACATACTTACCATATATCTCGCAAATTTTCTATAGAAAAACTACTTCGTCTCCCCTTATCTGATCCTTTCTTTTTTAAATTCCAAAATCGTAAACGTTTATGATTATCATCTTCGTAAAATGGATTCAAGTGCTCGGGGTAATTATCTATTGATATTTGACTAGAAGATCGTCCATTCCGACTCATTGTGCTCTCTTTTCCCTTGGCTGTCTTAAAAGTAATCTGTATGTACGTAATAAAGTTAATAATTATAAAATAAAATTATACATATGTTTAATTAAATTCCATTTTATTAACATAAAATAAGCGTGTATGTTTAGATTGAAGATCATTGATCCGATATGTGAACGGTCGAAAATTGATTACTTTAAAAATTGAATATCGTAGGTACGGATATATTTTCATGATTCATTGCATATAAAATACATATATTTTTCCATTACTTATTGTCGTTAGGTATTGTAAAGAAGAGAAAAGACCTGGTGACAAAGGTATTTATTTATATTTATATACATACATATGTATATGTACATACATATATTTAATTAATAGCGAAAATACAAATACATAGATACTATCAACCTTAGAACACACGTAACATTACGTAAAAGAATAATCATTTTCAAAGGTGAACACACATATTTCTTATACTCGTTAGCACAGAGGATTTGTTTATAACAATTTGTGGTATGTACATATGTACTATCTATTTACATATTTATAACTTTATATATATATATATAGTATATATATAGATGGTATATATATAGATGTAAACACGATGATCTCAACACTGTTGTCAAAATAAAGCTCCGTTGAGATACTCACGCACCGAGTTGTTGTCTAACACTAAATTAACTTTTTGTAGCTTTAATTATTCTGTTAGAAAAGCTTTTTGATTTGTAGATACTTTTAGGTATGTATGTATGTACATATGTACATATCAGTGTTAATGACAGCCTTATCTTTGTTTTCACATCTATGTACGTATCTATGTTTGCAGCTATTTAATTGTAATTGTTCTAAACTAAATCCCTAGGAACCGATATCTGGCTTATGTATATTTGAAAGAGTTAATGTAAATGCACACATACATTTTGATTTCACTCTGAAGATCTTAAATAGAAATGAACTTATGTATATATGTATGTATGTACATACATATGAATACATTTTTACATAAATGTTTAGCTAATGGTTATAAAAATGGACAAACCATCGATCAATCTGGCCCGGTTTGTTCTACTTAATCAAGCTACCGTTTATCATACCTCTTTATACAAATTTCAGAATACAAAGTATATCTGTCGATCAAAAATTAACTAGATACACATAGATATTCGGATATGTATCTAAATCCTAAAGTGTGTAAAAATCAAGCACGAAAATATTTGTATATTTGTCTGCTGCCAGTGCTGAAGTTCTAATAATAATTTTTAAAAATTTACTTTATTGTAATTGAAAAAAAGAAACTTTTAATATAAATAAAAAGAACTTTAAATATTAAAAACTTTGAATGTAGACTGTGTGCAAATTGGGAACTTTTAATCTGTAATCATGTAATAGAAACTTCTTTTTTTCGTAAGGGTGCGCAATGTTTCAAATGTTAATAAATATATATTTTATTTTCAATACTGTTTAAATTAAGTCCCTAACTGAATTATTTATGAGCTATATGACCGGCCTTATCCATTCATACAAAGTTCCAATACATAATATGTATGTACATATATGTATTATTTTTTAAGATCGTCTTCGTTTCATACGGCCCTCGTGGAGTGAACCACCTTCCTAAATATTTATATGTATGTATTAACAGTAGATACAGTAAGATAGATAACAAATATCTTAATATTTTCTGAGCAGTTAAATTATGGTAATCTTTAAAAATATAGAAAAGCTGAAAAATTTAGTCAACGAATACAGTGTCTATCTCAGAGAAAATCATGAAGGTCTTATATTTCGTTCTGACTTTGACGTTGCCATATATACAGGCTCAAGGGCAATTTTTGAAACCCTATGAAGTTCTAATCTACAGCAAAGGAAATTCTGTCGATTTTTTAAATCCAATTTGTTATGGAAATATCCTACAAAGTCATATAATTTTAACTGCAGCATCGTGTTTGATTAGTGACTTAGAAACCACAACCCTAACTGATTTGAATGATTTGGCCGTAGTTGTTACACGAGGAAACAGTGAAGATTTATTAATTTCAATTAGTAATATTTACACATTTTCAAAATTGGAAGCATCCATCATTGACCATGATATTGCTCTCCTAAATCTTAGCACCCCACTTCCATTATCAGTACGAGATGATATTATGTGGATAGTATTAGCAGATCATCCTATAGAAACGGAAACTTGCGTGGAACGCGACGAAGATGTTAATGTAAGTTATATGTATTTAAAATATGAAAAAAAACTAACCAATAACTACTACCTAAAACGATAAGTCAATGTGATCAATTTTTAATAAAATCAAATTTAAGATGCCTGGTACATATATTATCAACTCTTTAAATATGACTTTTAGCTATACGCTTTGTTAAATTGTTATTTTTTTTATTTGGATATAAAATACTAAAATTTAAACAACTCTGAAAAATTTCTAGTGAAATTGAATAATTTCATTCCAGGTTTTGACTGATTTTGACAAGAAAATAAATTATAGAGGATTTGGAGAATTGTGTAATAGTGAATTAGTAACCATTCTTACAGCTGTGTCTGATAAAAATGAACTGAGCACGGAATATGAAGAAGTGGATGTGAAACATACTAAATTGTTACCGTATTTAAGGTGGATTTTTGAAATTCTACAAAACGAGGAAATGGAAGATATTATGAATAACAACTATAAGCCCTCATTGCCTTATAGTGAGACTAAAACTGCTGCAATTGGTAGGTATATAATAGATTTTACGTTTCAACATTATTATATAAACTGCTAGTAATAATCGATTATATTTCGGCAAAATTGGTTCACGCGTCGCACAAATTGTTTTTTAAATGGGACCCAAAATTTCAATGCCAAAATTTTTTATTTAATTTTTCTCAGAACGGAACAGAATAGAATCGGGTAGAAAATTTGGAAGACATACTTATGCACATATGTATGTACATATGTATGTACTAAATGTAAAAATGTTTATTAATGAAACGCAAACAAATATTGGACAAAACTAAAGCTTGTCGTTTCGGTCACTCTTTTCAGCATATCAATACTTGCGCCGCTACCGGTCAGTTTTTCAAATACGAGTCCTTATACATATGTATGTACATATGTATGTACATACATAAATTCAAATAACAGATACATATTTTTTTTTTCATACATATTAATAATAATGTTATTTTTTTTTAGTTAATAATAATACTTCCAGTGAACTAAAAAGTACAGCAGCCCTGATCAATACAATTGATGTTTATTTGTGGATTCTGGTATTTTGGACTATGATATTCTAATAATCAATTGAAAAGCATAGTGATATTGGATTAATTGACGAAGTAAACAATGCTTACAAATGAAAGAAAAAACAATATTCCGCAAAAGTCGGTGAACAAGTACATACATAGATACATATGTAACAATTTAGTGCAAAAACATTTCCTGAGCAAAAACCAAAAGCCCGAGTGACCTGCGCTCATTTTATTTGCGTTATTTCTAAGATTTCTATGCATAAATATACTAAATCTAAAATAATACAACCTATGTTGTATGTTTTATCAAAGTTAACTAACCGAAAATAAATAATCACTTTAAAATTACAATATAGAAAACAAATCCCTAATAAAAAAATTTAAAAATCTGTATTTTTTAAACTAAGTATGTATATTGAACTTAAAACATTATAAGTTACTAAAAATATGTGACTGGAACACGCTTTAAATATGCCTATGTAAAATCTACATATGCCCTTATACATTTAAATGATGCATTCCTGACATATGTATATATAACAATAATTTCGTCGTGTAGAAGACCCATAATAAAAAATTAATTCCATTTCGTTCCAATCATATTTACAGTCCGACTGGTTTCACGGTTCCAATTCCAATCGTTTTTACGTGGTATTTTGTTTTACTATTTTATGTGTTGTTTTGTTTTTTTTTTTGAAGAAAGTAAAATAGACGGAAGTAATGTAAGTTTTACGATGTATTTTATATATTGGTATATTGCTATGTCAAGAAAATAATAATCAGTGAGCCCATTTGTGTATGTGTATATATATATGAACTTACATACATACATGCATGCATACATTGATTTCTGTATTTGTGTACATATGTATGTATGTACATATGTATGTATGTGCATTTTATTAAATAAAAAACTGTCGTGCGTGTAGATTAAAAAATACATAAAAATGTTGTTTGTACGAGAAAGTGGAATATTTTTTAAAGGTTTGGAAACTAATTATTCACTTACATTGAATTGTGTGTATTTTGTCGATATATTTATGCGCATACACATACAAACGAATCCACATTGTGCCTTTGTAGATACATACTTACATATGTAACATTTAATGAAATAATGATGATGCAAAATTTTGCAACATAATACATAGCTAAATTAAATGTATTTATGTCTATATGTATGTATGTATTTCCTTGTCTTGTTAATTGACTATTTGTGAATTAGTATGTAATATGTATGTACATACATATATACATATGTACATAGATTTCTTTGTTGCTTTGAAGTCTTCGGAATATTGATATCTACATACAGTCATGGACTAAACTTTAGTCACTAAAGTATTGGAAATGCGAGTTTTTCTTGATTTTTGCCGTTTAGGTGACATATGTACATATAATATTAATTATAAACAAAAAAAATATTTTTTACACAGTCGATAGACATTTCTACACCACAGATAATTATTGTATTTAACAATATTCTAACCGTTATTTTTTAAAATTTTATCAAACGAAAAACAGTAGTTTCCAAGGGACAAAAGTTTTGGCAATTCTTAACACAAAGTAGCAATTTTAGTACTTTTTCTAGTTTGGTAACATTTTTTCTATTCGACAATTGAACTCTGGAAGCACCTTTATTTGAATCTGCCAAAAATTCGAGAAATATAACTTCGCAAAAATGCCTATAAATAATATTACATTTGCCCCAACAAGAAAAAAATGGAAGAAGCTAATTACCATTCGCAGGATCGTAAGACGTTTTTCTGATGACTCCACAATGGAAAGTGCTGAACGTAGCCGACGCCCACGAATGCTAACTAAACAAATTGTGCGAAAGGTTGAGACGGAACACACCAAAACTTCATTCTAAATACCATCGGATGTAAAAAAAAATTGAAATGAAAGTTCATTCCGAAACGTGTCTTACCTTTTACCTACACGATGCTGGGTCAAAATATGCTTGCTGCTAGACGAACGCTTCTAGATTCACCTGTAGACAAACTAAAGCGTTTGTGTGGAGTTTTGGGATCAGGTACTATTATCGGATGAAAGCAAATTTAACTTGTTCCGATAAAATGGTCTAGTACATTTATGCAGCCGAACAATGCATATTGTGCTCACAATGAAATATGGTGGCGGAGGCGTTATGCTGCTGTTGAACAACTCGTTTTTATTGATGGAAAAAGTGCAGAAAATTTGAATTTAGGTAGCTCATTCATTTTATAACAGGGCAACGATCCTAAGCACACGGCACATGATGTGGGAATATGACTGCCTTACAATACGGCACGCCTTCTACATCCCCCCAATCACCAGATCTCAATACAATTGAGCATTTATGGGAAAATCTTAATAGAAGGATTCGAACAAATCTGAACTTAATAGACGAGTGGCTAAAAATAGACGACAGTCATCGAAAATCTGGTGCATTCAATGCCAGGCCCCATAAAATCCGTTATGAAACAAATAAGGCATGCCAACTACGTAAATTTGAATTTTTTTAAATTGATTAAATATTTTAAGTCATGTTTTTCATTGCCAATACTTTTTTCCTGTTTGAAATGGAAAGGTATACTTTTAGTTTTATATTATTTTAGAAAATTAAGTTTTCAAAAACTTCCCTTTTTAACTGCACATTCACTCAACAATTAAATTTTAGAGTTTTTGTTTGAAAACTGGGTAATTGCCAATACTTTTGTCCATGACTGTACATGTGAGTAGATCAAATGAGTAGATCAAAATACATGTTTAAAAATTTGTAACTCATTCATTACGACCTAAGTTTGCTTATAAAATCTCTGAATGTACGTTTCTGTGATAGATGATAGTTTCCTGGAAATTATGCGTTTTAATAGTGTTTCAAGGCTGTATCTGTATTGGGTTTTACTCCCAACTTTCTCAGCTATTCTCAGTCTGTTCCATAATCAGAACTCGGTTTTGTCAAATTTTTAATATCCTTCTTTTGCTCCTTGTTCCATAAATAATTTAAACCTCCTGCATAAACCAGCTGGGACCAGTTGGGACTGGCTTTAAGTTGGGCTTAAGTGAGAGTTTCTTTGTTTTTAAGTTATTTTAATTAATTGCACAATTTAGGGTTAGACTATTTTTCAATATTTTGTTTAAATCAATATAAACTTACTTTATAGACTTACATATGTACGTATATGGAAACGGGCAAAAATTACTCGATTTCGGCACCATATTGTTTAGGATTAATTTGAAATTCATTCGTCCTATTCTATCCTTTTGAACAATTGAAAAGTTTTAGAAACTAAATTCCAATAATTATTCAATTGTTGAAAAAACTACGTATGTACATATGTATATATAAAGGAACACCTTACACAAAATAATAAAAACATGGCATTTAAATAAAAAAATTTTATTCATAATAACAATTTATGACGATGCATTTCATAAACTTTCTTTTTTTAATATGAATCAAATAAATATGCTAAAAAATTCTTTATTCCAGTTTTAAAAATGCGTTATGAAGTGGAAAAACAGTTTCTACAAATAAAAAATTATTGTTAAATTATTAAAAAATAGTTTTATTTTTTCTTGATTTACTTGCGCTTTTTATTTTTATTTTTAACTAGTTTTATTTTATTTATTGATTTATTTTGGTTTTGGAATATGAATAAAAACTACTTTGTTTACTGCAAGGGTCCTACGCCAAATAAATATTTTCTGTATGCGCAGTCACGAACAAATTCACGGTTTTGTTACTTTTCGATTCACTTCTGTTTCACATTCAACGTGTAGGTAGGCCTTAGATGGATTCAGTGTTATACTCACTGGAACCACCCTGTGCATGGCATAGCTCATGTGCAACCTTGAGAACTCGTGTGGTAGTTTTGTAAGCGTAGTTTTGTTCAGGGCCCGAAATTTGGCTTAGTTTGGTGGATATTTATTTATTTGAAATTGTATATAACAATTAACAATTATTGAAAGTATATTGTTTGCTGTGTGCCATATGTATATGAATGTAGATGTGACTTCATACATTTATGTATTGATAATGAAACTTGTTTTTTACAATTTTCAATAATTAGTGTTCCACTCATTGCTGACGCCATTTTGTCGTTGTGTTTTTTAACTCTCAATTTAATAAGTTTTGTAGATGGAACTTGGCAAAAAAAGGTAAAAATTGTAAAGTGATTTGTTAAAATTGTAGTTTATTGAGTTTTCGTGTTTACATATGTACATATATCCGTAATTGTGTGCATATGTATGTATTCTTTTGGATAAAAGGGAAATATCAATAGGATCCGATATACATACATACATACATACACAAGTATGTATCTATGTATGCACATGCATATGGAAAATGTTTAAGTATAATATGTATATATGTATGTACTTACATATATAAACATACATTATACATACATACATATATATAAAGTTTTGTTCATTATCAAGGCCAATTTCTTAGTTTTTTGGAAGGTTTATTTGTCTACATACATACATTTGTACATGTAAGACCTTCGCAGAGGCGAAAAATGAGCAATTTAAAAATTTACAGCAATTATTACAAATACCTGCGTCCATATGTTTGTGTGTATATGTATATACATACATACGTACATTAACATTTCTGTGTACAATTATTATTAATGTATATAATATATATATATGTATGTATGTACTCATATTGATTTGCAAATGCTTGTGTATGTATGTGTATAAGTTGTTCATAAATGCAGAACGCATGCAGTTATTTACATATTTATTAATATATATGTTATTATTGTATGTGTATGCGTGAATACATAGTCATATACATACATACATATGTACATATATAAACAATGCTTCAAGGTAAAAAATAATATGTACATACATACATACATACATTCATATGTATGTATTGGCATATTTCAGGGAGAGAGAAAACGATACAAAATGTGCATCAACCAAGGAAATGCTTGTTTTTCATATAAATACTTATATTATTATTTCCAGGTATAAGGGTGGTCGGACACCTTCAGTAAGGTCCAGTGAAAGGCGACGCCCTCAAAGTATTTCAACATCATCAACATTAACTCCTCGAGTCGTACTATCCAGATTGGAACCGAGAGATTTTGAGCGCCTTCGATTGTCCTATAAAGTAGCCATTGACCAGAGACGATCTCGAAGCTGCCGTGGCATGAACATGGGTCAAAAAATTAGTGGCGGTGTTAAAACAGTTAGCCGTAATGATTCGCAGGCTACATTCAAACCCATTATCCCCAGGGAACTACAAGCAGACTTTGTAAAACCAGCACGAATAGATATTCTGTTGGATATGCCGCCAGCCAATCGCGAAATCCAATTAAAGAACTCTTGGAACTCAGAGGACAGATCACTTAACATATTTGTGAAGGAGGACGACAAGTTGACATTTCACAGGCATCCTGTGGCACAAAGCACCGACTGCATCCGCGGCAAAGTAGGCCTAACCAAGGGACTGCACATTTGGGAAATTTATTGGCCAACCAGGCAAAGGGGCACACACGCAGTGGTGGGTGTGGCTACAGCTGATGCACCCCTGCATTCGGTTGGCTACCAAAGCCTAGTGGGTTCCACTGAATTAAGTTGGGGCTGGGATTTGGGTAGGAACAAATTGTATCATGACTCGAAAAATTGCGCCGGAGTCACATATCCGGCAATATTAAAGAACGACGAAGCTTTCTTGGTTCCCGACAAGTTTTTAGTGGCTTTAGATATGGACGAAGGCACCTTGAGCTTTATTGTCGATCAGCAATATCTGGGAATCGCATTTAGAGGGCTGAAAGGAAAGAAACTCTATCCCGTTGTGTCGGCCGTTTGGGGACATTGCGAGATCACAATGCGCTATATAGGCGGACTAGATCGTGAGTATATTAAATATTTCGATAACAACGAAATGATTTCTCCAACGTTTATTGCTTTTAATATCGTAGTTTTGCTTAGTTAAAAAAAACGGTATTCCATACCCATACCTATGATTCCTCTTACCAAATAATTCCCAAATGCAATTTAATCAATTTTGTCTTTTTAATCCATAAAATAGGCTTAGTACTAGAATTATGCCATAGATTCGACTTTCTGCACAGATCTAAACACTTTCTTCTATTTATCAACAGTGTCGGCCTTATAGTTACCAAATTGTATTACTTGTTTTTACTGAATTCCATAATTATGCCTTCTATTCTAGCTGAACCTTTGCCATTAATGGATCTTTGCCGAAGAACAATTCGACAAAAAATTGGACGAGTTAATTTGGAGGAACGCATACAACAGCTTCAACTTCCGCAATCAATGAAAACGTATTTATTGTATAAAAATCGTAGATAATATTTTTGATAATGGTTATCGAGTAAAGTGTAACAGTTTTATTCTTGCTGCATGTGATGAAAGCAGCAAAGATAAACTGATTTAGTTTGTAATAGTCTTAGATCAATGTTAGTTTCTCTGTCGTCAAAGAAGAAATGTAAAAGTATAAAGTTCTTAACTATACTCGAAATTAGTTTTCAAATTCGTATTGTAATTTAAGTCGAATGCAATTAATATTATATTTAATATACCGACATCTCATTTTGTAATAAATTGGAAATTGTATGATCGAAAGAAAACCGCGACACATGCAACCTCCTTGAGGGTGTGTTTATACACAGATTGTAAAATAACATTTGCATTAAACTCAATTTTAAATTACGTTGCTAATTAAGCACATTAACTAACTAACTCTGTATTGGGCCGTGACCAGTTGTCGTGTGCAATATCAACGACGAGAGCAATGCCTATTTCTAATAATAAGTCAAGTCGTAATTGTCTATATTTGTGATCAGATAAAATTGTTTTGTGTTTGTATTACTTTTTGTAAAGTAATTGACAGAGAGGTTTGCATCGGTCTATCGTAAAAATGATGTATTTAGGATTTCCTTTAAAAAATCCTCGCCCACAACATATTATGCAGGTGCAATAATTTAATAGGCATAAACTTTTTTATCTGATGCGACGGAATCTCACACAATGCACTTTATCAATATGACACACCCTATGTGTACACTACATACCTTTTCCATATTTATAAAATGAAAATCGAAATTTATATTTATATTTAATCGCAAATGCGAACCTGGGTTGCTTTAACATACATATGTAAATGCTTAAAGTAGTTTCGAAATCCATCATAATCCATCCTAATTAAATATTATTCCAATAGTGTAGAACTGTTTTCCACTGATTTTTCTTTGAGAAACAGATGAAACTAATAAGAGACTTTACATACACAGATTATTATGTAACAAAGGTATGCCTAAAGTATTTTTGCATTCAGTTTTCTAGCTTACATAGTTTTCAGACGTAAACAACCTTCATGTAATCATAAATTTTGGATTTTATTGATTAAGCCGATTTGGAATATAATATTACGAACATGAATATATACACACGCATATATATATATATAGGTATATATATATATTTAAATCATTTGTGTATACAGCCAAGTTAATTCCAACATGTGTACTTATAAAGCATTTTAGATGGTTTATACATAAGTTAATTATTAAATTTCATGACATTTAATAAAGACCTAATTTAACTGAAACCTCTGTTCTTTTGATTAAAAAATTTTACCATCCTTTGAAATGCGGGTTTAATTAACTCTTTAAACTTAATATGCATCCTTTCAATTTGCATCCAAACTCAACTATTTTTATACCGTTGGAGAACGTATGCATAAATTGGTTAGAAGTAAGAGCGACTGACTCTGGAATACACTTTAGAAGAAAGTACAAACACATACTTATATACATATGTAATTGGTTAAATGGTCATTAGATTACGCACAATTTGTGATTGAGTACTGTTATCGTATTAAGGATAACGTTTTAGTTTTTATTTAGGGGTAAAGGCCTAGATGCTGTATATTTTTTCATTTCTACTAAAATTGACAATTTATTAGCATACGCATATATTAATACAGTTAAAAGGATCAAAGTGAAAATGTGTTGGAGATATACTAGGTATGCTTTTCAGTGCGCAGTATAACGCCGTTTCACCGTTGGCACCATTGTGTGCCAATATGATTTTGGAGTGTACTATTTTAGATGTTAAGGGGTGCCTGTCATGGTTTTAAGGTTTTGGCGCATTCTATGATTTGGTGATTTTAATTCCATTGTTCCACTTTCAATTGCAGCCGTCATTTAATCTATGCTTGAGATTTGCGTAAAAAGTTAAGGTAGACGATAAAATTGATGTTAGAATCCTTGACAAAACAATTAATAATTGCTTAGAAGAGTTTTATATTTTTTAGTACATGGATCGATCTAGTTATGAGGTACTGCCGATTTTCTTAGTAACTAGTCAAGTGTTTTGCGTATTTGACAAAACATTCTATTCCAACGTTTCTATCAGCAACAACGCGGCGGCGTTATCTTTGTATGAATATGTACATACGTGCCAGTGTATTTACACAATTTTAAGGAAGAACAGACAAATAAGAATCATTTGAAGACAAAATTTCTTTTAAAATAATTAAACTAAAATGGATAATTTTAGTTTTGGAGGATCAGATATAACGAGAGGTCAGGTGTTTCAAGCATTGATACGTATTTCCTTTGCTTCGCTGGTAACGTATTATTCGGTTAAGTGGATGATGAACCAATTGGACCCTACGAGCAAAAATAAGAAAAAAGCAAAGGTGCTCGCAGAAGAGCAGCTTAAAAGGTAAAATCATATATTCACCGAAATAAAATTTATACTTTTATTTCCTTACTTAATATTTCTGTAGATTGAGCAAAGAAGACGGATTAAAATTAACTTCTCAAGAATTCAGCGATTATGAGTTGATGATTGCATCACACCTTGTCGTTCCAGGAGACATAAAGGTTCAGTGGAGCGATATAGCTGGTCTTGACTTAGTTATACAGGAGCTAAGAGAGTCTGTTGTCCTGCCCGTTCAACACAAAGATTTGTTTAAGGGATCCAAGCTGTGGCAAGCTCCAAAAGGTGTGTTGCTCCATGGTCCGCCGGGATGTGGTAAAACATTAATAGCTAAAGCCACTGCCAAAGAAGCCGGAATGCGGTTTATCAATTTAGATGTAGCTATTCTCACAGACAAATGGTATGGGGAGTCACAAAAGTTGGCGTCCGCAGTGTTCTCCTTGGCTGCGAAAATTCAACCATGCATAATTTTTATTGATGAAATTGACTCGTTCCTACGAGCTCGAAATTCTACGGACCACGAAGCCACTGCTATGATGAAAACCCAGTTTATGATGCTGTGGGATGGTCTAAGCACAGAATCCAGCTCATCGGTAATTGTAATGGGTGCTACAAACCGCCCACAGGATCTGGACAAAGCTATTGTACGTCGAATGCCTGCACAATTTCACATTGGTCTTCCATCCGAAACGCAGAGAAAAGAAATACTCAAGTTAGTACTGGACTCGGAGGAAATTAGTGATGATGTCGACTTTAATCGTTTGGCTAAACTAACCAATGGCTATTCCGGATCAGATCTTCGAGAAATGTGCCGCAATGCTTCAGTGCACAGAATGAGACAGTTTATGCGGCAAAATGACAATGTCTTACAGTCTTCAAATCCAAATATATGCAAAGAGGAGATTTCCATGACAATGAATGATCTGCTGAGTTCACATATGAAGATTAGGGAATCAAAAATGCACACTGGAAATCTTCTATTGGATAATAGAATTGAGTTAGATTAAGATAACAATTATCAATTTAATTGGCTTATTTAAAACTTAATGTACACACGTGGATAAAAAATAGGTGTGAAAGTAAAAATATAATAAAAAATCGAAAAAAAACAAATGTAAAAAGTTCTGCCATCAAATATTTTGAATTTGGAAAACCTCTTTAGGTAGAATAGTAAAGCACCAGGAACAAAAACATTTTTTGACTACTTTAATTAGTCAACCTACATTAACATTTATCTTACCTTTATTAAGAAACTATCATTTATTCAGTTGTAGAAGGAGTGTAAAAAAGAAGTAAAGAAAAAAAAAATAAGTAAAACTTATATGACTAAACGTGACCATTAAAAACGAAACGAAATCTGCAATTTCAGAAAGTTGTGCAGATTTTGTTCAACTGGCAGTTAAGATAAGAATAAAATTAATAATCGGGGTAAATATTCATTTTATAAAAAACAATTATTTTCGTATGATAGTTTGCGATTATTTGAAAAAAAAACCTTTCTGCACTTGCGTTATATATCGATAGCAAAAACAGTGAAGTGTATTGGGTATCGACTTGCTATCGATTTCGGCATTATGGCAAAAGTCGATACATTTAACAAACTATCGATACGATAATAGAATTACCTTTTGCACGCATATCCAAATTTTCTGCCGGAAAAAATAGACTTTTAGGGCGTCTAGAATTGCAGAATCGCGGATAATTGTTGTCTGCATCGTGTATACATCTCGTATTGGTATTTTGTTGTAAGGAATATCAAAATTTACGCGCAGTCATCCGTATATATACATACTTACAATGGCGTCGCACCAGTACCATCAAATTGCAAATCTGCTTGAAAAGGTGTGTATGTAAAGGACATCAAAGGAATGGCAATAAATTTGACATGTATTTCAGATGACATCCACGGACAAAGACTTTCGCTTCATGGCGACCAATGACTTGATGACTGAGTTGCAAAAGGATAGCATCATTTTGGATGATGAATCTGAAAAGAAGGTGGTACGAATGGTATTAAAATTACTGGAGGATAAAAACGGCGAGGTGCAGAATTTAGCCGTTAAGTGTCTCGGCCCGTTGGTTAATAAGGTAAAAGAGAACCAGGTGGAGACGATTGTAGATTCCCTCTGCGGTAATATGATGTCGAACACAGAGCAGTTGAGGGATATTTCAAGTATTGGGTTAAAAACCGTGATTGCTGAGCTGCCACAATCAACAAATTCCCTTGCACCCAATGTGTGTCAGCGCATAACTGGCAAATTAAGCACAGCCATTGAGAAGGTAAGTAATTAGTAACTTTACTTTAGCTATATGTTATTGGATTCATTGTTTATTTATTATTTCCTGGCAGGAGGATGTGTCGGTGAAATTAGAGTCACTAGATATTTTGTCGGATTTGCTTTCACGCTTTGGCGAGTTCCTGATTCCATTTCACAGCACTATATTGAAAGCCCTTATGCCACAATTAGCATCACCCCGTCAGGCCGTACGTAAACGTACCATTGTAGGATTATCATTCCTTCTAATCCAGGCGAATAGCAATGCTTACAATGGGGTTATTGATCATCTCTTAGAGGGTCTGGAGAATCCATCGAATCCAGGTGCAATACGCACTTACATTCAATGTTTGGCTTCAATATGGTAAGATATTGCCATGTGCCCACTACATTTAAAAAAATTAAACTATCATTTGTTTTTTCTTTAGCCGACAGGCTGGCCATCGACTATGCAGCCATATCGATCGAGCCATGCATTTGCTAAGACAATATAGTCAACGAGATGATGATGAACTACGTGAGTTTTGTCTACAAGCTTGTGAGGCATTCGTGATGCGTTGTCCAGAAGCCATTAATCCACACATTCCCATGGTATGTCTTTTGTATAAACTGTCCAGTTATCATAACTTTCTATTATTTATTTTATTGTATATATATGAATATATGTTTTATAAAAATTAAAATAGGTCTTATTTGTCTATTAGATAATATTAGTTGATATTATATTAGTTAGTTAGTAGTTAGCGTGCAAAACCGATCAAATATGTAGAATTTGCGAATTGTTGGTTAAAGAAATTGGAATTAAATTCTATTTGTTTTTTACTTCTCTTTTTATATATGTAGATTCTCGAGCTTTGCTTAAAATATGTTACATACGATCCCAACTACAACTATGAGGCAGATGATGGAGACACAGGTATTGCCATGGATACCGAAGAGGATGAATATGTCGACAGCGAGGAGTACAGCGATGATGATGATATGAGCTGGAAGGTTCGACGAGCTGCTGCCAAGTGTTTGGAAGTTTTAATTGCTACTCGCCCAGAACTTATTGAGGATTTCTATCGCAATTTGAGCCCTGCGTTGATAGCTCGTTTCAAAGAGCGTGAAGAGAATGTTAAATCAGATATATTTCATGCATATGTTGCGTTGTTAAAAAATACGCGTCCCACCGATGAGATTGCGCACGATCCCGACTCTATGGAGCAAATATCTGGCCCCACAGCATTACTTATCGAACAATTGCCGCAAATTATCAAAGCCATTCAGCCACTGATGCGTGAAAAGTCAATGAAAACTCGTCAGGATTGCTTCCTATTGCTGCGCGAATTGTTGAATTCATTGCCTGGGGCATTGGGACCTCATTTGGAAAGCATTGTTCCTGGAATTAGTTATTCGTTGAATGACAAAAGCTCAACAAGCAATATGAAAATCGAGTCTTTGGGTTTTCTGTACTCTTTGCTTCAGGGCCATCAGCCTCAAGTGTTTCATTCGCACATACCATTGCTTGTGCCTTTAGTTGTTACTTCAGTGTTTGATCCATTTTATAAGATTGCCACTGAAGCTTTATTGGTGCTTCAGCAACTTGTTAAAGTAATTCGTCCTTTGAGTAACGATTCATCAAAATCATGCGGCGATTTTGATGTATCCCCCTTCGTGAACCAAGTTTATTCATGCACGTTGCAGAAACTGAAAGTCACCGATGTTGACCAGGAAGTCAAGGAACGAGCTATAGCATGCATGGGTCAAATCATTGCCAATATGGGAGACACCCTACAAAGCGAATTGGTTGTTTGTCTCCCCATCTTTATGGAACGTCTTAAAAATGAGGTTACCCGTTTAAGTAGCGTCAAAGCACTTACAATGATTGCTGCGTCTTCTTTACGAATTGATTTGACACCCATTCTACACGACGTGTTGCCCACTTTGGGCACATTCCTTCGCAAAAATCATCGGGCTCTCAAGCTTCACTCATTAGATCTGATCAACAAAATAGTTATCAACTATTCTTCCAGCTTTGACTCTAATTTATTGCAAACAGCCATTGTTGAAATTCCACCACTTATATCCGATTCCGACTTGCATGTAGCACAGTATTCACTGACTCTGCTTAGTACAACAGCCCGCTTGCAGCCGCAGGCTTTAGTTGGTATACATGAACAATTCTTACCATCTGTTCTCGTTTTGGTGCGATCTCCATTATTGCAGGTAAGACAAAAGTACATTAAAAGAACACATTCAAATTAAGATTTAGACACATTTCAAAAATTTGTAATACGTTTTAATGTTACGGTATTTTTTTTTACAGGGTTCCGCTTTAAATTGCACTTTGGAACTATTTCAAGCTCTTGTGCAGACACAACTGTCTGGCTTAGATTATGAATCTCTCGTATCTAAGTTAATGGAGCCAGTGTTAATTGGCAGAGATACGTCTTCCCGACCCCAAACTGAACAATTGCAATTGCATAAACAGGCCTATCACTCTTCAGCTAAGTGTATTGCGGCTCTAACTCAACAATGTCCGCAGGTAGCCACGCCACTAGCAACAAAACTGATAACGGAACTCCTGAAGCGGAACGATACTCAAATTATTTTTTGCCTTTTAACAATTGGTGAAATCGGCCGACACTTTGATTTGAGCTCTATACAGATATTGCCGCAGACTATCATTGAATGTTTTGGAGCCACCTCTGAGGATGTGAAAGCGGCTGCCTCTCATGCTTTGGGTGCTGTATCCGTTGGTAGTCTGCAAACTTATTTGCCACTCATTTTGAAAGAAATTGAAGCTCAGCCGAAGCGGCAGTATTTGCTTCTTCATTCATTAAAGGAAGTCATTTCTTCACTATCGACGACTCCGGCTGGACTAGCACAGCTGTTGCCGTCAGTACCATCAATATGGTCTCAACTTTTCAAGCATTGTGAGTGTTCCGAAGAGGGTTCCCGTAACGTTGTTGCCGAATGCCTTGGCAAGCTGGTACTTGTAAATCCTGAGGAGCTCCTGCCCCAGCTTCAGCAAGCTTTGCGCTCGGAAAGCGCTACTATGCGCACCGTCGTTGTATCTTCAGTGAAATTTACCATTTCCGATCAACCGCAACCGATAGATGTTCTTTTGAAGCAAAGCATTGGAGAGTTCCTGTTTGCTCTGCGCGATCCGGACCCACATGTCCGTCGGGTTGCTCTCGTGGCTTTTAATTCAGCTGTGCATAATAAGCCAAGCTTAGTGCGCGATTTGCTGCCCACCCTATTGCCATGGTTGTATTCGGAAACGAAGGTGAAGAGCGAACTCATACGCGAAGTGGAAATGGGTCCATTTAAACATACCGTTGACGATGGACTTGATATACGCAAAGCGGCTTTTGAATGCATGTATACGTTGCTTGAGCAAGGGTTAGATCGTGTCGATGTTATGCAGTTCCTGGATCATGTCCAAGCTGGTCTTTGCGATCACTATGATATTAAGATGTTGACGTACCTAATGACTGCACGTTTGGCAGTTTTATGTCCCGATAAAGTTTTATTAAGTATGTTTCCTTATACCTATCTGTACACATTATATACTTATTTGGGTGCTATAACAAAATTCCAGGACTGGACCAGTTTGTTCAACAACTTCGCGATACATGCACCCATAAGGTAAAGGCAAATTCAGTTAAACAAGAGTATGAAAAACAAGATGAGCTAAAACGTTCTGCCCTGCGTGCTGTATCTGCTCTTTCAAAAATACCCAAAGCAAGTATGTATTATGCAATTAACTAAAACAATTTGATTTCCCATTGGGTTTTTCTTTCTCTTCTTGTTAAAGACAAAAATCAACATTTAATTGATTTCCTCAAGTCAATAAAGGAAACCCCGGAATTATTTAAGATCTATGATTATGTGCAGAAGGATTCAATCACTGGCAGTGCAGATATTATTGCTATGGACCAGAGCTAAAACAGTAAAATCAATTCGTTTTAATTTAATACAACCTTTATTGCTTTGATTGATGTATTAAGAAAATATACGCATGTATCATCTTTCTGATAACATTTACGTTTCTCAAATAAGCAATAAATGAAGACTCTTCATTTGATTAAAATGCATTTAAAGAAAATATATATATAATATATTGAAAATATCTACGATAGGGCTGTTCATAATAAAGGTTTTTTTTAATGTCTATAAGGAAAAAATCTGGAATAATTTTAATTTCGATCACGAAACCACAATGTACTTTGGGATTTCAAGAAAAAGTTAGATAAGCAATATATTTTAAGCTCACTCTTCACTTTCTGGCTGAACGCGATATTGCTAAGACCCTTTATTTTAGTAATTTGATTAGGCCGCCTAACATCGAGCTGGCAAATTTGTTTGGTAGAATTAAAATATATATTGATTTGTTGTTTTTCCCATTTACAAAGATAGTTTATATGATTTGATTTAACAATTTTAACTAAAGTAACTGGAATTTCTTAATGTTACGTTTGAATTTTGTTCTCGATGAAATTCTCAAGCTGCCTGCTTTGATCTTTTTTTCTCAGACTCATCGTCAGAACTGTTGGGTTTCGTTGAATTAACGCTGCCATCTGAAGGTCCGCTGTCCGAAACAGTCTCTGGTGGGTGCTCAAGTACATGGTCAATGATACCTAGGGTTCTTGCCTCCTCTGGGGTCATAAAGTGATCACGTTCCATACGTTGGCACATTTCTTCATATGAATTTTTGGCATGCTTTACATAAATTGCAGTAAGCTGTCGCTTAATTTTAATTATCTCCTCTGCATGAATAAGTATGTCAGTCGCTTGACCCTAGAAAAAAAGGAGCGAGTCAAAAGGCAATCATAAAATTGTTTAATCGATCATTTTAAATACCTGGGCTCCGCCAGATGGTTGATGTATCATGATGCGAGCATTTGGCAAAGAGTAGCGCATGCCTGGTGCTCCTGCAGCCAATAAGAGCGATCCCATCGAGCATGCTTGCCCCACGCACCATGTTGCAATCGGCGGCTTCACATATTGCATCGTATCGTAGATGGCTAGGCCAGCTGTAACAACGCCTCCCGGCGAATTGATGTACAAATGAATGGGCTTGTTAACGTTTTCCGACTGTAGGAAGAGCAACTGTGCCACTACGGTAGAGCTAATGTCGTCCGTGATATTGCCCATCAAACAAATGATTCGCTCCTTCAATAGCCGTGAGAATATGTCATAGGCACGTTCTCCTCTCCCGGTTTGCTCAACTACCATAGGAATCAGATTTATTCCACGAACAGAATTCGATCGAGAGAAGCATTGTGCCTTTAATTTAAGAACACGTTTTTTTTTTTAGAATTCCAAAATTTGCAAGATGAATTGTGGAGTAACTTACAGAAGTTTTGTGAAACAAGCTGGTTAAAGCGTTCTTCAACATGTTTTGACTTTTTGGCGTGTATCCAAGTCCAAACTGAATCGCAGTATTACGCAAAACAGCTGTTTTATGAGGCAGTGATGATAATCATAGCTGAGACGACTGAAAAGGAACACTGACACAAGTAAATGCTTGTTTAATAGGGTTGACAAATGTTACTTTGTTTTTCGATACAAGGTAACAGTTGGGGTATTCATTCATTGGAATTTATCGCTTTGTTTCTTGTTTTCACTTTTATTTATTATAAAGATTGTGATATCTTTCGTTAAATGGATCTTACAAAACCTACCTGTAGCTTTATTAGATTTGAATGAAAAGCAAGACTTCGAAATCATTTAGAAAGGAAAAACATGGTTAAAAATATGCATTAACATGGATTAATTTTACTTAATTTGTGTTTATATGTATTAGGTTATAGTCTAAAATATGCCGACTTACCTTATTTCTCCAAGGATTAAACTAATAAAAAGGTAAAATTTCGTAAAGTGCAGCTACTTCGTACAGCGCTATACGATTGGGACTCAATGAAAATTACAGGTTCGGACTCATCAAGTTTGCTGTTTTAACTCACTCTCTGTCATTCAGTAACAAAACGGAAGCGAGTGCGAACTGACGTATGTACATGAATACTTTTGTACATATTTATGTATGTACATATATACTGAAATAGTATTGAAAGTGCAATTTTCACCACAAAACGGTAAACGCAGCCAACAATTTTGTGCGAAAAAAAATAATTTGAGTTAAGCAATCATGCCGATGACATATTTGAATGACCACATAATGTACATACATATGTATGTACATATACATTTTCACAGACTCAAGAAACGGTTGTATGTATTATTTATGGATTTAAAGTGTGTATACTTCAATTACCTGTTGCACTTGGACATTATTTAATTATCGATACCATATCATACATGGGTTTTAAATATTTCCACCTACAGTTGTGTTTAAGTGTTCTGTAAATGGAAAGACTTAGGAAACGAACTGTTACATACTTATATATGTGCATATATGTATATGTGAATACATATTTACAAGAAATGTCGTTTTTGCATTGTGTTGTGTTGTGGTGATATTTTTACATGTACATACATATATGTATGTATGTTTGTATGTAATTAAAGAGACGTGGCAACAGGTCCGTTGAAAACTGTGGCCCAGGGGCGGAACTACATTCACATAATGTGCACATACACATGTATTTATGCTTATGGATAAATTAAATGTGTTGAAGCAAAACGGTGACAACTTAGTGTTTGGAATATATCAAATAATACCTACATATGTATTTGTATTTGACATTTAAGTGAAGACAAATTATATTGTATTTGTATGTTTCCAGTGTTCCACATTGATCAAAAACACAACTAGTGATGAAGTTTTAAGTTTGCTTTACATTGAAGTCAACAAAAAGCGCATTTAATGATGGTCTACCCTGAGGAACCCTTCTGGGTTTTACCAAACAATTTCTATGAAGATCGGGATTACCGAGGTAAAAATCATAAAATTGAATCTATTCTATATAAATCGTAATAAAATATATTTTTAATTATATTTAAGTCAATGTTGTGGAAGCCTTACAAGAGTTTTGGCAAATGAAACAGTCACGGGGTGCTGAGCTTAAAAACGGAGCTCTTGTTATTTATGAGTCAATTCCTTCAAACAGCCCACCATATGTGTGTTTTGTAACGTTGCCTGGCGGCAGTTGCTTTGGGAGTTTTCAGGTAAATAATTGAGGAAAACTGTGTAGTTCATTTAATTAATTATAATTTTTTCTAGAATTGCCCAACAAAAGCAGAAGCAAGGCGAAGTTCGGCTAAAATTGCACTAATGAACTCAGTATTTAATGAGCATCCTTCTCGCCGAATAAGCGATGAGTTTATCGAAAAAGCTGTTCAAGATGCACAAGCTTCTTTCAAGGGTACGGTGCAGAATAGCGAAGGGCAAGAGTCCGGCATTGCAGCATTTAGGTAAAGAAAATAGTTTCAATTTTTTTTATTCACTTTGCAAATTAAAATTTGTAATAATTTACATAGGTTCATGTTAGAAGCCAATAAAGGAAGAACGATGTTGGAATTTCAGGAATTAATGACCGTATTTCAACTATTACACTGGAATGGATCACTAAAGGCTATGCGGGAGCGCCAATGTTCTAGACAAGAGGTCGTAGCTCATTACTCGAATCGTAGTCTGGATGATGAAATGCGCGCACAAATGGCACTAGACTGGATTGCACGCGAACACGAAAATCCTGGCGTTCTCCGAAGGGAATTGCTTTTGGCAGAACGTGAGCTCGACTCCTCACGTATGGCAGGACGGGAGTTGCGCTTTCCCAAGGAAAAAAAGGACATATTAATTATAGCTCATAACCAATTAGGTGGCAGCAATTTGGGCACCACATCCATCGACAATTGATTAACAAAGCATCTAAACTGGAAACAAATAATTATTATATATTTTTTTATCATGTGAATTTTATGCGTCATTCAAAGTACACAGACAAGAATAACCCTCATTAGACCAACGAGTCTTACTTACCGTTTATCTATTGGCAAATCATATGATCTCGAGTTCTGTTCGACCCACGCAAAAAAAAGAACAATCAAGACCCTTTTTTACTTTTCTGTATTCTAAAAATATCAACGCTCTCGTTTTCAGACATGCGCTTGAAAGTGCAAAAAAAATTGGAAATTGTGATTTTACTGCATTTACAGATTTATTTCCCAACTTACATATCTTAAATAGAATAATTTGAATATTTATGTATCAAAATTGCCAGAGCGCAAAGCGCCTTGCTTAGAGGCAAAAACGACTTAGATAAATTATTTCATTAAAATTATTAAAACGGTCTAATAAGGCGAAACAAATTATAATTGGAATAAAATAAAACTAAAAATATCTAATTACGCATCTTTTTCTCTTTTGTTATATATCTGTGTACAAACTTATGTATCTGTTAGCTTATACTTTTTGAATATAATAGGCAGGTTACGGATAAATTCTCTTCAGTATTCATGTTCCAAACAGTTGTGCAAATCAAAGGAGATTAAATTTGGTTTATGAATTTCTTAAATTCTCTTTTAAACAAATATTATAAAATGTTAGTATACCATTAAAAATACTTTTTATGTTTAGAACCGTGTTCAAAATATAATTTATAAGGAGAAATAAGTAACATTAATAAGGTTTTACTGAATACCAATGAACAATATTCAACAACATTAAACACAAAAATGAAAAATTATCTGGAATTCGGATCTAAATACATTTCAAATAAATACATTTTCGAAAACGGGAACAGGGATGAAAATATATATTATCAATCATTCCTTTTTACAGAAGTAATCGATTAATTTATACCGATAGTTTTCACTTTCACACATATCTAACTAGAATTAAATGGAAGTTGGGTTTAAGACTTAAATATGAGTTGTAACTATGCGGATGGTCTATCACCATACGAAAACAAGGGGATTCTCGGCATTCCTGAGGTAAAAAAATACAAAAATATGTCCAAAGTAATCATACTTGATTTTGTTTTAGAATTTCGACAGTAAAGATGTTGTGGAAATTAAATGCAAAGAGCTGGCCCTCTATTTAAAAGAGTCTAAGCATGTTGTTATTCATTCGGGCGCAGGAATAAGTACATCAGCTGGAATACCCGATTTCAGAGGACCCAAAGGGGTTTGGACTTTGGAAGAGAAGGGTGAAAAACCGTCATTTAATGTATCCTTTAATGAAGCGAGACCTACCAGGACACACATGGCTATACGCGCTCTGGTAGAGGCCGGATACGTTCAGTATGTCGTTAGTCAGAACATTGATGGCCTCCATTTAAAATCTGGCTTGTCGAGAAAATACCTGTCGGAGCTGCATGGTAACATGTTTGTCGAAAAATGTCAAAAATGCCGGCGAGAATTCGTTCGCAGAACCGCTGTGGAAACTTTGGGTCAGAAGCCTTTAAAGGGACTCTCATGTAGGGCCGCCGAAGTGGGAAGTAGAAGTTGTCGGTCAAGTGTTTTACAAGATACTGTGTTAGACTGGGAGCACGACTTACCAGAGCGTGATTTAGATATGGCAATCATGCACTCGACGTAAGTTCACAATGTGAATGTGTGTGTGAACTTCACATGTGTTAAAGGTGTTTGTATTTTCTCGCTATTTTCTGAAACCAAACACTTCATTTCCTGTAGAATGGCTGATTTAAATATAGCTATGGGAACAACATTGCAAATTGTGCCAAGCGGAAATCTGCCTCTTAAGAACTTAAAAAATGGTGGGAAACTCGTTATATGTAATTTACAGTCAACTAAGCATGTAAGATACAAAAGAATGCTAGGAAATAAGAGCTTAAGTGAAGAATTTTTCTGTTATCATTCTAGGACAAGAAATCTGACCTTATTATTTCCTCTTACACGGACGATATACTGTCCAAGGTGTGCAAAAGGTTGGGCGTTGAAATTCCCGACTATTTGGAAACGGATGATCCAACAAGCCCAAATTCAGAATCCTCCATCGTAGAATGGACTTTAACTCAAGAATATGTGAAAGCTTTGGAGGACAAATTCAAAGGATATCGGAATGCGATAAGGGCAGAAGGTCGTCAAAAAGAATTTGTTCCAAAAAAGAAACTCAAATCAAATGATAATGACTAAAATAAAAACTTTCAATAAAACTACTTAAATTAAGCGTGTATTTTTATATATAAATCAATTGAATACCTCATTCTATCAGCTAAACAAACCTACAAATTGAAAAATCGATCCAACTTCAAATTAAGTGTTTTTGTATCATATTTTTAAGTTTTGCATTTAAAATTGCATATGTACATACATACATATTTATGTATATTGTTTCCACCACTACACAATCAGTTGTGCGGTCAGCTGTTTTATACATATGTACATGTGTCGGTATCTCTGTGAAAAAAAAAAACAAACAAAATGTTATGCCATATACAGCGAAAAAGTTTTTTCAATGTTCAAAGAATATCTCATCAATTAAGTCGACATTTCTTTGAATTTAACAAAGGCAAGAGGTATGTACTTAAATGCAGATGTAACTTTTAAAACAGTGTAACTCTTATCAACATCTTAGAAAATTTGGACTCTGTGAACAGATTTATGCCCCTGGAAATGTTTCACCAGAACGTGTGGTTCCTGAAAACATTAAAAAACCCGCCTACTACCAGAAACACATGGAACCCGGAAACACCTTGGGCACGCCGGAGATAAAGGATATGGAACAACAGAATGCTATGCGTCTTAGTGGAAAACTGGCTGCTCGAATCCTACGCGAATGTGGCGAGCTGGTTAAAATTGGACGAACTACAGATGAAATTGATGCTTTTGCACATGAGCGCATTATTGCAGCCAACGCATATCCGTCCCCATTGCGATATGCAGGCTTCCCAAAATCAATTTGTACATCGGTTAATAATGTAGCTTGCCATGGAATCCCTGATGATCGCGCCCTGGTGGATGGTGACATAATTAACATAGATGTGACAGTGTATCTCAATGGGTTTCATGGCGACTGCTCGGAAACGTTTCTCGTAGGCAACGTCGACGAGCGTGGTCGCTTTTTGGTGGATTCAACTAGAGAATGTCTGGATAAGTGTATTGCAATTTGCAGTCCAGGCGTGCCTTTTTATAAAATCGGTTGTCTGATAGAAAAACATTGTGTGGAACATCACCTGGAGTCAGTAGCTGCATTTATTGGACATGGTATCGGCAGTTATTTTCACGGACCCCCAGAGATTTATCACTACCGTAAGCAATTTCTATATATATTTAATTGCAGTTAAGGAAAAACTAATACAATTTAAATGACAGATAATGACAGTCCCGGCGAAATGAGCCCTGGAATGACGTTCACAATTGAGCCCATTCTATCACTAGGAGGATCAAACATAGCATTATTAGAAGATGGCTGGACTGCCATTAGCGTTGACGGCGCACGCAGCGCACAATTCGAGCACACTATATTGATAACTGAAACAGGATCTGAAATTCTTACCAAAGAACACTGAATTTTGCTAAAAGTTGTTCCCTTATTGTTGGTAAACCTAAATTAAACATCAAGAATTGCAGTTGTCCAATATGAATTTTTATTGACAATTTTGTGTGTATTTTTAGTGCCTAAGAATGTATAGATAAAATATCAATAAATATGCAGCCGGTTGC
Source organism: Drosophila emarginata (assembly GCA_037075365.1). Taxonomy (NCBI): domain Eukaryota; kingdom Metazoa; phylum Arthropoda; class Insecta; order Diptera; family Drosophilidae; genus Drosophila; species Drosophila emarginata. The sequence goes on from JBAMCD010000119.1 coordinate 4,186,049, forward strand.
TTTTTGGTGCAGTTTGTGATTAAGATTAACTTTGCTTTTTCATCGCTTTAGGTGAATTGAGAGGCTTGATCTGAAAAGCAATTAACTGCATATGGCATTAGATTTTTGCACAGGTTTCTGTATAGGTAGAAACAATTTGAATTCTGGCGGTAGTTCGTCCTCTGAGTACAAGCGGTCAGAGAAATAGACCCGCCTGATGCGGCAATTTGCATGGATCTGGACTCGCAACGTTTCGACATAGTTGGTGCCATAGGCTCGTCGCGTGAAATCAGATAAGTTGAATTGAATCTGATTCCAGCCTTCGTCCAAGCGCATAGGCATCGTACAAATGAACGGCTTCACTCGGGTGGTCGACTGATAATTGCTGGCTCGGAACCTACGACGGACGTTTTTGTCATCAAGAACCTAAAAATATACCGCATTATTTAAATAATTATGATAGACCCTTTGTTTGCGTTGCACGCTACCCACCTGTACTTCAAACGTAAAATATTTCTTCATATTTTTGATGATCATTACCAGAAATGGCAATTTTATCCCGAGCGTCTTTTTAGGGTCAGCCGGACATGTGATAAAAGTGGTGCTGACATTGGTACCAACTATTTCTAACACCAAGCTCTGAATGTCGTTATCAGTTATTCTTTTTATATGGCCATTGCGAACTTTCTTGTCCCATAGCTGCAGAGGCTTCGAACCGATGCTATAGAGGATCGACAGAAATCCAGATTGAAATGTGTTTTTGAACATTTCGCGGTTTGGTTGGCGTTGGGGGTACCAAAATACTGCGGAAACTTAGCTCTTTTAATTTTTCAAGTGGCCAGTGGACGTTGGCCTATTAATTTTGAGCAGCCAGCACTAGAACAAACTACGAACATGTATACAAAACTATACTAAATTTTCAGATGTCAATAAATTTGTTACAAATTTTTGTTTTTGTGTTGTCAATAGCAATGGAGTAGTGTTAGAAAACGTTTTACTTAAGGGTGCTTTCGCCGGCGTTTATGCATTAGCCATTGTTAAGATAAGTTTCTATTTGTATATATTCACCATATTATTGAAATGTACGATTGTGAATTAATTTACATATTTTTTGTTTAAAAAGGACTAGCCATTTTGGATTATTACAGCTACAGAAATCTTATTACACTCTATTTAAGACACATAGATAAAGTTCCAATAGTAAATGGTGGCAACCGCTGTCATTTTATAAAATCACAATTCCTATTCTTAATTTTTATCAATTTCAGAGAAATATTTGTTACGGATCTGTATCCACCCTTTTCATTTTTATATGTTTTTTATTCAATCTTTTTTGTTTCGCTACAAATTAGGTAATTAAGCTTATCCTAGCACATTCAAATTTTACAAATATAAATCAAAATCTATTCTGTTGCTGGTATAGAAATTTGTATTCTCGCCACATTTGCGGACATAGACTCCGCTTTTAAAATAGTCTCCTTTAGACCAATTGAACATTTTTTCAGTAGAGAATGGTCCTTGGACTTCGGTGTCATTCAGTTTCCACTTAAATTCCCAAAGAACTTCTGAAGATTCCGAAACTATTGTACTTGAAGGCTCTGCTTGTCTAGACTTTTCCGATACAGGAGCCTTTAAGCGCTCAGATTCTTTTGCTGCGAAATCATCAGCATACATGTCGAATACTTCACTCGCCTTTGCTTTACTAGAGCTTGGCAAGTTGGCGAGTTTCGATCTAATCTTTTCAAAGGTCTCTTCATATATATCCATGTTTCCTGTCTTGGAAAGAATTTCATTAGCTAGAGCGGTTAATTCCGAAATTTTTTGCGTTTCTTGATCAACAATGCCACTCTTTTTTCGCTTCAATTTTTCCAGAGTCGACAACTTCGGGCGCTGACTGCCCAATCTTTTTAGGGTCATTTGAACACTCTCTCCTGCTTCCATATACTCAAGCATTTTATTATATGCAATGGACAAGTTAAAGGCATTATCTGCTGCCGGCCGAGAATCATCAGAGGAATTTGAGTTGGAGTCGTCGTCGTCTTTATTTGGGTCAAAGTAATTTTTATCTTTCTCAACCTAAGATGGATTGGGGATTGTTATTAGATTGTTAGAATTTGTTTTAAATTTATATCTATACTATACACCTTCATCCAGTCGATATTGTCCAACCAGTTGTCTTTGATTTCTGTATCTTTGTTCCAATGATAGTGTCCATCCTTATCGAAATGTCCTTCCTCCAGTTCTTCTCGCATATTAAAGGGCGTTATTTTTACATCATCTTCTATTTTGGCAGTTCCTTCCTCACCCCCTTCAATGTCACTATCGTTAAGACTCTCACTGTAAACACAAATAGAATTACGATACGTAGTACATATACATTTTTTAATTTTACCGTTCATAATCATCCGAGTCATCCTCATCCGAATCAAGTGTGTGCTTCTTATCATATCTATCATCATTATCCTTTGAGGTGTGTTTTCTTTTAGTAGCCATTATTGTTAAGGGTTTTAAGAAGCCACAAGAAAGGTTTCTCCACTCCGACTATTTACTATGTTTAGTGTAACCATTTTTCGTGGCAAAAATTTGGACAAACAATGAACAGTGGGATATCGATATACTACAAAATATTTGATGTGTGAAATCGAAATTTGAACTGATTTCATCCTTGCAAGGAAAAACACTGAGGAATACAATAATGTTGAACCTATTAGAATTGGCGTAATAATTAAAACATACTCTCATATACAGTAAAACAAAGATAAAGATGTGATTCGCGTACATTTAATAATTTTTATTGATATATATAGACCTCTTGTGGAATCGAAGTACTATCTTTCCAACGAAACCATATCACGACATATAAAGAAGGCAGATACCAGCGCCGCTATTTGCGCACCTTCAGTACACCCTTTGGCTAGACGTTCCTCAATCTGGGCCAATTTAATGATTAGTTTGTTCATAACAGACATAGGTAGTTCCACTATTTAAAAAAAGTGTCAATTATTTCTCCAGCGATAGGTTATAAGTCCTACTTACGTCTCATAACATATAAGTGTAGTTCAGTAAGAATGTCCTCCAGGGCAAGTCCGCGCCTTGATTTAGCATCTTCGATTACTAAGTTAAACAAAACAAAATTGGTTAATCGTAATATTTCTCTAAAATAAGAAATATCCTTAATGGTTTTCAAACTCATTTTGATTATAGAATAAGATATAGACGAAAAATTATGTTCTTCTGCGTTACTTACCTTTAAATGCTGCCCCAAAGGACTCCCCAGAAAGGAGGGCATTTAATATCTGTTCAGTATCTTGTTTCAATGGATAGCCTACACACATGTAGACATTGTTCTCGTTGACCTCGTTAAATGCCATAACCGTGCTCTGCAACACGTTTAATACTTTTCGCATGTCACCTTTGGCAAGTGTTAGCAATGCTTTCTTTCCATCATCTGTGATAGTTACACTGAAAACAAGGCGGAAAATAAAGCAATTTTACCAATTGGTATCCTTACGTAGGCATTTACTTACGACTCCGAGTCGACAATCTTATCAAGCCGAGGCAACATTTGTTCTGGTGAAAGCGGTGCGAATCTAAAGCGGGTGCAACGCGACTGTAACGCAGGTATTATCTTGCTAAGGTAGTTACAGATGACACAAAAACGGACGTTTTCGGTGTACTTCTCTATGATTCGTCGCAATGCATTTTGAGCATCATTAGTCATCGCGTCCGCCTCGTCCAATATAATGAGCTTGAACGTTCCGCAAAAAATGGTTCGCGTGGATGCAAAGTTTAATATCTGACCACGCACAATTCCGATGCCTCGATCATCAGATGCGTTTAACTCCAAAACCATTGACTTAAACTGTGCCGGGGAATAAAGCTGCCGCGCACAGGCTAAGATGGTGCTGGTTTTGCCGGTACCGGGTGGACCATAAAACAGCAAGTGAGGAAGCTGTTTTTGCCCAATAAATCGGTTAACTAATATTGAAAACATGTTTATTGTAAGATGTTTGAAAGTACTTTTAGTTGGACATATATGTCTTTAATTACTTGTTGATATAATTTCCTCGTGTGATATCAAGTCTTCCAAGCTGCTTGGCCGATACTTCTCCACCCTTTAAAAAATGATACTCATGTTAGAACAAAATGTATAAGATTATCCAGCGGTTCACTTACCAAGGTATTCGAATGGCAGATCCATTATTATCAACCATGGACATTTTAGTACTCTAAATAAAACTTTAAAGATGCTTTGCCAAGCCTGGACTCTAAACAAATGCCCATTCGCGCCGTTTTTTAGTCGATAACGTTAGTAAGCCATGTTGCTACCGATAAAAAGAAAATATATCGAACTTGCAAAAATATCGCTACCTTCCCATTCGGTTGCATTTCGTAACATTTAAAATGTTTAGCAAAATAAATTTTGTATTATACATATTATAAAAATCTTTTTAGCCTTGCGAAAAGATAGTATTAATTTTAATCAGACGTTTTGAATGCATAGAAGGAAATAGTCGACTATATCATTTAGAAACTATCGGTTGATAATAAAGTTTCGGACTGTTACTTATTTTAGACTTACTTATTTTCTCACTTTAACAGTTTGTATTTAATTAACTTTTTATAATTAAATAAATTTGTATACTTTACTGTCTCCTTCCTTTCATCAGTATTAGTTAACTATATCCTTAGTTTACTATACAAAAACTTCAAAAAATTGCTCGGTTACAACTAGAGTATAGAAACTTCGGTGGGGACTAATTTATTACGGCCCTCTTGAAACTTAAGCATTTTGCTATATATCGTAGAAATTTGTACCTTACTAATAACATTTATAATTCAATTTTATAAAGGACACTAAACAAAAAACATTTAAATTGCAAAATGCTAATGGGGTAATAGGGTTTTCCTTTATGATTGAATTGCCACCATCATATTAGATACATCATTTATGTTGTTATAATTTACATTGGTAAGTGCTACCTGCAATTACAGCTGTCAATCAAGAGCCAACAGTTAACTATATAAGCCGGGGCATTGTGACTGTCCTTTCAGACGGATTTTAAATGAAGAGTTTATATACGGCTTTTGTGATATTAACGGTTTGTGTAGCTCGAGGATCGAACGAAGTTATGGATTTATCGGTTATAATAAACTTTATTGTTAATTTGGTTAAAACAAAAGATACTATCTTATTTCTGTGCTCTGAGAAAGGTAAACTGATTTACAATTGCTTATTACAATTAATCTACTTCTATCATAGGATTTGCACAGAAGTTTTTTGGATTTTTTAAAAACGGGACTAAGAAAATTCCAAATTTCCAATATAAACATTGATTTCTTTTCTTCATCAATAATCAAATTAAATAAATTTTTGATTTATAAAATTATATTAATTTCCGTTTATTAAAAAGATTTGCACCGGACCGCTATTGCTTTAATGGAACATAATCAATTTGTTTATCCTGTACATATAAACGAACCATTCTCCTTACCAAGGATTTTATCCAGGGATAACTATGCTCGAACAGCTGTTGTAGTAAATACAGGCTGCAATGCTTCGACAGAACTTCTTACAGAAGCTTCTAATAACAGATATTATAATAAAACATATCAATGGCTTCTTTGGGGAGTTGATCGAGATGTGGATAGCATACTTCCATCTGAATTGGACTACATTGGTCCAAATGCGCAGATCACATATGCCAATAGAACAACTAATGGATATGCATTGTGGGATGTTCATTCCAAAGGCCGACATTTAAAATCGGTATTGGAACTTAGCTTGGTAGCTACTGTATTGACTGACAATGGTACTACTCATCTAAATATAAAAAACGATATTTTTAAATTACAAAGCATTGGGAACCGCGGACAATTTAACGGTCTAATTTTGCGAGGAGCGTGTGTAGTATGTATAAATCCAACTTTAGATAAAGTTTCTATTACTTTTTACATATACATACACATGTACATATTTGGTATTAACTTGCTGAAGTAATAATTACATATCATGAAGTATTGTAAACTGTATAGTAACTTTAAGACAGATGGAGATATACGAATTTTCCTTTAACTCATGTTTTACATTATTCATACATAACAGATCGACAAAGAGGATATATTTACTAATGACCAAATCGAAGCAATTCTTTCCCGACCGGAGAAAGATTCTGGGGTGGCAGCCTTCATAAAATATCATTATGAATTATTGGGGCTTTTACGAGATCGATTTAATTTCACTGTTAGGTTTCGTAACTCAAGAGGTTGGGCTGGACGACTGGGGAATTCAACATTTCGTCTTGGACTGTTGGGAATTATTATGCGAAATGAGGCAGATATAGCAGCATCCGGTGCATTTAATCGTATTAACCGATTTGCTGAGTTTGATACTATCCATCAAAGTTGGAAATTTGAGACGGCGTTTTTATATAGGTTTACTCCAGATTTAGACACACATGGTAAAAGTGGAAATTTCCTAGCGCCTTTTAGCAAGAATGTATGGATGTTTACTATTGGCACACTAGCAGCAATTAATTTAGCTTGGGTACTTTTTGAAACTATTAACTGTAGATGGAGTCCTAAGCTAACAAAATTTAAAGAGAATGTGGGATCAATAAACGAACATGTGACCTTAAATAGACTCGTAGTAGTTGCAAGTGAAAGAAAGATTCAAACGAACTGGACAGAGCGCAGTCTACAAACTTTTGGAGCTGCATGCCAGCAGGGAATGGACCCAATTCCAAAAGATATTCCATCCCGTTCTTTGGTGGTGACAATATTTCTTTTTTCTTTGGTGATGTACAACTATTATACATCCTATGTAGTTGGTGGATTGCTTAGCTCATCTGATCAAGGTCCTGCTACAGTTGACGAAATAACATCGAGTTCCTTAAAATTATCATTTGAAGATATAGGATATTACAAAGTCTTATTTCGAGTGAGTACCTAGTTTTAACTGTCTAATATCATAGCTTTTTAAAATGTTTACTCTTGATGTGTTTATTTCAAAGGAAAGTAAAAGTCCTGTGGTAACAAGGCTAATGAGTAACAAATTAGCTATGTTGAGAGCCCCAAATGAATTGCCTATTTATACCCACATTGAAGAAGCCGTTCCATATCTTAAAACAGGTGGATTCGCCTTTCATTGTGAAGTTGTTGATGCCTATCCAATGATTGCTGAATTGTTTGATGCTACTGAAATATGTGATCTACGTGAGGTATCTGGTCTAATGGAGGTTGAAATAATGAATTGGATTGTCCATAAAAACAGCCAGTATACTGAAATTTTTAGATCTGCGTATGTTCATTTAAAGTTCCCGTTGTATTTCTATTTCAAAGCTGTCTTATTTACAGAATGTGTTATGCACGGGAAACCGGGCTGGTTGAGCGCATTCTCCGACGACGTCAGATGAAAAAGCCAACCTGCCAGTCCTTGTATACTGTATACCCAGTTACAATATCAGGAGTGACCTCGGCATTTATTACGTTGATAAGTAAATAAAAAAACATAAATAAATAACGTTATAGTACAGCTGTTTTTAAAATTTTTTAGTCGGAATGCTCATATCTCTCTTTATTTTGCTCTTGGAATTAGCTTATGCGAAAGTGCCGCTAACAAACTGTATTTCCTTTCAACGAGTAAACATATAATTGTAATTCATGTTTTGTTTATCGGCAATCTTATTAATGTATTCAATAACTCATCTATCTAAAAAAGTATATTATTACATAATATTAATATTAACAAAACAACAAATGTATTGTGATACACATATATAGCACTCATCTACATGATTTATTCAGTATTTATAGTAAATAATTTTCAATCAGAATTATTAATATTAAATATTATTTCATTACAATTTATATTATTAGTTTTGCTGAAATAATGATAACGAGAAATCAATAATCTAAAGACCATTCGTTCTCGGCAATAAATGAATCAACAACTTCTTTCATTGAGAAATTTGGTATTAGCTGATCCTGTGTAAGCTTCACACGTGTAACAGGATCAAAATGTCCAACTCGCTGCAAATGCTCTTCGATATCTTTACGTTCGTATGTTATACCTGATGGAGTTATCACTGGATCAGTTAAAATTTCGAAACTTATTTTGCCACAAAGAAAATCAGGAACATCTCGTTTCTAAAAATATAATTATTTGTAATTAATTTATTAAATCAATAATATATTATATTATTATATATTATAAAAAAAAAATAGGCAGAACCCAAATTCCTTAGAAATTGATTGGTATTTTTAACGTCAGTAATACATACCCTTCGACGTTCATCAACTTTAGCAAATATGTTGTTGAGTTCTTTGATATGGTCATCCTAAAAGGAAAAAAATATAACTTTAATTAATATATAATCAATACAATCAATCAAACTGAATTTTACTGCACTTTTTACTTTTTGTAATTTATAGAATTCAATAATTATGTAAATACGTACACATTCCTGTTCAATTTCCTGTTGTTTATCCTTAAGATTTTCCTCATTAATATTTTCGTTTAATTTCAAATTGGCTAGTCGGCTTTCCATGTCATCTTTTATTAGGCTGTAAATAATTAATTAAATAATAAGTGCTGGGTTACAAAGGGCACTGTCGATTTTCCAAGTAGAAACAGCCCCCAACCAAACCAAATCAACTGTTAAACTATTAACCTTCAAATTTATTTGGCTTAATATTCAGACATGTCTGGCCCTAAGGAAATGCTTTGATGAAATCGGAGGAAAACTAACTTTTTTGTAAGAGTTGGGTTTCTCTAACTGAATGGTCCACAGATCGTAAAAAGTCAATTCCGTTTCCGTTTTTTAAAAACATGGCTGTACACACACTGCCAAAATAAAAGTACAAAAAAGTATTGAAGTATTAAAAAATTTTACTGAGAAGCCAAGGCTGACGATTTTATAGATAAACCAAAGCTAAATTGTGCAGAGCCGATAATTGCTCAGGCCGGAACCAGACTTGTAATTATATTTGACAAAATGTTAATGACTCTAGATTTCTCATGTTTACTTAAAAACGAATTTGTTTATTCTTACCGATTCAAATAACTCTGCAATTCAATCTCCTGATGTATTCGCTTCTCCTCCATAACATTCCAACGTTTTTTGCGTGCCAATCGCAATTGTAATGTGATATCATCTCCGAAATTTTGCTTTTGTTCCTTAGACAAATCGTATGCTGGAAGAACGTTTATTGTTATTAAAATTGACATTCTAATGGATTTTTTGAATCATTCTAACCACGTTGGAGATGTTTTATTGCTTCATCAAAGCTGTCTATTTCCATAAGACCTTGTCCTAGGAAAAAGTGTCCTTTCAATAAGTTTCCGTCTATGTCCAGCGCACGTCGACAATCCTGACAGCACAGTTCCCAACGTTTCAGTTTTAGGTGGCAAAGGGCACGATTCGTAAAATAGGTAGCATTTGTAGGATTCTTTATCTGTATGTATTTAAATGAGAGTAACTTTTTGGGCTTCCAACTACTTATGATGATAGTTACTTACAATAGCTTTGGAGTAGCAACTAATCGCGTCGTCATATTTGCGGGCTACAAACAAACAATTGCCCTGTTCTTTTAATTGCAAGTCCGATAAATTTGTCGTAGAATAAATGTGTTTGCTTGTCATGCTGATAATAGATTCTGCTTCTTCCTAACAATTAAAGTCGGAAAAGTTGCACAAATCAGCTGAGTTACAGCCAAAGCCAGAGAATTGATCGAATTTGCATAAACAGGTGCTTTTTGACTCCTGATTATATTTATGTACATATGGATGTATGTACACATACGATGAACGAAAACGATAGTCTAAATTGTTTCAGGGCTGTCAAACATGGATAAGGCCAACCATTTTTGGTTTTATGGGTTAGTCTGTAATGTAGTATCAAACTAAGAAAAACGGTTTGCTAAGGACAACTTTGGGTGCGATTCAAAGATTCATAGTGTAGTTTAAACATAATTACCAAAATAAATTATAGCTTTCAATGGCTAATTTTTTTAATTACAGCTAAAACTAGCTTTTTACAGCTAGAAAATGAGCTAAAATTAAAATAAGTGTTGCAAAATATATTCATGTAGTGGAAACAGCTTACTTAGAATTGAAAATTTGAAAAACATAACTTTAACACATTTTCAACTTAAAATGCATATAACATCCATAGAAAGAAAATTCCGTGTTATACTTCAGCTGTTATCTATTCAACACAACAGCGTCTCCAGAGATAAAAACAAATTACTTTGCGTTACTTTACTAGATTGCTGTTTTCAACACTAGCAATTTAAATCTCTTTCCTACATTTCCTAACACTAATTTTGGAGTTGCAATAGTGTTCAATTTATCGATACATAACGAATTAATTTATTGGAAATTAATTTGCAATTAAAAAAACATATATGAAGTATTACGAACATCTAAAACACTCGAATGTAAGAGAATATAATTTCAATATTTCATTATAATTTAAAGTGTCATTTTAGCATACTTAAAACATATGTTTTTCCTCTTCACCCCTGTTTAAGACAGCCAGAAAGATATCGTTTTTTAAATTTACCTGACTCTGCCCAAGCGTCGATTGTTAATGATCATTTAGATAATAAAAAGAAAAAGAAGGAAAACAAAACGTGAATCCAAGCGAAACCAGAAAGATTTAACCATCAAAATATAAAAGTGAGTACTTCTGTAATGCCCGAATAATTTGAATGTTTGTCATTTACAATGGATTGTATTTAAATTTTTCAATTGTGCGTGTGTTTAAGTAAAGGAATCGCACCTTGCACAAAAAACAACAGCAATCCAAAATCATGTCTGAGCTGGGAAAATTCCAAAATAATCCTGCATGGCGGGAAAAACTGCGCGAATATTTATTAAAGGATCGGTAAATATCTAAGTAAACCTATCCCTTGCTAGATGTTTGACAAGTAGAATAAACTGTAGGAAATTTTTATCGCCCATCAGAGAAAAAATTCAATTCAATTTTAAAGAAAAAATAAGATTTATAAATATTTTAATTTTTCAGTCCACCACCTAAGAAGCTAACCCAGGAGCAAATAATGGAGCAGGAAAATAACTCTCGTTATAGCTTGGACATTGACGAAGACTTGAAGAGGTTCCCACCAAAGGCAAAGATCGTAAATCAGCCGGATGAACCGGTAAACGACCAACTTAAAAGTAATATTTTACACAAAGTGGCAGACGACACGTTCTCTGCAATGGAGCGTATGTGCGATAAAAGTGGCTCCGATCCAGATAGCACATTATTTGAATATTTAAACAGCGATGATAAAGATCAGATAATTCATTTGGCCAAGGACCGAATGGAAATCTTAAATGAGAATAAAGAATTTGCAGATGATACGTTCTCTGCCATGGAACGCATGTGCGATAAAAGCGGATCCGATCCAAATAGTACCTTATTCCAGTATCTACACAGTGACGATAAACAACAAACCATCCAATTGGCCAAAGATCGAATGGAATTAACAAAGGAAAACAAAGGTATTGAATCTTTAAACCGTTTATTTGCTGATATTACCACTCATGATCAATTGGACATGGAAAGCCCAGCAAAAGGTGTGGAACACACATTATTAGAGGATATTGAAGCACCTTCTCGCTTTTGGGATAATGATTCATCTGTGAGCCAAGAGGCTTCCATCTCCTTCAGCGGTGGAAAAAAGACATCTCCAGTGAAAATGGTTGGACTCTTGCGTCCCTCAACAATTATTGAAACAAATGAAGCAGATGCCTCCACTAGCGCATCCACCAATGCTTCCTCTGTAATGAGTAGTTTTCAGACAGCTACAGGAGTCAAGACAAATATAAGCAGCTGCTATGAAACAGCCACAGATACATCCCTTGGCGATGCAGGCGAAGCTTTAAGCGTAGATAATTTATTTTATGCAGCCATACGCCAAACTAAGCCGAAGAAAGAAGAAAACTGTGAAGAGGACAATACTATAATAGAATTGTCATCCTCAGACGAGGGGGATAGTGCTGATGATCTTAGGGAGTTGCCCACAACCTCCATTAAATCTGAAAATACTTCTGCGCAGAACGTAGACGACGATGACAAAGAGAATTCCAGTTCCATTCATTTTAATAATACCATGGAAGAAATGGAATACATGATGCAAAAAGGGTTGGAATATATTGCTGCTACTGGTCTGTCAGCTCCACCTCAATCTGAATCCACAGCTTCAGTTTTATTTAAGACTCCGGCTATGGCTTCATTGAGGGCTACCGTTCCTACTCCACCTAAGGCTGTTGCCCCAGCTTTCATGGCAGCTCAATCTCCTAAAAAGCTGATCAAACAAAGTACATTTGTATTGTCACCTCAATCGAAATTAAAGTCACCTTTGGCATCCCAGAACAAGAAAGTTGCCTTACCTTCCTCTTACGTGGATCGCTTTGCAATCAAAATGGTACAGCCAAAAAGGAAATTCTTTAAGGATACCCCAGCATCCGCTATAGCCTTGCGTCATCAAATAAAATTAAAGCCACCTACTTATAATCATATCGTTAGTCCTATTCGGACCTATACACACAAATCGGGGACAGCTCCATTGATGAGCCAATTTCATAAAACTGGAAATGAATTTAGTTCTGCAGTCATGACTGAATTAGAGAAAGAGTCACGTCATATTGATATGATGATGATGATGCAACAGCACAACGATGGAGCAAACGACAACGCCTTGGACAAATCAAAAATTGATGGAATTGATCCAACATCACGTTCTTTGCCCAAAAAGGCTTACATCGCATCCAAAATACAGCATGTAAGTCTTTCCTCTTTGGTTCTCCGATAGCTTTTTATATACTTATTTATGTTTCAGCCAGTATTCTGTATTGTTCAAATATTTAAGTATGTAACATTAATATTGGTGGAAGAGCACTAAATTCATTAGAAGTAGAAACTTTGTAGAATGCAGTCTAAAATTTGTGTTTTTTTTTTTCATTTTTCCTGTTGCCAGGTGGTGGATGAACGTACTCACATGCCGATGCCAAATGTGCCTAAAATACAAAAGTATTTAAACTCGGCTATGGAACCCATTGTTTTACGTCATGATGGTAAAATTAAAATGCCTGATGGCCAATCAACAGAACCGTCAGCAGGAGTATCAGAGTCCCATATACCAAGAGCTTCCACTCAAAGTTTGGCCGATCTTAGCCTTGCCTCTGGCGACATTTCGCTGTATACTATGAAAGATGCGCAAAAATTTTAATTCAATTATTAAATGCATATTATTATTCTACAGTATTATTATAATAGTATTTCTAGTAAATGCCATCGTTTACATTTGGGGTTGTGCTGATCCACATCACAATGTTCCTTTCCAGGCACGATTAACCTTCGATTCCGTTTGCCTGCCGAGTTCCGAACAGATATACCTGCCCACGCTTATGAGTTTATCAAGCTGCACGCCCGTCTCAAGTCCTAGTCCATGTAACATATAGACAACATCTTCAGTAGCCGCATTTCCAGAAGCACCTTGTGCATAGGGACAGCCACCCAAACCTGAAACAGAGGCATCTACCACACGTATGCCGTAATCGAGAGATACCAGAATATTGCTTAATGCCTGCCCATATGTATCATGACAATGAACAGCTAAATTCTCCGCAGGGACAACTTTAACAACCTCATCTAACATTCTTCGCATGCTTCCCGGGGTTCCCACGCCAATAGTGTCGCCTAGGGAAATCTCATAGCATCCCATTTGGTGCAAAGCCTCAACGACTTTGACCACAGCCAACGGTGAAATGGATCCCTCATATGGACAGCCAACTACGGTGGAAACATATCCACGGACACGGACTCCACCGTGTTTCTGAGCCGCTTTTAGCACGGGACGAAAACGTTCAATCGCCTCAGATGCCGTGCAATTGACATTCTTCATTGAGAAGGCATCCGATGCAGCTCCAAAAACGGCCACCTCGTTAGCTCCGGCATTTAAAG